>OZ020489.1:30151218-30751218 GCA_963971405.1 Psococerastis gibbosa | reverse complement strand
AAATCGGACATTTGAACTAGCCAAAAATATTTTATTTAATTTCTGGGCCATCTTTTCAATTACTGGTTATAGGAGACGTGGTGGGTAGTAGTAGTAGTAGTGTTCGTCGGGTTAATAACGACTTAGGCCTCATATTTGGGCCCATAGAGCGACCCCGACTTGACTGTCCTACGCCAGCCCATAAGACAGTGGACCTCCTGATTATAGTGGATTCCGAACCACTTGGGAAACACAGTGAAGTCACACGATTAGTTCGGAGGTGACCAGGACAAGTCCTACCATGCTTCCCTACCGGCACTGCGCACACGACCAAGTTATCTGCAGCTTTGAACCTGCTCTGATTCGCTGGATTCAACTTGGTATGGCGGCCGGTCAGACGTGGTGGGTGGTCACAGAAATTCAAAAAAATATTGTTGGTGGGAAACAAATGTCCCACCTCGCCTAAATAGACCTCTAAGTAATCTCATGATGTGACAGTTAAATAGTGACACTTTTGCACCGAGTCAAATGTCAAAGAAAGCATATCAAAGCATACCCACAACGCGCTTTTTTTTTACAAAGTTGATTTCCACCGGATATATTGACTGTAGACCCGTAAAATTAACCAAAATGCTACTCTACATTTCGATATGACATATCGCCTTCACTAACACCAATTAGCTACAGTTCTTGAACTCTTTCCTTGGGACTACCAAATCAAAGTGAATAATTGTGACAAATCTGTGTTGGAAAGAGGCCCATATTATAACAAAATGCTAAAAAAAAAATTCTTCTATTTGCTCAGATATTTTTGACTATCTATTTTTCATGAGATATTTGAGATATTTTACACTTGTAATGCTTTGGTGGGGGTCAACTAGACTACTTACATACAGTAAATACTATATTTTTTTGTATTTCACTCATATTTTGAAATGAAGGACAAATGATTGAGAAGGTATAACTTTCATTCGGCGAGCTAAGTCATGAATTGATCTTGAACCAGCTTTATAATGAAAATTACCTTCGTGTAAATTATAAGTTGGGTAGTGACTGCCCAACTTATAATTTGCCCGGTAGTCCCTGTTGGCCTTCGAATCAAGTAACTGTGGCCATCTCTTACAGGATATCACCAGAAGGTTTAATAATTAAAGAAAATGAGAAATTCTCCATCAAGTTTCGTCAGAAACAAAGGTTTTCACTCGAGATTCGTACCTGTGACATACGTGACGCTGGAACTTATAAATTGCTGGCCAGCAACGGCAGGGATTCTCAATCGCATAATCTGACACTAAAGGTATGAACCCATTGTATTCCCACTATCTCGTACTTGTAACTAAATTACCTACAAAGTCCCAGGCCACGATGAGGGCCCACAAACCATATTCTGTAAATATAACCCATTTCCCGCAGCTGTCATACATTTTATTTTGGGTAAGCCCTACCCCGAAATAAATACTGGATACCTGCTAGCTAGCAAAGGAAATTGCTATTCCATGACACGTTATTTGTGGGGTTTGCACGCTACGATATATATAAATTATTTTTTCCAGGTCTATTCAAAGCCCGAAGTTTTACCCATTACTGGCGGACCATTTTACGAATATTTAAAAGAAGTGACAATTGACTGCGTTGTGTTGGCCAATCCAGCGCCGTCCATTGAGTGGCTGGTAAAACAGTGCGATCCGCTAGATGACGTCGAATGTGCTAATGCTGAAGAGACCCTCATAGAGGTTGGTGTAAATGGTGTAAACTAAAATAATCAAGCTTCTAGTAATGTATGTTAATTTGTTTATATCTAAAGGATAGCTGTTAGTTGCGATGAAGTACAACAGCTGTGTGAGTCAATTACTCCTCCCCCTACCATTGAACATTGTACATAACAATAATATTGCTAGTGTGCCTCACTTCCCCATGCAAATTGCATTGAGAGGCGAAGATTATTGCACGTGTACTATGGCGGCTATGGCGCCCATTCCACATACGTCAATCGTCAATGAAAAATTGAAAAATGTCGTCAAAATGACGTAAATTGACGTGGTAGCAGATTTTTTAGTATGTCCTTAATGTCTACTAAAACGTCATATTTCAATTTTTCATTGACGATTGACGTATGTGGAATGGGCGCCTATTCAATGGCTACGCAAACTTTTCATTTTATGGGCGTAGGCCATTGAATCTTGCCGGATGCCAACGGCTGCGTGGGCTTTCGGACATTATTGACATTGTTTCCCCATGAACGTTTGGCCATTGGCAACTTGTTACACGTCCTCGATGCCAGGCTACAATAAATAGCAATGGACAAGTTTACCATTGACGCAATGTAGAGGAGTATGGTTGACTTAGGCGGTCATTCCACCGGCAAATTTACTTCATTTGTGATTTTGTCATTGACGTTTGTTTTGTTTTAAAGGAGACTATTATGTAGATACTTAACTTATCTATTATAAATTAAGTTATAATATGGTAGTTTGGTAGAGTTTTATTAATGATCTCTGCTACCATATTATATATTAATTTATAATAGATAAGTTAAGCATCTACATACCTAATAGTCTCCTTAAAACAAAACAAACGTCAATGACAAAATCACAAATGAAGTAAATTGGCCGGTGGAATGGCCGCCTTAGCCAAGTTTGGGTTTGAGTCTAGATATCACCTAACATTTCTTTGTTTACTCTAGAGACAAAGCGGTTTGATAACAGAGGAAGAATTGAAAAATGAGCTTGTGTCACATTTGAAGTGGAAAATGATGTTTCCTGGTGAAGTGGTCTGCAGAGCCAACAATTCTAAAGGCAACGATTCCGAGAGTGTGACTCTAAAAGTAACCGACGTTCCAAAAGGTTATAAAATGGACGCTCCTAGAGAAGTAGCCGTGAACGATAACGTGACGGTTGAATGTGCCTTTACCACGTACGAATTTGCCGATCATATTGATTGGTAAGTTTGATCTTTTCTATAATTACCGTAATAAACGCACCCAAAAAATTTCAGTTGGTATATGTAGGCTATAATGTTACAATATTATCAAAGTACTAGTTTGGAACATTTACAAGTTAAAATACACCATCCCACCTACTTTTTGTCACTAAGGCTGCTGGGCCGTTTTGCACCGGACATTGTTTGAATAGAATAGAATATTTCTGTATTGAGTCATTAACATGAAACAATAGGCGTTCTAAAACCTAAGACACACCAATAAATAAATGAAGCACTAAAAAATAGCGATGTAGCCTACCAGTTAGTAGTGGTTTTAGTAATATCTGCCCTGAGAATCATGAAAAGAACACTGTCTAGTTCCTTATCATGTCCTCCACATACAAGCATTGGTCTATGAGGTGCCTCTTTAGTTTAGTTCCTAGGCAGCCCTTGTAAGTTTCTAGCATGAGCATATTCTCCTGCAGTGCTCAGCTCCCTGCACAAAACGCGACATATTACGTTATTGGGTTGGATACAATGCGCAAGGTCCTAACTAACTACGCCACGGATTGGAACTCTAGCAGCAAGGGCATATGAGCCTGGGTATTAGGCACTAGAAGCTATGTACTAAGAACTCTCCCTTGACGGATTCTAGATCTGTGTCTGAATAGAGCCGTTGGCACACCTGCTGGACATGTTATATAATTTTTTTTTTTCAAGGTTTTTTCGGGATTCATCAGATGACGACCCAGTGCAGCTCAATAACGACACCGACGTTGTTGTCACCTCTTGGTCGGGAAATTACTCAGTGCACGGTGCAGTCAGGTTTGTGGCAGATAAAAGTAAGGAAGGAAAGTACACTTGTGAAGCTACCCGCCGTCAGCGGAAGAATGAAACGACCGAGAAATTACCGCAAACTGCGTACATTATCATTCTCGGTGGGTTTGAAGTTTATATCATTTTACGTCTATGGACAACTTTCCTATAGAATTATCTGCTGTGATTGGGCTGTAAATTCCCAAAAATGGGCCCTTGCTTAACTTGGAGAAACGCATCGTATTATAGTCCACGCAAAATGAGAAAAGTATGGACATGTTTTGATCCTGTCCAACACTGTAAAAATATTCCTTGCACCATTTTGTATTACCTTGTTGCATTGGATGCAAAGCATAACAAAAATTGTGCAAAGAATATTTTTACAGTGTTCCACAGGATCAAAGCATTCCATGTCCATACTTTTCTCATTTTGCGTGGACTATACTTCCGCGCAGAAATTCAAGTTTACTACGTTGTTTCTTGTAACAAACTTGATTCTGTGAGGAAAGTACGACAATAGCTAACAACTTGACATTTGTGTGTAGATTGTCAACTAAAATTATACCGTATTTTGAAAAACTCCAATTACCCGATAGTCCCAATCGATTCTGATTAGAGTTACGGTAGAAGTTCTGTGCTGGATCACTGGGGAAAGCATGGGGCACACCCAAGATTGCCACTAGAAAATACATATTTACTCGTCGTTTTTATTCAAAATATGCTTAATGCATTTTCAGACGAAGAACCTGCAGAAATTGTGGGCACAGATATGAAGGGCTCTGAGATGGAGATTAGTATGTGGCCTGTACAACTGCACTGTTTCGTGACGGGTATGCCTAGACCGTCCATTACTTGGTACAAAGATGACCAACTACTGAACATCAGCAACGACACATCTATACAGCTCTACGATGATAACCAGACACTTCAGATTAACCACATTGCCCAGCAAGATGTAGGGAAGAAGTATGAGTGCCGTGCATCCAACAGGAAGGGTTATTCGGAAGCTTTCACGATTTTACGTATAAAAGGTACAGTTAGCGTTTTTATTTTCAAATATCCTATTATGGGGCAATTGGGACTCGTTCCCATACTTGGTTAAGTCTAGCTGACGCCTGTTGTAATGTCAATATTAACTATGTCTGAGCTTAGCAGTTGTGGTCGGTATGGAGGAGTGAACCATTTTGCCAACGGCTAGAAATTCATTCGGAAACAATACAAATAATGTTGATTCTGTTGATTCTCCAGGTGCAGTTACCCAACCTAGGGGTTGGGTAAAGTGGACATGTTTGGTAAACAGGTTTCCTTGTGGCATCATTTTTCTAATAGAAAAACTGGAGTTCTATTCTTCCATCTTACCCCTACTTCCCTTCTCCTACTTTCCCTTGGGGTAAACCCAACACAGTGATTACCCCTTCTATACTTATTTGGAAAATACGTAATTTGCTGTTATCAATTTCTTTTTAGAAGGCGCACCACTTACTCTCATTATATCGGTGGTAGTAGTGGCTGCTTTGCTGCTTATCGTTCTGATCATTCTCTGTGTACGTGTGTATTTGGAGAGGAAGCGCAAGAGGGAACTCAGACTCGTTGGACTTCTCGACTTTCAACAAGGTGGCGTTGGCAATATCAATTCCGAACTAACCATCGACGAGCAGGCGAATCTGTTACCTTACGACAAAAAATGGGAGTTCCCCATTAATAAGCTACGTCTCGGTAAGTCTCGCATTAGACTCGTATCTGTACTTAGTTAAGTCATGCCTTCACCTGTTTCATTGCGTCAATGGTAAGCTTGTCTCGCAGACAATTTTTAATAACTTGCCGAGTTATGAAAATTATTTAATTTTGGGGTGTCAATTTTCTACGTAGCATATCCTCTTAAATGCACTTTATCGGTTTTTTTTAGAAGTAATAATATTTCAAATGGGAAAAATGGGAAATTTCCTTCGAAAGCTTAGTTTTTCTTAATTATTCATCTGACCACTTGCATTTCTTTGCGGCTATGGAACGAGAAATAAACTAATTTCGTCACAAATTTCTTTTTTACTAAATATTTGGAAATCCCTCCCTGAAGTGCACATGCAAATACGTACCTACCAAAAAATAAATAAAACAAACTAAATTTATTTTCTGTACCCTGGTTGTAACTTATTTTTTTAGATAAGCAGCTTGGGGCTGGTGCATTTGGAGTTGTGTATAAAGCTGAAGCGGAAGGCATCGTACCCAATGAGCCGCGCACAACTGTTGCCGTCAAGATGGTCAAACGGCACTCGGAACCAGCGCACATCAGGGCATTGGCCGGAGAATTGAAAATCATGGCGCATTTGGGTCGCCATGCCAATGTGGTCAATCTTCTGGGAGCATGCACATCACAGCTAGCCAAGCGGGAGCTTTTGGTCATTGTGGAGTTTTGCAAGTTTGGCAATTTGCATACTTACCTCCTACAAAATCGGTCGCGGTTCTTGGACCAAATTGATCCATTGACTTGTGAAATTGACGTCACAAAAGGCCGTATTGTCGGATATGCACGAAGCAGGTATGTTTATTTAAATGGTGAATTAATTTAGTGTTTTCTTCGTAAAGCGTATTGTTTCAGCTTCGCGAAAATCTCACCAACGCCTGAAAAGTGTCGGTAATGAGTACTGAACGGCACTGCCGTGTTTAGCGGTGCTGTTTAGTATTCCTTGCGTAGACTTTTCCAACGATGGTGGGAACGCCGTCAGTTATTGTCAACTTTCGACTATTTTGCTGCTACATAAAGTTGTCGTAGTCGCAAAGGGGAAATTGGGTTTATGTGAGATTTCACGTTTGTAATTCGTAGGTGAGAGCTTTATCACAAAAAAGAGAGCAGATTCATTTCTTACGGCTGATTGATAAGTTATTTTATGTAACAACGTTTATGGGGGGGAGGGATGTCCAAATATGGTGGTGGAGGCTACGGACAATGATTCCCTCTGGGAACACTAGTAATAGTAGAAAATAAATTCTTTTGATAATTACTCACATATATAATATATATCTAAAAGTTCATGTGGCTCCATCCCATCCTTGTAATCTAGTTTATCTGTTAATAATTTTTTTTTTCTCTTTTGTTGGTAGTATTAACCAGAAGTAAAAACGTATTATATAAATTAGCCAGCAGGGCTTTATTGGTCCCAGATTTGACGCACATTAACACTGCAAGTATGCTTACCTGCAAAATAACTAAACTTACACCCAATTTGGCAAGGCACATTGAAATATCCGTTACTGTTTAGTGCATGATTTTTGTTTTTTTACCATTCTTATTAGTGCTTGCATATTAGATTTCACGCTTGACTAGTAGTTTGGGTTTTTATAATTTGTTTTACCGTTGGCTAGTCCTATTTTTGCTTCGCTATGGTCCGGGTTTGCCTTATAAGGGCACTATGTTTCCATAAGCTATGCCAATGGCTTGCTAAGTTGGATTTGTTATGTTACTGTTTGCTAATCAATAATATGCCAAATAATTTGCGTTTTATAATAATACAGTAATGTCTGTTTTCAGTACTGCAATGGGTGAGGTAGCTTGATATGGCCTACACTTAGTAGGACAGCTTACAGCACAATGCCGGTTGATTGCGCTTGTTGCTTTCCTATTTATACATTAGTATAAGACGGGGTTTCCACATACGTCAATGGTCAATGGTAAATATGGTTTTGACGTGGTAGCAGACACTTTTAGTATGTCTTTAATGTCTGCTAAAACGTCAATACCACATTTACCATTGACCATTGACGTATGTGGAAACCCCGCCTAAGGAAATTTTTGTGATTGTCAAAATGATAGATTTCGAGATTTAAACGGATTTAAACGTTTTGAGGTACCAAAAACCAAAAAAGTGGTTTTTACGTTACGAAAAGTCTATCTGTAAGTCTGTAGTCTGTAACTGGAATTGGGGTCAAACTACTAGATATGTACAAAAAAAAAATATTGTCCAGGGATATTTTTTTCCATTTATTTTGGGACCCAAAAAACCTCAGAAAAAAGACGAAAAAAAAAAAACATTTTCTCAAAAACGGCTCCGATGATTTTTTTTATATTCACATACGGTATAAATTTTAGTACTTAGTCATGTAACCAAAACCCGCCAGGTCGCATCCCTTTGATAATTCGAGTCAGGGCATAAATACATTAAAAAAAGCTCAATTTTCATGAAAAATGACTAAAAAATAATTTTTCTTAGGAATTGATGTTTTCTAACTTCAGCAGCCAGCAGCCTGATCGAGGCGATAATAATACCGGTATTTATTTAATCCTCTGGTAATAAAAATGTAAACAAGATAATTGTATAATAGAAAGTGCTGTTCAAAATTTGTTTGTTTATAGTTATAATCCTAGGGTATTTATTTAATCCCCTGGTGTTAAAAATGTAAACAAGATAATTTTATAATGGAAATTGTTATTCAAAATTTGTTTGTTTACAGTTATATAATCCTAGGGTATTTATTTAACCCCGGTATTATAATCGCCTCGATCAGGCTGCAGGTACGTTTTAGGCGCTAAATGGAGTAAAAAAACAGGACAGAGTACCAAAGCAAGTTTTTTTTCCAGATATGGATAATTATTAAGTTTACTCTGTAGTGTTATATTATTGACCTACCCATTCTAAACTATTCAATTGTCCCATCGATCAATCCAGTGCTTTACTTTATGAAAGGGAAAATACATAGGCAGCCGATATTTAACCACGAAACAATTATTTACCATGGAACTATAACGGTACCTATACTAATTGATAAATAGGAAAGCATGTGCGGGTTCACTCGTACCGGCGGTTCTTTTGTATTGTTCGTATGTTGTCATGTTGCCGCAGTTGCATTTGCTTGCTAACGCTTTCACTAACGCTTGTTCCTGACTGACATTCGAACAGGATTCAATATGCAAAACTACAATTTGATCGCAGTGTGGACAGCGCGCAGAATACGGGCGTTTCATTCGACACGGAGTCTACTCTCGTCTCTACTCAGGCTCCAGGTGGGTTGCATTCATTTCCAGCATAGACGAAGTTTAATCAGTACGGGGTACATCGGCATCTCTTATATTCTGGTTATGGAGAGTCTCCGCAATGCCACTAGGCTCCCCCTTGCATTATTTTTTAATGGAACATAAGATGTGCCGATTTGACACTCAAACGTCTTGTAGGAAAATCTGCCTTTATTGTTTTATATAATATAATAATTTTATGTCATAGGCCTATAATATTTTTATTAACAGCAATAAGAGTGCTTAAAACATTGATAGAAGTGTGATTTTCTCATTGATGGAAATAATAATAATTATAATGCGTATATTTATCAAAAAAACATTACAAATTTTACTAAACCGGTGCCAAAAAGGCGCGTTGGGATCACCATCATGCTGTAAATTATCTACTATATAAATAAAATGGGTTGCAGGGTACCTGTCAAGTAACCAGCATTGGATTAATTATTCTTGCTGATTGATAGATGTCATTGCATTGAAGGTTACGCTGTTTGGGATAGTGTTAGGAGAAGTTATTGCCATGGTTGGATCTTGAGAACAGAAATTGACATTGGCGTCTTTCCCTCCAGTTTGACTTTTATATAGGGGAGTAGGACATTGCCTTCGCGCCAAAAATATATTTGTGCATACTTATGCATTTCTGGGGCCACTCACCACTTCTCCTATGACCAGCCATTGAAAAAACATTGCCCCAGGATCCAAAAATATTTTTATGAAATATTATGAATGCCCATCTCCCCTATATAGAACTGTAGGTTTACCTACACATGGCAGTACTATATTCTAAGTGTAACATTTTCAGAAGAAGACGCCGCGTTAGTTAATCCAGTGGGAGGTGACTACGTACTCAGTGAAGGCGAAGTCTTGTCTACGAGTGTTCTCGTCGCATGGTCGTTTCAAATCGCGCGCGGAATGGAATACCTGTCGAGCCGCCGGATTTTGCACGGAGACCTGGCTGCAAGGAACATTTTGTTGGCTGAGGGAAACATCGTCAAAATCTGCGATTTTGGATTAGCCCGCTCAATTTACGAGGGGCTTGAATATCGGAAGGCGGGCAAGGTTAGCATTTTCTTTTTTCTTTTTCTTTTAAATCCTGAAGGAAGTCTTCTATCCTCATCATCATAATAGGAAGAAGAGAACCATAATTCTGGGGTGGAAGATTGAACGGGGCCTAGATCCTAGTGGCATTAGCTGGGGAAGTCGCCTTTGTTGTGGCATAGTTGGTGGTTTGCTCATACATGTGCAAGTCTCTACACACCAATCGATCGGAGACCTGTCGTAACTCAAGACATTTATTACTTACAGAGGCAACAGAAGTGGTTATTTGGATACATTAATTAAATTGCTTGAATAGCATTGGTTATTATTTTAATTCAAAAAAAAAAAGAAAAAACACAATAGGCGCCCAGTTATGGAATTCAGTGGAACTGCAGCTTGACAGAAGTTTTCGAACGGTTTTTATCTACGATATAGTTTATGTTAACTGACAGTATTAATTTGATGAAATTATTTATGAGTACCTTGCGAATAACTTCAATATTTCATGCATGTAATGGCTCCGGTTTTAAACGAGTGTTGATATGTTTTATAATATTTATAAATGTTATACATTACCTTAATTTTAAAAAGAGGTGGGGGGATATAAAGGTATAATATAGAAATAAGATAATGTACCTCTTTCAGAGCTTACTTCCAGTGAAATGGCTCGCGTTAGAATCGATCCAAGATAGAATTTTCTCCACTCAATCAGACGTTTGGTCGTTTGGGGTGGTCTTATGGGAGCTTTTCAGTTTGGGGCGGACGCCATATCCAGGGATTTATTCCTTTGAAGATGTTCTTGAGAAGCTTCGCAGTGGCTATCGATTAGAGCAACCCGACTATGCAACGAAAACACTGTAATTATGACATTTAAATACTAAATTGTTCATTGGTTACCCATCTCGTCAAGCATCGACATTGTAATGATCAAAGTTTGGTCGATCTGACAAATAGTGAAGAAGGGGTATTTGTTGACCGGTTACCGTGTTATGTGCGTGATGAAAAATCATTGAACCGATTACTCGCTGGATCGTGAATGAGCTGCTTTATTAGAACCATGCCTATTAGCGGGAGTGTGACATGGGCAGAACTTATAAGTTGCTAATATGTACGCTCAGCATTCTTTCGCAGATATAGTGAGAGACTTTCGCTAGTCGCAATGTAGTTTTCCATATCATTGCTCAAACTAATCTTATTGCATAGCTATTTTATTGTTTCAAAGGAATTCGCAAATGGTTTGTGTATCTGTGCATCTAGGACCCCCCCCCCCCCCTAAAAACTCCTGGCTACGAACCTATCTGATTGTTGTGCCCTTTTTAGATATAACGTAATGCTAGAGTGCTGGAATGCAGAGCCAGGAAAGAGGCCCTCGTTCACTGATCTCGCGTGCAGATTAGGCATTCTAATGGAAGATAGTGTTCGAGAGGTAAGTGACGACCTGAGTTCCATGTAGAACATTGTAATAACGAAGTTAAGGTGGTGGTGCGACTGCTCTGGATCACCCTGTGTATAATTATGAGAGATTTATTCCGTCAGTGGCGATATGGTACAGAGACCGAGGCCAGTAAATACAGACAAATTGAGCACTTGACAGTACCTAGAGCATATACAACAAATTTTACAAAGACCTACCAATACCTATTTATATAATAATAATATATGTGTATTGAAAACAATTTTACATTTACACTGATCAGCAGTAGCCACAACAGCTACATAGCTGATATATACATTTAATCAACTAAAATTACGGCCTGGATCTCTGACCGCAAATAAATTTTCAAAATTAATTTGGGAATGGCTGATTGGACGGGAAGAGGTGGAATCTTTGTTTCAAATTATGGATTAGAAAGAATTTTTTCTGTGGACCTGTTATTAGCACGTAAGTTAATGTTAGTCGTTTTTTTCAAGGGTTTAATATTTTGTTTTTAAATTATTTATTTATTTATTTTTTAGTCTGTTATGGACCATCTGGCCCTACAGTATTGTGTGTTTGTATTTTCTAATACACCTTTTGATCGATTGATTGATTGAGATGGAACATTCGAGCCCGCCATATTATGAATCCTGGGGCTTCGTGCTACGTCTTTTCAATGACTGGTCATAGATGGGGCAGAAATTAAAAAAAATATATTTAAAAAATAATAATAATAATCCCAGATATGGGGCAAGTCGAAAATAAATGTAGCAGATGATTTCAATGCTTGAATTCTTCAGTTGGGGGCTAACATTACAAGTTTTCTCCTTGTGCTAAAGTGGTGGGGGGTGAATAATGGAAGGGGTGTTTTTGCCTTTTTTTCGCCTGTATCCGGCCGTGAAAGTCTTTGTAATATTACACAGTGAACTAAAGCGAACACATCAGTAGCTCGCTGTAAGGAAAAATATTGTAATTTATATTAGATTTATATAGAAACAACTCGAAACACACCACAAATTTGGTAAAATAGGTGAAAAATTAAATGGAAATGCTATAGCCTACCGTAAAGCACGGATTGACCTTGGAAATGAGTTACTTCCTTTGCGTATCCAGGGAGACTCCCATTTCATGGGTTGTCCAAAATCGATTACGAAATAAGATGAGGGGCAAGCTGGGAGTTTATGGGGCAGTTTGTCGAATCGGGCATTTGTTACAGTGAAGAGTATCGGCGATTAGGTACATATAGCGAACAATACCGTTGTAGGGAGCTTATTAGATTAATTACAGTATAATAATTACTACATCTCGTTTTCAGAACTATATGGATTTGAATGAACAGTACAAAAGTAATAAGGAAATACCGGACACGGATTATCTGGCAATGGTTAGAGCTCCGACATTCGAGAATGCAACTGCCCCTCACTACGTCAATATACCGCAGAAACCGCCAGGTACAATAGACCCATACATTAACCAAGTATACTCCATGTGTTATAACTATTTAGCCTTATAACCCTGTAAGCCTCTTTTGGTTACATTACGTTTACCTCCAAACTCTCGTGCTGGCTTGTTCTTCCATGGCCCTGGTAACTAGTGATCCATCATCAACCATAATTAGATTTTTATTTTCAATCTATTTTTTTCGATCTATGGGTTCTTCCTCCTCTCCTTCTGGCTCTACAGCCTTTGATGGGCTTTGGCCTGGTCGACAACACTCCTCCAGTCATCTCGGTGTTGTACAACACTCCACCATCTATGGACTCGCGAAGGTCAGCTTCCAACTCATCCTTCCAGTGATTTTGAGGAATGGGGAACCTTAACTGTTTTATAATTGCAGGGTATCTTGACATGACTTCCAATAAGTCTAGTTGGGGCAGTGACGTTGACGCTTACGAAATGAAACCAATGTTAGGACGGACCCGTAAGTATTTTAAACAGACGCAATTTATATGATAGGCACGATGAGATATACAGGGTGTTATTGCAATTCATATTTTATCTTGTACATGCACAAAATAAGTACAAGATAAAGATAAGAAGATAAAACAGAAATTCGAGACAGTGGAAACATTTGAAGATAATTTGGCCAATCAGTTTATGGTCTCAGGTGAACGACAGGGTCTCACTTGATCGTTCTTCTTTATGCTACACCCAAAGTGATCTAGGTGCTATCTAAAAATAGTTATATTATCGGTATCAGAGGTGACCAATCATGAATTAATGGCATGCCTAATTTTATTCATGTCTAATATCTTTCTCATTTTATATTCTGGGGAATTAACTGACGTTACAATAGTGCAACAGGCATACGTATGAAACAGTAAACAGGTAGTGTTAAATTAATATAAGCTTCGTTATAGTTTCGAACTTTTTGAATGCTATAATATTCTATTTCTTTGCTCGGCAGACAGGATAAATGAAGTTGAATATCAGAAACCTAAAGTTGTGCGTATTTTAAAATTATTGCCTTGTGTTATATTAACCGTTAGCTAGAAGATTTAACTGACGTTTACTTCTCGTGGTTCTAAAAATGAGCTATCATTTTTGAGATGCGCTAATCTTTATAGTTTAAAGACATACCGTAGACCTGTATTTTAACGATTGTTCTGTGCATAACTAAAATTTACATAAGGCGTAGATTTCCAAATATTTCGTAAACAAACCAGGCCTTGAGAAATTAATAAGTTCCTCGTGTCGTTGCCGTAAGATAAGGGAAATAGTAGGAAATTATGAAAATTCATAAAAATACAAACTTTCGTAGTAAATGTGACTTTTTTGACCTAATTATTTGGTAGGTATTGCTGTATAAAACAATACAAAGCGCATTAAATAGGTTTTATAGAATAGTCGTCAATCAGATGTGTAAGTACTACGTAAGTAGTCAGATTTTATAGTAGATACTAATTACGATAGCCTGTATTTTTTTTTTTTTTTTTTTTTTTTTTTTACGAATTTTTGATTTATAAGACAATTTTCATCGATTTGCAGCTGTGAAATGAGAAGTTAATTAATTTAGTCAAAAATGCTGCTTTGTTTACAAAAAATTTGAAATCTTCGCCTTAGCACGCCTGATCTTTGTGTGTTTTAGATTGGTTTGTAAATTTTTAAGCTCCGTAGCTGGTAGTTTCACTAAAGTTGCCTGAAAGTTTGATTTTGTATTTAATTAAGCAAACTCTGTGTTAATCAATATTATGCAAAAGTCTCTTTTAGATGTTGAGAATTAGGAACTGACTATAATTTTGATTGCCCCTTCTTTCGCGGTGTATATTCTTCGACCTAGCCCACTGCTCTGCTAAATGAGATGGCCAAAATTATGTAACACTGAGTGAAATTCTACAAATTAATTCATCCTTTTTGACGGGTTCCACCATAAAGAGGGTAGTAGGCTAATTAAATGATTTTCGTGCCCCTTGAATTTTATTTTGTAGTTGGTTGTGTACAATAATACCATATAACTTCTTTATTTTCAGCGAGTGATGCAGAAAACGGAGACTATTTGATACCACGTGATACTCCTTTCCCTACAACAGCAGTTTCCAATCCCTCTTACCATTTGAGACCGCCAATCGTAGCAGACACCAACGAGAAAACAAATTCCACTGATAATTTACCCATGAAGAAGCCTACAACAAATGAGCCAAAACAAAATAATTTGTATGGCCAGATCACCAAAAGTAGAGAGATTGAAGACTTGGACTATCTTGTTCGACATCCTGTCAAGGGGCATGTTAAATACTTTGAAAAGTTAAAAAACAAAGACGATAGCAGAAAATAAACTTGGGGCCATACAAACTGTGCATTGCTTTGCTTTTTATGTGATTATTTTTATTGGAAATGAAGTATCAATTTTAGTCTTTTTTTCACATGCATAGTTAGTTTTTTCTCAGCAATTTATTGCTTTCCAATTGATTGTTATAGTTGCATGGCTAACGACGAGTTCATATCTGTAATGTGGGTAAGATTTTTATATTATTTTGTTGCTTTTTATTTCAACTATACATTTAGGCCTCTATGTTTAAATTTTAATTATAATGTTATATTGGGCCATGAATTGAGTACTAAATTAATATTGCATGTGTCTCGATTGAATCTCTCAATGATGACAAACCTGGGTGAGTTTATTGCATTATTTAATTACATGTGCTGTTCATTTTTTATTTTTTTAGGATGAATGTGACATGATTGCTTGTGTTGTGCACCATAAGAGACTTATTAAATCTTAAGTTGTTTTTAGTATTCTGTTTTGAGTATCCTGTACCGACCCAGATGTGGAGCCCCAGTGGCGGAGCGTGGGATAATAGCGAGTGTATTTAAGTTTAAAAAAAGGAAAACACGCATTATTTTTTATAGTATGTTCTAGTTTCTTAAAAAGTAAACATTTGAATTCTAACGTGGCGAGATTCCTAATTTTCTTAGACTGCGTTGATAACATCATGCTCATGCAATCTTATTTGCTCGTAGCTTCCTGTAGATTTCAACGGAGCTCTTAATACATTCTAAGGATTTGTTGAGTGTAATGCGGCATTGCCGACTTACATGCACGCTTCGCCACTGGGAGCCACTCCAATGTGTCGTGCGTATTGAATAAATATATAATACCTTAGGGGTAGGCTGTAAACGAATACTGACAAGACATAAGTTTTGACGCTATTATTATAATAAAAATAATACAGTACTACTCGTCTAATACACTCAAACAAAAATACTAGACACATAACTAAAAGTAGGCTAACTATAGCTTGCAGGAACATTGCAATAGCAGATTCAGTAATATTCTCTACATTCACTTGGTAATACATCGTCTTAGTAAAAAATAAAATAAACAAAATAACTTTGTCAAGTAATAAAGTTATATTAAAGCTACCGATTTAAAATAAACAAAATAACTTTGCCAAGTAATAAAGTTATATTAAAGCTACCGATTTCGGCACTAAGCCATCGTCAAGCTACAGGCACACAAACAACACTAAATAAATTAATATAAAAATGTGTTAATCTATTACATAGTATTATTTTTAAATGGCATAAACTACACTGACGAGTGACGATGGCCTAGTGCAGAAATCGATCGCTGAAATATAATTTTTCGTACGTAATATTTGATGAACAATCAATTCCAAAATGTTACCGTTTTTTTATATGATTACTGCCAAATATGAAAGTCATCAAACTCTTCAACTCCGCTCCATCTCAGAAAATGAGTATTAAAAGCGTTAAGCTGGCCATTCACGAGGGCTCCAAACGGACTCGCGCCAAGCCAAATGGCGCGTCCTGTTCCATTTGGCGTTAGCGCTGTTTTGAGGGGTCATTCACGACTACGCTGAACCAGTTCAAATTGTACAGTTTAAAAGTACCTCTTCCATATCGTCACTCTGTACAATTTGAAAGATTTGGAGCGACTGGTTCAGCGTAGTCGTTGATGACCCCTCTAAATGGCGCTAACGCCAAATGGAACAGGACGCGCCAAACGTAAGGCCATTCAACAAGCCACAATAAGTTCTAACAATTTCATTCCCTCCACTACTATGAATTTTCGACTTCCAAAGCAGCTAATATAGATTTTTTTTTCGAAATACACCTTATATTGAATAATGATAAGGTGTATTTCCTACTGTAGGTCTATTCTATCAACAAAAATACTGTGTCTGGCATTTTAAAAACTAACAATGCACTATATATTATAAAAAATAATAAGATTCTTTCTTTTAAATTAAAACAGAACAAAAGAGGCCACGGGGTGCGAGTGATAAAAGTAAATATTCGAGGTAATTGAGGCTAAAGTTTGAAACTCAATTGAACTATTTTCCATAATTCAAGTATTGTCAAAATGACAGATCTCGATGATCCTGATCCCTGTTGGTTTCTAGGATAATGAGCAGGTACAGTAACAGCATGGTGCACTAAAATCCAAAACGCAAAAAATGTCACTTGCACCCCTCGGCTTCTAGGCGCTTCTAATCCTCCAATCGGGGACTTAACAACTTGCATTGTCTCTTAAAGAATATAAAAGGGGTTCAACGTTTCTTCTCAAAATTAAATATGCGAGTAGGCGCTGCATAACTTCACCAAGTACACGCAAAAGCTCTTGCAGGATCTCTTATAACCCTATAGGCAACGGAAAGTTTTAAACGGACCCTGACAGTGTTACGTTTTTGCTGAGTACGTTGCAATGTACATGCTGAGTATATTGTCATAAAATAAAAGGTAACAATATAAGAAATGGAACTAATCTTAATAGTGAACCCGCGTACGTACATTTAAAACCAACATAAAAACAAGATAATTCCCCTAATAATACTCAGTAAAACAGCAATGCGTAATACAAAATTTTACAAAATCTACATAATATAGAATTTTCTCATTTAAACTACATAGACCACATTTGCAATGATTTTGTTATTTACGCTTTAATGCACAAATGGTAGTAGGCTACTGTCAAAGCCTATCAAACAACTAGTAAACCTATGAGATAAAAATTATTTTTTTAAATTCCGCTACAGAATTTAATGTTGTTAAGGATAAGCTCATCGTTCAGGCTTTTAACAACGCAATGTGCAATAGCCAATAGAAGTACTAAAACTAAAAGTAACAATTCTAAAGCTTCCGGACATAAATAATAAGTTAATAATATCAAAAAGTATTGAAGTCAACAAATACTTTGTTGCCGAAGATTGGCTATGCATAGTAGAAGTCTAATTGACACTAATAGTGAAACTACGCTGAGTTGAGCCACACGTCACAGCAGGAAAATTACGGTAAGTTGACTGAGTCATACTGCGCAAATGCTACGAGAACAACAGATACCTCAGAAATTATGCATGCTAAAGAGCTTTCGTATAGGTCTATAGCATTCAACAGTCATCTTAGAAATGATACATGCGAAAGAACTTTCGTATATCACTTCAATGATGACTGTTGTTCACTTGCACAGTATGCCTCAGTCAACTGTCAACAAGCGTTGTTTTACAATAATCTTACCAAAACGGGCATAGCCAAACCAATCATGAGTGAGTTCGTTTTGTCGTAGTAGGGGTTCAATACTGCTAAGTATCTACTTTAATTTTTTATACAAGATAGATGCGATACTAGGATGTATCGCAGAGAAGGATTTGCATGGCACAGAAGGCAAAAACAAAACAGTGGGGCTAGCACTAGGATATTAAAAAAATGTATTAGATCCTTCAATGGCATAGTGGTAGCTTGCTTGCACTCATGCGATCGGAGAAGTGTCGTGACTCAACATAGGGATTACCTACAGAGGTGACGGAGCCGTTCCAAGATGTGACAACCTCCAAACCGTCCACATTACAACACTCCAAATTATTAACCCAACTACAACATTTATTGTAAAGGCACTGCTGCCCTATGCGGCACAGCGTAGTAGTTCGGGATTGAGAAGCCCATGATAGATAGGCTAGCGTGAACGAGACTGCAACGGTTTGGTCACATTAAGAAAATGGTGAATAGGACAAAAGGTTTGAAGGGAAAATAAAGGGCACACGAAGAAGAGGAAGACCAAACCCAAGCAAAGGAGCAGAAAGAAGACTGAATAGAGAGACTGGGAACGGTGGAAGTACTAAACGGCTGAAGTACAGTTGAAATGACTCATAAATCACATCCGGGCGACTTATAAATACATAAATTTAAAAAAAAAGACTCGCATACAAACGATTTAATGAATGATGTATCGGATTGACTTCTTCAGTCGCCTGTTGAGTTGAGTTGCGACACGTTCCCGATCGCACGGTGTGTTGAGATTCTCACAAGTACAAGCACGCTACCACTTTGGCGCTGAAGCGGATAAAAATGATGACGATCTTGTATTTAAGTAAGGAAACTCGGAACATCAAGGACTAACCGACTAAACATAGTACGCTTTGAAATTAAAACTCGAGAAAACCCAAAGCTTCAGGCCTACGGGTTTAAGTTAAAAAGGTTAAATTAATAACTCAACATAAAAATAAACCTGTACCTACTAATTATTAATTAAATGCAATGATTGTGCTAACCACATTCTGATGAATATGCCCACAAAAATATTTTTACAATTTTAAATTATGAGCTATATCATTATGAGATCATTAAATGTCATGTAAACAGATATGGTTGCGGACTGTCGTCTGGGAGATTCCAAGTATATAGAGGAAGGATACATAAACAATCACTCACAAGCGAGTTTGGAGTCGAAACTGCTGAGCGCGATGGCGAAGGCTTGAAGTGCACAAAGCGGGTACCGGTAGTCCATCGTGAACACATCTTCTGCGACACGACCAAACTGCATCACCACGTAATCCACTGAAAACAAAATTGGAATAACGGAGAAGTTATATATAATATAAAATATAACATAAAATATTTGAGAAAATGGAAATAAGTTACCTACACTCTACTCTAACGGGCGAGTTCCTCTAATGAGGTTTATTTGTGACGTCATTTTGTAGATGGCAGCACAAGTTGCACTGATATCAAAGCGTTGATTTTTCCATAAGCCTCAATACTATTTTAAAATTATTTTATTTAAATATTATTTTACAGTGATATTTTTCTATAAATCATGGAGAATATATATATTAAATTATATGCAGCGAAATAAGGTCCAGGCATAGTAAAAATATTATAAAAAATATTAAAAGAATTAATTAGATGCTACGAGCTTAGCTTTCATATGCAAACGGCGGCCATTTTGAATAATATGGATATCGGTTTGTCGTCAGCGAACCTAGTGACCAAAACTGACCCTACAGAACCTCATTATATTCTTTGAATCCCCGCTGTGGGATTCCAGATTCAGGAACGCTTAAGGACCCTGCTTAAAACCAGTGGCGGCTCGCCATTGGAGGCAACTTATACAGTGCCTCACCTAATTTTCCACGCCAAAGAATTCAACTAAAAAGTGTATTTTGAATTAGGAATTATAGGCTAATCAAATTCTAGAAGAGACAACTTTAAAAAAACCGCGAAAAAGAACCATGAGCTGAATTAGCTCCAAAAATTCACAACTAGCTATAACGACGTAGAGGTACCATTTCCGACTGCCTCTCCATTGCTAGAAGACAGGCCCGAATTTGAGCTGTGAAAAGCTCAAACAACATGAAGATACATACTCAAAACATTCGCTGCACCCAGCTCAATGTTGACCCGATTAGACAGCGCTAGACCCTGCCTCTATATGCGATATCGATATATACTTGCTATATTTTCTGGCCATGCTTCGGAGGGCATGTAAAGCAGGCGGTCCCGGGCTTTCCTAGTTGAGTGTGAGAGGGCTTATAGCCCTAACTCCGCTAGGTTGGCTTAGTAATAGAACAAAAAAGTCGATATTTATTTTATTTTATTTTATTTATTTATCTCATGAATGGTGGGCCGTAGAAGAAAAATGATGGTAACCTTTTTTATAGAGAATTTAAAGATATACTCCACGCTTATCCTCAATTTTTTTTTCATTCTTTAATTCCCTTGTGGATGTGAATTTGGTGCAGTGGTCAGTACATCACCCGGCAACGTGGACACATGAGTTTGAAGCCCGTTTTCATCAATTTCCTATATCTTCCTTCCTCGATTTATCGCTTTGGCAAATATCCCATTCTTAAGCTATAATTATAAATAAATATCGACTTTTTTGTTCTATTACTAAGCCAACCTAGCAGAGTTAGAGCTATAAGCCCTCTCTTGCACTCAACTAGGAAAGCCCGGGACCGCCTGCTTTACATGCCCTCCGAAGCATGGCCAGAAAATATAGCAAGTGTAGGACTCGAACCAACAACCTTTCGGGTGAAAGTTGGAGTCCGTTCCACTACTCTACATGTCCTGACTGGCCTAATTGATTATTTTGACTAGAGTTCTTTATAGGAGGAATAGGACATTAGCTTCCTGCGATAAATATATTTTCAAATTTCTGGGACCACCTGCCACGTTTCCTACGGCCAGCCATTGAAAAGACGTGGCAGGTAGCCCCAAATATTATTGGCGTGAGCGAATGTCCCATCTCTCCTATATGGAACTCTTATTTTTGACACTAACCATCGCTGTCATGGACGATTTGAAAATTTTTGACGGACGCTTGAGTGACGCGGCCATGAAAGTTAAGGACATACGACTGTGTCTCCTCATTCCACACTGGAGTCTTATTATGGAGGACAATCAGATTGTTCATATTCCTTGTTTTCCAGCATTCCAAGAGGGTGTCATGCATGCCGGTCGGTATTGTTGGAACTCGTTCCTGTCTTTGTGTCATACCCGGTAGAATTACTGTCATTTTTCGTGGTCCCTTGAACCCCAAAACATTGGTGTCCTGCAACAAGAAATGTTCATTTTGTTACGGACAGCCTAGTGCTATTAGTATTTTGAAAGGCTTTTTATAGACGTAGGCCTGTTTTAGTTGCCTATTGAACCTCATCGATTGTTTCCGTAGGCCCAAATTCCACCGACCTCGTTTTTTATCATGAGCGTGATATTGACGTGGTAGCAGACATTAAAGATCTGCTACCTCGTCAATATCACGCTCACGGTCAAAAACGAGGTCGGTGGAATTGCCGCCGTATCAATTTAATTTTGGCCGCTGGCAAACTGGTACGCGTCCTCGATGTCAACCCACACCGTTACAAGCAGCAATGGACAAGCTTAGACATGGTTAGCATTGACACTACAATACTTATGTAGCAGACGCCAGCGTGAATCAAACAAGTTCGGTAAATAGTTTAGGGACAGCCTATCCAGCTGCGACTCGTACGATCTAAGCACAGTAGAGAAATCAGGATAAGTTGACTAAGGCATACTGTGCAAGTTTATTGTGAACAATAGTCATCTTACAAATGATACATACAAAAGCATACACCGCATACCATTTGTAAGATGACTGTTCATCACGGAACACTTGCACAGCATGCCTAAGCAAACTTACCCTGATTGTTCTGCTGTTATGTATGGCTCAACTCAGTGTAGTTTTACAATTACATGGATGTGTAACACTGCCGTAAAAATTTAATGTAAACTTGTCGGCCCTTATTCCGAAGTTCATTATACACTGAAATAAAAAAATTGTGAAAAGGGTTTTTAATTTTTACTTAAAAGAAAAGGTTAATCCCATGAAAACAACTTAAAGAATGCATCCGATGTATTCTTCATAATACAGGAAAGATTTGACTTACATAAACAACAGCTGCCAGCTCTTCTCTTGCAGAGTCAGCTCTAGGCTCCGATCTTCCAGGGGCAGTTCCACTATTGTAAACCGTGAACTGTGTTCCCAGGACGTTAGATCTCAGCTTTCCAACGAAAGATTCGCCCCCTCGGGACAAATCCGTCGGATCTGTTGAAATCAAGTAATTCGATGTCGTACTTTTCTTCCTTTTTCTACCCGCCAACAGGAACACCTATAATTAACCAAAAAAAGTGTCATACTATAATGGGTTCGGCTCTACACAGAAAAGATCAAACAGTTACGGTGAAAATATTAATTATTTATTACATCTCGTTCAAGAATAACTCTTTCCCACACTTTTAAAATAGACTCGTATCTGTACTTGGTTAAGTCATGCTTTCACCTGTTACATTGCGTGAATCGTAAGCTTGCCTCAGCTTGTCCATTATCGTTTGTAGCCGGCGTAGGTTGACATCGAGAACGTATACCAGTTTGCCAATGGCCAAACATTCATAAGGAAACAATATAAATAGTGTCCGAAATCCATAGGGTCGTTGGCTTTTGACTATAAGTACGCCTGGGTCCATAAAGTCCTTCAAAATAAAGCTAACACCACTTAAAATGTCAGTGCTTGCACATTGCCACTTTAGTTTGTGTGGATTGCTAAAGAGGAATGAACTAGTTTGCCAATGGCTGGAAATTCATTCGGAAACAATACCAATACTGTCCAAAAACTAATGGCAGGCTAAGTTAAATTACTAGTACAAGCCCATCAATAATAATGATAGACAACGCAAAACTTACCTTTTTCCCGTAGTCTCTTTCTAAATGTAAAAAGTATGTTGGGAATAGGCCACGGTCCATACCCTTACGATCCCGAGTTATTCTGCACTTAAAATGCATTTTTGGTGTCGCAGGCTGGTATATGAATGTGTCTATGCTACCTGAAACGTCTCCTTCTTGTTCAGGGCTCTGGAATAAATTTACAGATTAAAAAGTAAAATATATGCAAAAATAAAACCTAACTGTATCAATGTATAGTCCACGCAAAATGAGAAAAGTATGGACATGGAATGTTTTGATCCTTTGCAACACTGTAAAAATATTCCTTGCACCATTTTGGGTTACCTTGTTGCATTAATGCAAGATATAACAAAAATTGTGCAAAGAATATGTTTACAGTGTTGCACAGGATCAAAACAATCCATGTCCATACTTTTCTCATTTTGCGTGGACTATACCTTGTGGTTCTAAAGCGAATTAAAGAAATTGTCTATTTTCTATTCATAAAAGTATGTAGATCAATCATGGACAGGGCTGCGTCTTATAAACTACGTTAGTGCTTGCCTACCTAATGTCTAGTGACCTCTGCCGTCGCGTCGTTTCAATAAACCGCCAGACAGTTCCACAACACGTTACATCTCAACATAGTGACAACCCTATATTATCCTTGCCAGACCGTGCCCTCTTTCCGAATAGGCGGAAATGCATAGAAAACTGGAGTGTTACATGGCCACAGATGAATCAATTTCACCGACAATTCTGGGCTGTACACAGCCTAGCGACAGTCCCACCTGTTTTATAAGCTCATGTAAATACACAACACACATACCCTGGCAGTGTTGAAATTAGGCAGTTCGGATGGAGCGATGGTGGCGTTCAAGTCAGTGTCGGGGGTTTGAGGAGCTACTGGCGTTGACTCCTCGTCCTCCATCCCGAGTTGCAACTCTTCCACGGCCTGCTCCAATTCTTCAACCGAGCTTTCAATTGGGATGACCGCATCTGGGTTTTCCATCTGAAGAGGCCCATCATATCCTACACACAACAAGCACCATGATCAGAATCCTTACGGCCTGGTGCATATCTGCAGTTCTACTGCAACAATACTGCTGGGGGATCTGACATTGGAGCAAATGGATTGGTGCGCAACCACAGAGCCTACGCCCCGGTACAGACCGACGATTTGGTCGTCAGTGATCCGCTGAGAAACTTGTCATGGGAGGGATGGGAAATGATTCAAAACCTGGCAAAAACGCCATCTAATGCAAAAAGGTTTTGAAGCAGGCTTGTCGCTGTTTCATCGCCGCTACAAGGAACTGCTACAGTACAGCAGTAGTCTTCGTTTTTTTTATCATGAAACATTTCTAAACGGACCACTGGCGACCGAATCGTCCCCGTGTACAGGGCCTACTTCAGCAGATTTTTCACTGATGAGCTAATGACCGTGCACTGTCTTCCCCTAGATACGCCAGCTTACTGCGATGACCGGCAGAAAAAAGCGTCGTCAGTCTTTTATTATATCGAAGGCGGTGGATTTGGCAGTAAACATTTTAAAGGGTACAATTTCGAGAACAAGTCATATTGATCAAACCGTACTGAAATAATGTAGGTAAAGCGAGTTCATGTCTACTGGTAATCCTATTTCGTAGACAAGCACTTAGTTAAATTAAATGGTGATTGCGTCATCATTTGGCTGCGGTTCATAATGAATTCATTATAACATACCGTGTAACTCGCGCTTTGAAGATGCCGAGCCGGGACGAAGGTCAAGTACTCTGGGTTTGTTAGGTCTGTCTGAAGCTTGCACCATTCCAAGAGTCTGCCTTTTCTGCCGTAGCTTCTGCTCCATCATATGGCGCTGCATTAAAAATAGTCTTAGTTATTAGTTGTGTAAGCTCACAACTTGGGGAACGTACTAAGTGCGAAGAAGTTGGATATAGTAGTAGCCTATGGCCCGAGTAGATCGACAGTGAAAAGGCCATACTAATTACAGTTGCAGACGCATAAACGATTACTACGCAACTTTTATGGCACTTCTTTCTAAGTCGAAAGTAAGTGAAACAGTTGACATTTAACACTTATTTACTGAGATATTAAATAAATGTTATAAGTTGAGCCATGTGAGCCAAGTTTTTGGTCTTTGGTTAAAACAAGGGCTCCACAAGGCCAAATTAAAGATGGTGAACATAGCTTACTATACATTGGGAGTAGGCAGTAGTGCTAATTTAAAGCAGTGGTTAAGAAAACACTGACAGCTCCTAACGGGAACCAAGACAACTCTCCAGTATGGTATTTTCGGAAACTGAATTTCTTTTGGCCATTGTCTCTACCTACTAAATGAGAATTACTGCTATTTTTTTTAAATTATAACATTCATAATCATTCGCCTTTTCTGACTGAGGAGGAATGTAGTGAGCAGTTCATTCTTCTAAGTTGCGTACTTAAAGTGTAACGAAGGAAGAAGACCACTAGGGAGGCCGAAAGTTACACTGGGAAGCTCACCGGAGTAATGAGAAATTTGGGACACTCAACCGAGGACGCACAGAACAGGACTTTGTGGAAACACTGCTGCCGTGTCGCCGACCCTCCATGAGGATACGGCACAGTAAGAGTTACAAATTTACTTACTAATTTGTAAATTAAATAAATAAGTACTTTTGTTCTACTACTAAGTCAACCTAGTGGATTAGGGCTATAATATTGAGCCCCATGTTATATTCAACTAAGAAGACCCGGGGCTGCCTGCTTTACATGCCTTCCGAAGCATAGCTAGAAAATATGGCAAGTGTGGGGCAAGAACCAACAACTTATCAGATGAAAGCCAATTCGTAGGACTACTCTAATAAGCATCCTGGCAGCCGCTATTTTTTATTTGGGTAGGTAATTAAGTACGATAGGAATTATTTTACTATTTTAGTTTTTTATGACATATTTTCAAATCATAAGTCCTGGAAATATTGGAAACCAATAGATGGGATGTAATATAATATATCTTGTAATGAAATTCATGTGAAGGAGACTTAAAGACTTAACACACCCGCATACATCAGGTCAAGATTTTGAAAGAATGGCTTTTGGGGTTTGTGTCAATGTGTTGTCATTTGAAGTGCACCAACATATACCTCTCTCATACGACGGCAATCACACCCAAAACTAGATTACCTGTTGTTCCAACTTTGATTCTCTTGAATCCATTCCAGTTAATCAGTTAATCCAATAGTGTCCAACTAGCAAAAATTATTTTAATGAATCTAATAATCAATTGCCGTTTCTAAGGATGTTGCCGTAAACACACACGATTGCCAACGAAAACACAAAAATCAAAATCATAGCTAGCTGACTAAACCCCAACTTTTGAAAATGGAATAATTTTAGTTACTTAAATCTTATTTTAATACATATTTTTAAAACAAAATATCGTTTTATTTTTTCCAAATATACATGGATTTACTTATTTAAATCTAATAGCAAGGTGAAAGTTAAAATTTGATCGATTAACTTCCGCCATTTTCAATCTTATTTGTGTTCTGCAAAATGGCGCCGGCAGTAGTAGTGATAAATAATTTTAATTTGTGTTTTTTGTGACTTTAAATTAGTGGAGACTGAGTTTAGAGTTACTTACTAATTTTATTCGGGTGCTTAATAACTTAAAAAGGTGCTGTACCATTTACGGTCTTGTATTTTACATTTGTCTGGGAGTTGTCGAATGTTACAACCTTCGTTCTAATTAGTAATTTATTTTTTAACAAGAAATTCCTTCATTATCCGTGAAACAACTGAAATTCTGATTTGTTTTCATGTTCTTAGGCATTTACAATTAAAAAAGATTGCATATGTTTAGTTTATAACTACCAGTTAAACGACTTATGTGGATTCTTCAGCTAACGTCAACATAGATTTCTACTTTCAATTTCACCAGGCTACTTTCAATCCTTGAGGTTGCCTTTCTCTTTTTACTAAAACCTATTGTCATTTTTTGTTTTAGGTTATCCAACGTAAACTATGGATGCTTTAGAGCAAGCCAAACTTAATTCGGAAATTACAATTCAACCTGTTAAGGCTTCTAATATAAAACGTGAACATATTGAAGAACCTAGTGAAGAGAGAGCGCCGGTAAGGGAAGATGCATCTGATCCAGGTAAGCTTACATTAATGCTCTATAATATTTAAAACACATTTTTATTTCTTTTACAACATCAATAGTTTTCAACCAATATGTCCAAGAATATTCAGATTAATCATTGAGTATTTGTAGTTTTGTGTTAAGAGAGTATTTAAATTTTATGTGGACCTACATTGTATTATGTCTGTCTCTTAATGCAGTTTTTTTTAATCTATTTTGATTTAGCTTCATTTTCTGTGTTATTCCTTGGTTGTCTGGAGACTGGTCTATGTAACAGCATCCGCCAGACAACCTTGTATTCGACTACAAAATATTCCACAGCTGTATACGATATGGCCCAATTCAGTAAATTACTGTACAACGCTTGCGTCAAGGGAAGGACCTATGTTATTGTTCACTAGTAATATAGGCTTTGTATTAGCCAAATTGATTAGTTGACCGTACCAGTCAAGTATTCAAGGGGGAATCAGCAATACGTTTATTCAGCTGTCTTTTTTAAAATTACGCCATAGCATTAGGGTCATGTCCTAAAATTCATGAGGTTAGCATTGGCCGAGGTTCAATGGGTAAAGTAGGTCTACTTCAATAATAAATAATAAAAAAACGTCAAAGCACAATTATAATCATAGTGTTCAATGGCGTCACCTGTTGTTATTTTCCTTGGACAACATGGTGCATTGACGAACACATATATCTCTCATTTCGTACGTACTTAAATATGAGAGCCCAATAAATCAGTTTATATAACTGATATAAACTGATAAAATTAAAATAAAAATAAAACATCTACATGTCTATTTGCCAGTGAAGTTGGCAGCTACTCTAATTTAAACTGGCCTTGTTTATTATTTTAGGATGACCTTGTCCTTTATTTTGCTTAAAATTATTTGACATTGCTGATCATGGTTTGATAATACAATTAAAGTAGGTAATGTCAATAAAGCAGTTTTAGTATCTGGCAACAAAAAGTGCACGCTGCAAAAAATGAAAAATACCAAATGTATGCCTTTACTTCCATTCAAAAAAGTTCTCGGGTAGCTTTGACTAACAGCTAAAATTTGGAAAACAATAAATTTAAAGTTGTCTCGCCCTTAGTGCAAAGGTATGTATCCAAAAGTTTGTTATATTAACGCAGACGAAATAGAAGTATTTCAGTGCTGCAAAACAGTTTGGGTGTTTAGATAGCAGGAAAATCGATTTCCAACCTTATGGAATGGAATGGGGGATATTGGAGGACATAATTTGGTTTTATAGTTGCTGGGGTGAGAGGGGCAAACCATCATCGGCAAAACTTCCAAACGCTCGTTTCTCTCATGTTTTCTCGCCACTGTAGTTCCCATTTGGGGTTATTCAGAACCATCGCAAAGGTTCGTAAATTGGTTTAATAATTTGGTTTAAATAATATTTTAAGGAGACTTATGTAGATACTTAACTTATCTATTATAAATGAAGTTATAATATGGTAGAGACTTATTAATGATGTCTGCTACCACGTCATGCACATGCACAGTGAAAAACGATGTTGGTGGAATAGCCGTCTTAGAGAGGAAATATTTCAAAGTACTTTTTTAAAATTAAATCAACATTACCGATTTCGATCTTATTACATCAGCCTTTAAAAATGGTGAAAGGTAAAAATAAAATTATAGTAGGATGTAACCCATTGGAAATGAAAGATAATATTATAATAATGAAAAAGAAATATAAATTGCAGGCTATCTGAAGTCGGGAAGTAGGAGGGGGTGAGTTTGTAAGGGTGAAATACGGTATATCTTGGTTTCCGGCAAAACCACAAGTACTGTCCTCAGGCCATGACCCCCCTAAATTTGATACAAAATAATAAATAATGTGAGAGTTTTAGCTAAAACTACTAATCTATCTATACTATCACTGCGGATGTACCTATAATTTATAGAAAAAATTGTTCTTCCCCGCTCCCCCCAAAATAAAATCCTGGGTACGGGCCTGCCTGTCCTATGGGAAAAAGTTAAATGCCAAAGTTGTAGGTAATAAAAATATCTACAACTTTTATATTAAGGCTGCGGCATAGTAGCATTCTCATCATATTTCCCTTATAACTTTCTTAATTTTATACTAAAAGTTGTTACACTTTTCAAGATGATGTCTAATAGAGTAGGCTAGACAGTGAGTATATTGAGTACTACAAATTAGGCTTAAATTACCTAATACAGCCTATTTAGCTCGAAATTTACCCATTTTAGCCACCTCTACCCATATAACTTTTGTATTTCAGCATCTAAATGACTAAAATTGGTAGTCATTATAGAACATCATCTGGACTAAACAATGAGTATTTATGAGTTTGATGAAGTAGATCTAAATAGTACTTATGTCCATTTTTAGTCTGAATTTAGCCAATTTTTAACTTTTCTGCCCCGTAGAAGTTTTAATTTTTAAGATAGAGTATAGAAATTTGACATGTAGATTCATTTAATCGTAAGAATGAACTTTAATACAGTTTTTTTTTTAAATAAAAGTAATAAAAATATTGCAAGAAATATGAATTACAACATTATCCTAATAAACCCACAAATATGCAAATGGCTGCTTGAAATAAATACACGGGTTATGGTATTAATAAATCTTTTTCCTCTCAAATTTTCATAACAATAACTTAGAAACTTATTACGTAAAAAAATAAAAATCAAATAAGCCCGTGCATTCATGCAGGAAAGGCATAACATATGAATTGGGCCATTTGGGGTTGGTACCCTAACACGGTTCAGCGCATGGATGCATGGTTTCGAGTGTTTCGACTTTCGGGTTTCGTTTCAATCGTTTCGTTACTTTCGTTTGAATCGTTTCGGTTTCCCGACGGTCGGACGGTGACGGTTTCCGGGTTTGGCGGTTTTCACTGGCTTCAGAAGCTTCACAAATTTCGAAGGTTGTGCTGTTTCTCGTGTTACTCCGGTGACGGGAGAATCTCGTTCGATTTGTTTTCGCGGAATTATCAAGCTAAGGTATCTATTTATATTGTGTATATTCGTGCTTATCATGGGAAATCAAAAAAATGCTTCGAGAAAATACAAACGTAAAGGCAGAAGGTATGTATTATTAACAGTAATTTCAAATTAATATTACTTGTTTGAATATGGAAAACTTAAAATAAGCCTTATGTTTCATGTACCTACCTAGGGCTAGGTTATAACCGTAGGTATTACTTTGTAAATTATGTAAAATAAGTAAGAGTATGCTTACCTGTATATGTTAATTAGGTGTCGCCTACAGTACTTTCATTGTATTGTATAATGTAGGCTGTAAGAGCAGTAGTGGGCTGCTGGTAGAATATACGAGTCAGAGGTGGACGCATCGGGCAATTATCTCCCCCCCCCCCCTTTGAAGGCAGTTATATTTTTTGCCTTTAAAATCCAAGTGTTAACTGAACTCAAAAACTCAAAATGCGTAAAACCCCACTATTTTAGCCCTATTTTTAAAAAAATTCTCCGCCCTTGTGCACAATTTTATTAATTCCCTGTAATATAGAAACCTTATTGCTCTAAAAATGAGTAAAACCCCAATATTTCAACCCTATTTTTATAAAAATTCTCCCCGGGGGTGACCCGGGCCCCCCCATCATGTAAAAGCTGCGTACATCCGTGAGAACGGCTTTCCCCATTTTGTACACTTTTGAAAATGGGTGGAGGGCCAAATTATACACCGCCCCCTTCGAAAACCTATCGTTACACTACTGACACGTGTCTCCCCCTTTCATGAGGTCTGGGACCGCCTCTGATGACGATTAATAGTTCTTCGTTAAAGGATAAGTGAATAAAAGAATTAAAACAATACCTACAGTAAGACGATATGGTCCGAACGAATGTAATAAGTTATTTGTCCAAATTTATTGTATGAGGGCTCTTCGAGGGAAAAAAAATGGGAACCTGTTGCAGTTCTCCGATTCGGAAATTCTCATACCGTATCTGCGTCATAATCAGTGAGAATGTGACAATAGAAATCAATATGAAAATTTAAATTGTACTATATATATATATAAGTCAGGAAAGTGCTCCATGTCTTTCATGAGTAAGGCGACTATTCCACCGACTAATTTGCTTCATTGATCGTGGTAGCAGACATCATTAATAAGTCTCTGCCATATTTTAAGGAGACTATTATGTAGATACTTAACTTATATATTATAAATTAAAATATAATATGGTAGAGACTTATTAATGATGTCTGCTACCTCGTCGGCACCACGATTAGTGAAGCAAATTAGTCGTTGGAATAGCCGCCGAAACAGTAGATGAGCTGATGGGAATGGTTGATCTGAATGTGTACTTAGGCGGGGTTTCCACATACGTAAATGGTCAATGGTAAATATGGTTTTGACGTGGTAGCAGACATTTTAGTATGTCTTCAATGTCTGCTAAAACGTCAATACCACATTTATCATTGATCATTGACGTATGTGGAAACCCCGCCTTAGGCCTACGTGTGAAGCCTTTGACTTATATATTATATTACTTATTCAAAATATTTACTCAAGCGTGGAGAATTATGAACCCCGTTCTTAGAAGTTACTGTCAATATTATAATGAAATGAAATGATGAAATGAAATGATATAATAGGCTATTATTGCCACATACAGTACAATATAGATATAAAGATACAGTATGTGCTTGGCACCGTCAAAACTACAATTAGATCTACCATATACATAACATAAAAACATCAAGTGTAGGTACCATTGTATTTATAGCTTACATCTTACTATTGCAGGAAAGCTGGGCGAGGGAAATACATTCGATTACCACCAAGAAGTACCGAAATATCTCTGGAGCCCATTGATTAGAGTACGCCCATCAGCACTCGGTGTACCGAAGGGGTAGACGATGATTCAACAATCAATAATATTCCTCCATATACCCATAGTGACGGTGAGTGTACCTTTAAATTATTGAGGGTATTGTATGTATTCAACCGCAATTAGGAAAAGAATAACAATGTTTGCAAGTTGCAAGTAAGTCCCCTGCCCCCCTGACGAAGATATTCAGGTTATAGGTCATAATTAATTATAATTGTTGTGTTATTCTTTCGTGGGTATATCATTCAGGGCCTTCTGAGATAAGGCCCTTTTCGTAAGTTTTGCCGTAGTTATGGGCGCCGACCCGCCCCTTCTATGCTGCCGTTACATTGTGTATCAAGAAACACACGAGACCTGATTATTGATATACTTTTCTATTTGACCAAAGTCATTCAAAATTAAAATTTTCATCCATATCTCCTCTCCATATTGCCTTTCAAACCCATGCGATGGTGTCAAAATGCGGGGGTCATGGGGGCACTAAGGTTATGCCCCCTCCCCTAATTTAAAAGCTGCGTACGCCCTTGGCCGCGCCCATTCTATATAAATGTGGTCAAAAGACGTTAAGTAGCGTAAAAAACGTGGAAGAGCATTTCCTCTAGAACGAGTGCCACAGCTTTCTTCGTAGAAAAGAGCAGGCTCAAAATATCTCAAATAATTTTTAATTATAAGCACGATAGAGTGGGGTTTTAGTTTTACTCGTTTTGACAACGAAAATAATTAGATTCTACAGATCAAGACGTATTAATAGAACTGTAAACAGTGGAAATTTTTTAGTGATATCTGCTCCATTACACATAGGCCTACTCGAATATTGAAAAATGTTCGATCCAATAAATATTGGTCGACTAAAAATTCGAAAGTGCAATGCCTAAGTTCAGAATCAAATCGTATAGGCTACTTCAACATAAATATTTCTTCGATCGAATAAATATTCGAGGATGCAATCATGGCGTGTAGGTTCGAAATAGTCTGATTTCCTGCATTTCCACTGCAAAATACTTCAGATTTTACTTATGCAATATACCTGTACAGTAGGTACAGAATAGTGGGATTTTACGTTTTTTTATTTATTGGAAGTGGAGAATATGCAAATCAATTCAATATGTATTTCAATGTTGATAACAAAAAATTAGATTCTACAGACCCGGACTAATTCCTATAAACGGTAGATTTTTCGCAGTTCAGGTGTTTATTTGGTGTCAAGTTTTTATTCGGCATGACTGCGGCATGTTCTTCTTCTAGGGCAACCTACAAACTACTTAGATCCATTTTTTGAACGCGGTGCAATAGTATAGATTGTCAATGTTGAGAGTGGCGGACCGTTTTTAATCGTACTTTAATTTTCTCCTCGTAACATGCTTGGTACATGTACCATAGGAATAAATAGGGGGTCCTTAGGCCCTCCCAGGCCCTCCCCCCCAGAATTGCTGGTGACAATGGTGTTATGGATGCTAAAGACATAGTACACACGATAACGAAAGGGAAATGAATTCTTGGTATGCTTATTTAACATGAAAGACCTCATAAAAAAATCATCATATTGACCAAGTAGCCTACTTTCACCAACAACATGCAAAACTGCAAATTTACGAAACATTGTGGCCCTGAAAAAGTAGGTAGATTTTTCGAAAAATGTTGTATTGCGTATATCGGTTTTCTTCCTCAATTACTTCTTGCCACGTTTCGGTTTCTATCTTTGTGTTTAGTGTTGCGTAATTTATAATTAATTTTGATTCAATTTTTTTTCTTTTATTTCTTAACACTTTAAAATTAGGTATGTTAACAATTTGCAGTTTTTATATTTTGCCATAGTATTAGGCGGTCGTAGTTTCTTTCGTGTATGGTCTATACACGATTTTGTAGTTTTCGTTGTTCGAGTATAATCATTTATACATGAGATAAAGCCTGCGCGAGCTATGGTATTTAGATAGAATTCTACTTTTTCATCCATATGATTTTTATATGTATATTAATATCTCCTGCGATGATATCAATTTTTCCTTCTTTTAATTGTGTTTGAAGGCTTGTTATGAATGGTTCTGTATCTGAAGGGGTTCTATACTATATGCCTAGAACCGTAAGTGATTTCAAGTTTTTGTAAGTTAGTTTCAGAAGTGCCGTGCATTCTAAATAGTCTTTGAAATACTGTATATAATACGACACCTCCATTTTTTGTAATGTGTCCTGCTGCCGTTGCATTATCGTATGGGGGAATCTATTTTATTACATCTCTATTTTGGTAAGTTGTATATTGGTCTTGTTCTATAGTTCTAGTCTCAATCGCATTGTACCCGTCTAGGAAGTCATCATCAATCATTTCAGTTTTTCTAAGTCTCTTTCACTTCCGATGCGAATAACATTTGAATTGTCCGTTTTCCTTGTCATGATTCCATTTCGCCACCATACGTATTTGACATTAAGTTCTTTTGCTTTGGTTCGTGTTTTCCAAAATAGATCACGGTAATATGGACATTCTCCGATGTAGATTTCCCCATCCCCTTCTTCGACGTTTTATTTTTCTTCATTATTTCTTGAACGTGTTTTTTGTTGGTGAATTTTACAATTATAGGTGCCCTTTTTCCGGGTGCCCCTTTAAGTCGGTGCGCTGCTTGGATATCATTTCTTTGTAGCGGGACACTTAATATCTATGAAATATCCAGAATTAATTTTTTCAGCATCTTCGTTTTGTGTTTGGTGGGCTTCCCGAATCTCGAAGCAGTTGCTTCTTGAATATTGCTCAAGATCTGTGAGTCTAGCATGTAATATTTCAATTTTATGATTTCTAGTTTCCAAGGCCTGTTCTAAGTCATCAACCCTGATTTTTAGGGCTGTTATGTCTGCTGCTTTTTCTTTGAGTTGTTTGATTTGGTCTTTTAAGTCCTTGAAATACACCCCCATCATATTATCCATAATGCAGTGGGGACAGATCCAAGACCCATTGTCTCCATCTCGGGCGATTCCCGTGCATTGTATATCAAACGGCTTTTGACACTTCCCTGCGCAGAATATCTTGTTTGTTTCCTCTCTTGACATTTTTCCCTTTCATGTTCCGCAGGACATGTTCAGAAAAGATACGTAATTTGTCCTCGTTTACTGGTAACGTTTCACTTGTTTCGTTCGTTGACCATTAGCCGGAATCAGTATATGTATTCGTTGCAAACAGGTGTGTTATTGAAAAGGCAAGTCTTGACAGAAGTATTGCTATGCGGTACTGTTTAACTTAGCCCTATAGTTCAAGCTTATAAGACACAACTCCAATTCTTCAATCGTATGGAACTTCGTGATTTCTGGTTATAATTGTAAGTTTTTGAATATTTTAATTAGTGTTATGTTCCATTTAATAAGGGTTGAGAACTGTTACTCACTTAACACTATGATACAAGTCAAAAAAAATTTTTGTTCACCGAAACACAACTTCACTCGGTGGCCATCTTATCGCCAACAGGTTTAGCAATTTGGCCGTCATGACATGACTAGGTCGCTGAGCGGATCAGAAGTTGTAAAAAAATTTCAGGAGATTAAAAATCAATTTATTTGCAATTATTAAAATTTCAAAAACAAAAGTTTACTTTTTGCTTTTTTTGTTTTACTGAACTTTAATGAGTCTGCCCACTACACCGTATCATACCATGACCGTAATAGGAACGTGTCAGGCAAAAAAATATTCTTTGTCTAGATAAGCATGACACTACGCCCACTGGACCGTTCCATCACCGACCAGTACCGTCGCGTGCCATGCACGAAGCGTTAAGAATTGTCGACGAGAATATTTTGCCGGTGCCGATACGTTCCGCGCGGTAGAAACTGCGTTACCCCCTTGGTGTCATACGGGCATCACACGGGCATTAATTTATTAAACGCCGTCGATTCGTTTCAGTGGGCAAAGCAAGCCGTATCGTATTGCTTTCCGTGCTTGATACGTTCATAGGACGGTCTTGGTATGATACGGTGTAGTGGGCAGACTCCTTTAATAGTTAAGTGTATAATGTAATGTGTCTCATGTCCCACACTAGCTAAATTTTCTGGCCATGCTTCGGAGGGCATGTAAAACAGGCGGTCCCGAGCCTTCCCAGTTGAGTGTAAGAGAGTAAGCTCCGCTAGGTTGGCTTAGTAATAGAAACAGCCAATAGTCTCATTGTATTTATTTATTTAAAAAGGGAATTCATATCTTCAAAGCATGGTGTCCCTAATTTACTTATACACAGTGACAGTATACATACTGAATTTAAAAATACAAGTGGTGGCTTGCCAACGTGTAAAAAAGTCATTAGTACGAACGAAGTCTATGATAGTTATTCCTCATAATTTTGTTTTATTTCAGGGAAGAGGCGAATATGTCTCGTCGACGTACATTACCTCTTTCGCCAACTCCAGGAAACATATTCCCACGGTTCCTGTGACTGTTCCTTTCGGGGCATGGCGATAATAAAAGAGAGTAGAAAGGGTCTGTTAAACACTTGGACCTTCAGGTGTAATATGTGTAAATTGGAAAAAAACAGTTAAGTCAGAAAATACAGGGTATAATTCAAGCAATTTCAATGTGGCCAATGCTGCGATCGGTGCTGGAATTTATTTCACGCAAGCTATGGATTTCCTCTCTGGTATGGACACTACGCCGTTAAGCATAAATACCTACCAGAAAGCTTATGAAGTAATTTCTAGGCAGTTAATGAAGACCACCGAGGAATGTCTGGAACAGACAGCAGGCGAAGAATGGCGCCAAGCGGAAGAGGAAGGCTGCGTGGGCGATGATGGCGTCGCAAATATAACTGTGCAAGTTGATGGAGCTTGGTGTTCTCGTACCTACCAGGTACACTACAAGTCTTTTGCAGGTTTTGCTTGTATAATAGGTGAAAAAACCGGAAAGGTTTTAGACTACGGGGTAAAAAATCGATACTGTGTGCTTGTGACAGGACAAACGATGGGAACCGCTCCTAGCAAAAACCATCCCCAGCAACTTGCGCCGGGACATCGCCGTGGCAGCGTTCCGAATGGCCACAGGACATGACTACCTCCAGAGCCACCTGCACAGAATAGGTATCGCTGAGTCATCCGAATGCCTCCTCTGCTTCCAAGCACCTATTCAGCTGCACTGGCATTGAGGTGAAAACCGAACTGAGACACAGGAGGGAATGGCCCAGCTCTACTATGCGGCACGGCGTCAAATGGCCTAACAGCCAAGGACGGTCGTTGGCTGAAGAAGAAGAAGTGACAGGACACAGAAACAACGTCTCAAACTAGACCAAGAAGTGTCACCAAAAGCACATTATATGCTATAAAAATTGGTCTTTACCGCCAAATGGAATGGAAGCAGCCATACTGGCCGAGTGTTTCACATACGCTGTGCACGTAGTACGCATATTGATAGCAAAACCATTAGATTCTACAATTCAAATATATTTATTTACTGTTTTGATGTACAATTTGTTAGTGTTTGTGGTTCAGAGGGGCACCTCTGGGGGGCCCGGGGGTCTCCCACGGTTGAAACTTTTTGAAAAATTGGCTGAAAATCATGGGATTAATAATTAATAACGCATTTAGTTTGCTTGCTTGTTCTTTTACAATACAGTAAACTGGTACCATCAGTATGTTTTTCGTGAGAAAATAGAAGAAATGCAGTAACGTCGAGGGGCGGCATTTTCTGACTTTGCTTCGCCTAAAAAACCACGACACGGCCCTGCCTGGAACTTTCACCTTTAATTGTTTAAATTTATAGTGAGCAACGTCTACATTTAATTTGCTAATTTTGTGGTGGGTTAAACCTATGGTATAATCTTATGTTTTGACGGGGGTACGTAAAATATAGCTTAGATAATATTGTAATTCTGTATTGTTTTCTAGTTTATCAATTAATTTTTGTTTGTTAAATAGAGCACTGTTACCAATTCACACCGTTTCTCATGAGTTAACAGTTCTGTACAATTGCTTTACATTTTACAGTTATAATTATAACAGTAGGTTATACATTACAATGTCATATTATGTTACTAGTATACAAAATAGGTATCCTCCCCATTTTAGTTAAATCAAATGGTTATTATCGAATTGCAATTATAGCATTCACTAATCACTATGCAACTCAGCCCAGCCAATATTATTGAAGAGAGAATACAAAATAAGAGAATGCTGAAGTAAAAAAATTCAGGGCTGAAGGCTGAGCGCTCAGACACCACATAGTATACCAGGTCCAGGTATACAAACTGCTTCAAAAGGTTCAAGGTTGGACCTCTCTCTGGCCTCGGGGACAATTCAGACAAAGAATGAATGAGGACGGGGATATCCCTGATATCTGCCTGTGTCACATGTGGTTGTAGCTTCTTCTTTCGGTATCAAAATCCGATATCTCCACTTTTTCCCGCGCTTTTGCCAAATTCAATTGCTATACCGCAGCCTTAACACTTTTTTCACATAACCTCAAAATTTATGGAAAGAAGTAAAAAAGCCAAGTTTTTTTTTATATTTTTATCTTTTACAAAAAAAAAACATTTTTTGAAATTTGCTGAGAACTTACCTTTTTATGTTCCAAATACACCGTAATTTTTTTAAAATTAAAATATTTATTTTTTCACCCAATTTTGACTAAATCATCGACTTTATCATTATTTAACTTGCCCGGGTGTGATGTGTGAGCCCCCCCCCCCCCCCCCCCCCACTCCTTCATATCACTATATGTCTCATCATTCCGTACTTCCTACGGTTCCAGTCCCACTCCCCTGAGATCGTCATCAGTTTGGTTTCTGCATCTCTTCCTTGGCCTTCCACTCCTTCGTGTATCCATTTCCATACACCGATTGTTATCCGCTCTCTTTAGGCTACTTAACCATTAAATAAATAAAATATTGACTTTTTGTTCTAATACTAAGCCAACCCAGCTACCCGAACTATCCACTCATTTTTGACTACTAAGAACCTCATCAACCTCCTATCATATCCAGAAACTGAAAAAAGCAAACCTACACGAACGAACCTAACCTACCGTACTTTAATATACCTGGGCGTGTGTGGCCTAGACGGCATTGCGCCCCAAAAACAAAAAACAAAAAAAAAAACTTTCCGCCAATGATTCTTCATAATGGAACTTTCCTCTAATCGATTCATTCCAGATTCCGTTTGGGCGCCCCTCTCAAATTGTAATGTAATTGTATTATCCTATCCCTTCTGGTCCTTTCACGGCCGTTAGCATGTACTTCATTCCATTTTACTGTATTCTCTGTAAATAAATCATGAATACTTTCAGAAAAGTCGGAGGAGCGGCCCGATGAGCCTGATGAGCCTCCAGCTAATCCATGGGCGCGCGTGAAATGTGTTATCTGCACAACCCTGCTGACAGCGGCATGCCAGCCGAAGCTGTTGGAGTGCCTGCACGCGGCGTGCTCGGCCTGCGTCGCCGCCAAGTTTCAGGAGCAGGCCGAGGGCGAGGTGGTCGAAAACTCGATAGAGTGTCCCTCGTGCCACGTCATGTGCAATGCCCAGAACATAATCAAGAATCAGTTCCTTGCTGAGCTCGAAACGGACGCGGAAGGGGAGTCGAAATCTCAAGACATGCGTTGCTCGAGCTGCAGCGATAACGCGGCGGCCGTTAGCTATTGTGTCGACTGTGCCGAGTTTATTTGTAATTCTTGCGTTGAGGTAGGTATTTTTTGTTGTACGTTAATTAGTTATAGGTTTTACATTCGTCCAAATCTTTCTAAATACGTTTATTTCCCGACTCAAGATATATGCCATCTGTTATGACGCATGTCGCGTACCTTTCATGTGGTTTCCGTTTGTATTAGCAGAGATTTTTAATTGTAAGACAAGACCCAGATTTTCCAATGGTTGAGTTAGGGCAATATCGGACTCTCATGTAATACTAGTGTTATGAGATAATTGGAGGGGGAAAAGCCTTATAAGTGTAAAAATCAAGTATCTCATGAAATATCATTCGTAGCCTGTTAAAAATATCAGGACAAACAGATGACATTTTTCACAAGGTCTGAGACCTAACGGGGACAACATTTGTAGAAAGAATAAAACAGCTGACCGAGAAAACGATGGCAGAGCTGAAGGCGATGGCAAGCGCCCGAGTGGAGTACAAGAAATGGGCCCGTGGAGACCAGTATTCCGTTTTGAAAACAATAACTAAATTATTTTACATTATCTGATTTCTTCCCACACACGGATATATTACAAATACGGAGAAAAATATATTTTTCCGGGCGTAAATTGCTTAAGAGTGTACATACAGCCCGTAGAAAATTGGCAGCTCGAAATTTAATACTTTTTATGTTTTATTTAATTAACTAAGCAAGTTATTAAAGATGTGGCTCATTTAAGTTGTAGAAGACTACTTCATGCATCACATAATAAGATATTTTTAATTTTCGAAATTGTAGTTTTTTCATAAACATGATAATATTTTATAAACAATAACTTTTCACGTATAATCGATTTTATAAAAAAAACTTCAATTTCGAAAACTAAAAATACCTTATTATGTGATGCATGAAGTATTCTTCTTCAACTTAAATGAGCCAAATCTTTAATTACTTGCTTAGTTAATTAAATAAAACATAAAAAGTATTAAATTTCGGGCTGCCAATTTCCTACGGGCTGTAAGTAAGTAAGTAAGTAAGTATATATATAATTGAACAATCAATAAAAATCGAAGCATAAATCCCCAGCACTAAGTACAAAAATGACTTGTCACGCAGGGGTCAAAAGTTAAGTACAATACATAATTTAACATTATTATTATTATTATTATTATTATTTTAACTTACAATCCAAAAAGTATAAAATTGAGTAGAATAAAAAATAAAAAAATTCAATTAAACTTGTAGTCTCTATAGGTTTGATGGGCACAAAGTTATTTGAGAAGAGATCTATGAAGAATTCTGAAATATTTGAAGTAAATGTTTATTGTCAGCTTTAATTATAAATTTTTTAGGTGAATTTAAAAAATGCTTACTTGAGCGGAGAACCTTTATCTCTATTGGAAGGGAATTGAATAGTTTGCAGGCTAAAAATATTGGAGAGTGTTCAAAAATGCATTTTCTTGCAGGCTCGGAAAAAATATTATGAGTTAGACACTCTTAAGTACTACAGGATTTCTACAATTGCTTATATTTTCTTTTGTTCATATTCAGGCCCACCAAAGGCTTAAAATCACGAAGGACCATACAATTAAAAGGAAGGAGGAGGCGGAACAATCTAACGGGAATTGCAACAGTATTACCTGCTTAGTACATCCCCAGGAGCAACTCAGTCTGTTCTGTGAGGTCTGCGACAAACTCACCTGCCGCGATTGTCAGCTCAGTGAGCATCGCGACCACAAGTACAAGTTTGTCCACGAAATTGCTGCGGAAACAAGATCGGTTATATCAGGTCTGTACCTGCAGTATGCCTTCTGCATAGTATAAATTGGGCACAGTAGCTTTATGGAGCCATTTACAAATTCTCTTTTCACAATAAGTGTAATAATAATAATTCTTGTATCTCGCAACATTATAGACATAACAACATATATTGTAGGCTCCCTTAACCTAATAATGTGCGGAGTACCTACCAACTCTAGCTGACAAAATTTAATAATAAAGATACAAGCACAATCGCAATAACTAAGCACAACAATAACATAGCCTACTTATACCCATACATCAAAGTCGGCAGCAGTGCCTCTGGTATACTCCAATTAGACCCATATATACTACAATAATACCTCACAGTAGTCAGTAATATGTTTCCTGTTTAAAGCCCTGTGTTGTAAAATACCGTAGGCAAGTTCACTATAAACCAAGCTGTCATCGGCGTTGCTTGTGGAGACACAGCGCTTCTTGTTGTAATCTTCTTTTTAACTTACTACTTACTAGCAACGCCCACGCATGTCGGTCATTTGGTGACGCGCTGACCAGTACTTTTTTTAAACTAACTACAACGTGTCAAAGTAAACAATCTTAACACTGTGCATCCTGCTGCTGCTATGTTCTGTAGGATGAATTAATATAAATAAAAAATGTGATACTCATATTGGCATGAAGTGTACGCCGATGGCAGTGGTACGCCTTGACCTACTTTGGGGGCCTGGTGTGTTGAACCTGCTGACGACCGCTGACAGTGAGAACCTAGTGGGTGAGCATTGTACAGCGGGAATGATGCCAAAAAGACCTGTCAGAATGTACAAACCTTTGGCGATCTTATACGAGTTGGCAAGTTCGTGATACAGCCGTTGCTTTTGGCTATGCTATGGGGACGAATGATACTATTCCACTGACGTCGTTTCTCATTGTGCATGTGCATGACGTGGTAGCAGACATCATTAATAAGTCTCTGCCATATTTTAAGGAGACTATAATGTAGATACTTAACTTATCTATTATAAATTAAGCTATAACATGATTGAGACTTATTAATGATGTCTGCTACCACGTTATGCACATGCACAATGAAAAACGACTTCGGTGGAATAGCCGCCTAAAGAAAGGGACACGGAGGGATATTTCAGGTTAAAAAAGGAGGCTAATCCGTTTACAATAAGCCAAAGGTTGTAGTGAGAAGTGATTTGTAACAACTTCCACACAATAAACCATTGAAGGATGCGAGGAACATGGGGACATGATTTTATAGCGTTAAAGTGTCATTTAATTAATTATTGTGCTAAATTATGTAACTTCGTCAATTAATTAATTTGTTTGAGTTGTGGTTAACTTTCTCTGCTTGATATACATTGCAGGGCTTCTAAGTGAGGTCTCTTACAAGCGTGTTCTACTTAAGTCGGCCATGAAAGTGATAGACGACAGGCAAGCGTTAATTGCAGGAAAGAAACGAGAGCTCGTCAAGGAAATCACGCAGATGGTTGTCAGACTGACCAACACAATTAACTCCCGGGGAAAGTTGCTTGTTGTCAGATTAAATGAGGTTAGTTTATAGACAAGAATGTTTAGCAGTATTCAGTCTAATGCAAAAAAAAGAAAAAATGCAAACTCTATCTCAATCCAACCCGCATTCACAATTACCATAAAATAAAATACCTGAAAATTTGCAGACATATAACAAACTATCTTCTGATATGAGAGCTGGGATCTTCAAGAGCACAATCAAGAAATTTCTAGTAGACAATGCATGTTACACACTTTAAGAAATTTGGACAGGGCTCCAGCCTTAGTAAAAGTAAGAGTTAAACCGAGCATTAAAGGTTCGCATCATTATATTGTTGCATGTTGTACAAGAAATACAGATTATTTATGTCGCCGATGCCCGGTATTGCACCGTAAATGCATAAAACAAAATTTTACTCAGCACAATAAAATTTGTTTATTCATCGCTATCCTAAAAAGGATAGTGTGTATTTCTCAGACGTTAAAACTCATAGAAAAGGCGGTTAGGGGTATAAACAGTATACCGACATGCATTTTAGCAACCAGTTTCCATAAAAATCTCAATTTCGAGAAATGTGTCACGGTGTATTACCAGGCATACCACGGTATTTATTTTATCGGCTAGTTCCTTGTGAATGGCCGGCAATACATACTAGCGCAGCAACGCAGCATACAGCACGCAGAATTCGAACGGCAGTGATTCGTTGAGAAATTTGTCATAGGAGTAAATGGGTTGGTGCAAAACCCCTGATTCTACTTCAGTAGAATAGTAGGCTTTATTGTCGCAAATACTGAACCCATTTTTATTGTAGGTTTGTGACTCCAAGCAAAAGACGCTTTCTGAGAAAAAAGAAGCTTTAGAGCAGCTGAGCCAGCTGACTGACCACTGTATCGAATTCGTGGGGAACGCGCTTGGTAAAGGTAGTGACATGGCTCTGCTGTACAGCAAGAAGGCAGTGACCACCCATTTACAGAGAATTAAAAGTCGGCGAGCTGATATACCAAATCCTGAGATTCCGGTCCGGATATCTTTGGCGTTTGACAAAGTTCCGGATCTTATAAGAGGTAAGTCAAATCTCATTTTGTTATGGCAGGTCTTCTCCACTGCATCCGATATTGTGCATTATTTTACTTGATCAATGTTTTAGGAAAAAAACTAAAAAATATAATTGAGACTCTTGCGTAATGGTGATAAAGTTCAGTCATTTTGCTAGTCCAATGCGCAATCTCAAAATGGAACAAGGATGCTCGTATATGCGATGAATTAAGGAGGCCGTCATGACAGTTAACACTTTGCGCTAAGTAGCTTCTTACGTTATCAACTTAAGGACTTGTATTCATTAGTCTATTTAGGTGCTTGTTTGACTTAGACACATCCATTTCCTTGGAGACATTCGTATATGTGTATCTACCACGTACAGGCTCATATTTCCTTAATATTGGAGAAGAATTATCGAAGTAGAATAGAACGTGTATCAACAGACACAATCCGCAACGAAAGCAATTTTTTTTTATCTTATCGTAATAGAGGTATTCATTTAGTCTGTTTAATAATATTGGCTAGCATACGGAGTATTTCACACTGACAACTCAGGTGTTATATTCATGCGAATTGTTCCTAATTGAGTTTGAAATACAAGTTTTCCATTGTTTAATATAGTCCTTTGTGCATCAACCATCAGTTCAAACTATTTTCTGCCAAGCGCAAACTGATTTTATTGTTTTTGTTGGCAATCGGGAAGGACTGGCCTCAGGTGAGACGCATGTTCGTAGATTTTCTGTAATGTTTCTGAGAAGCAATTAATCGAGGAAGTCTATAACCCGATTGACCTATCAGGCGCGTATTGCTTTCCTATTTATACTTTAATATAGGGAAGCTTTGTAATGGTCGAAATGTTCAATTCCAATATTTCAACGGACTTACAAACCCCAGGAACCAAAAAAATGTGGTTTTTACGAATTTTCGGTCTGTCTGTAACTCGATTTGCGCACAAACTATCTACCCAATTGAATTTGATAAAAATTGGCCGCTAGGCTCACAAAAATATTGTAATTTTTTTGGTAACTTTATTTTGGTGGATTTTATAGCCCAAATACCCTAAAAAATAAAAACTATTAAAAGAAATACTCAAAAATATTTCTTTTAAATTCATGTACATTTTGTAGTCCTTATTACTGTAAAAGAACTCCACTAGGCCACCGCATCCACCTTGATAGTTTGGTTCAGGGTGTAAAAAAGGCTCAATATTCATGGCAACAAATTCATTTTTTAGAAGAACCTTTGTCGTCGCTTTCTAACTTCAGGCATATTTTAGGTGCTAAATAGAGTAACAAATTCAAATAGTTTGCTTTTCCAAGATTGATTTTCTGTTTGGAGAAAAAAATATTTTTATAATATATATAATTCATGTCCCAATACAAAGCCATTATTATCAATGTGTAGTATAACACTGGTCAGATCGCTATACAAACGTCTCATCGATCAAATCAGTGCTTTAGAATAAGGAAAATTGAGGCAACCGAAATTTTACCATAAGATAATTATTTCTCAAGGATGTACTCATATTATGGGATGATAAATAGGAATGCATGTGCGAGTTCACTCGTACCGGCTCTTTTTATCAATGTTGTTTTATATATTAGAAATAAATGTTCACAAATGGGTCGCAAGTATTATTTGGTGCTGGTAGCCTTACTTGCTCCCAGAAAAAGAACGCTAATAAATATTTAAAAATAAAAATAAAAATAAAGTACACTACTTGACTCGTAATAATGTGAAGTGATTTTATTAGTTGTTTGTTAGTTTATTACTAGTTAGTTAACGATGTTACATGTTATAAGTCGAGAGTGACCTGCATGTATTCCATTATTTGCGATATGCTGTAAAAAAAATAACATAAAATTCTAAGAAAGAAATGGTCAATGGTGATCTGCTTTCTATTTTTGAAAAGATTAAAGCATTCGTATTGTTACTATACCGAAGCCCAGGCTGTGCCTGTCTTCTCGTTTACGTAAATTGGCAAGACTTCATATTAGTTTTACTATGTTTCTTTAATTAAAATTAAATAAAAATGAAAATAGCAATCAGTCGATTGTAGACTAGTTAAATGTATTTATGTATAACCAAGATTCAATGTGCCAAATCGACGTTGCTTCTGATTAAGCTTTTTTTTTACTAAAAAAATGTCCAATGCCATTGTCACGCTTCTATAAAACAACATACCTATGGCGGCTATTCCACCCACGTCGTTTTTCATTGTGCATGTGCATGACGTGGTAGCAGACATCATTAATAAGTATCTACCATATTATAACTTAATTTATAACAGATAAGTTAAGCATCTACATTATAGTCTCCTTAAAATATGGCAGAGACTTATTAATGATGTCTGCTACCATGTCATGCACATTCACAATGAAAAACGACGTCGGTGGAATAGTTGCCTATGCTGAATCACAATGAGCACTGTATTTTCCCCCAGTGGTGTCTTCCATCGGGTCAATAGTGGTGGACGGACGTCTCTATCCTCCGCAAGAGCGAGTTGGGGAGAGTTCTTCTGCTAAGCCGCCGGTGGGGTCTCCCCCTCACGACAACAGGACGTACGTGGCGCCCCCCAGCCCGTACCAGCAGTCGCAGCAGCAAATGACGCCCCAGGGCCAACAGCCGCAGCAAGTCCAGCAGCAGGGACAAATGAGGCCGCCCACGCCCACATTGACACCCCCACTGCAGCGCAACCGTGTCTCGCCCCTGGGGCAACTTCCTTTGCCTGTATGTAATAGCTTCATTTTTTTACATTTATTAATTTATTTATTATTCTTTTTTTGTGAAGCTATCCACACCATGAAGTTGTAATTTGCTAGGATAGTCAAGCGGCAATTATGGCGATTGCTAATCCCATGGTAATATCGGGTAGTGTGCGGGACTGCAAGATAGTGTGCTCGGTTGTGTCGCAGAAGAACGAGGTGCACCTTTTGTGGGTCCCGCCGGAGTAAAAGAAACGAAAGGGCAGAAGAGCTTGCCAGGGATAGATCAGCCAGCCATCCCCATTCTTCCTGTGCCGTGGGTGACTGCAAAATCCACTCGGAATTAGGTGACGATGCTAGTTTTCGGAATGGTGGCTGAGGAAAGGTACTTACCTACTTCTTACTTCAGCCGTCCAAGGCCGTCTTAGGTTGCGAGATGTTTTGCGGTTCCTTCAGATGTAAAACTCAGGGGGCACAATGGTGAGTCCACCACCCCAATCCTGTGCAAGTGCTTCTGAAGGAAATCGTGTCCCGTCGCCATTCGGAAAGTCGCCACTGCCACGTCTCTCGGAAGGTCCCTTGGTTTGTTTAATGACACATGTGTTCCCAGGGCTTTCCTTCCGCCGCTCTTGTTCTTGCTTTTTGGACGGACTCTCTGAATACGCTGTTTATGCTGCGACAGGTACTGTGGTAGGAGATTGGATGGGTTGGTTGCTCCATGGTACATCCCTGTTTGGCCAGGTTGTCCGCTTTTTCATTGCCCAAAAGATCGCAGTGCCCTGGTACCCATTGCAGGGCTATGTCTGTCCTTTCTTGCAGCAGGTGTAATCTTTCCTGGCAGATGTTTATTTCTCTTCCTTCTTGTGGCTTTGATGAACAGACAGCCTGTATCGCGGATATTGAGTCCGATAGTAATACCACTTTCTTTACTATTGGTAGTAGAAGTAGTTCATTAGCTGCTTCGCTGCTGGCACTTACTTCTCCATTGAAATTTGTGCAGTTTTTCCCAACAGCTAAGGCTGCTTGCGCTATTGTCGAGTAGTATCCTGCCCCGCTTGTCTTAGACATGGCTGACCCGTCTGTGTACAGGTGTATCCATTCATCGGATGGATATCTTTCGGTAATCATGGCAACAGTGTGAGTTTTAAGTTGAAATATAGGAACGTCTGCCTTTCTTAGGTTTAAGAAGGAAAGGTGGATTGGGTCACGCAAAACGATGTTTAAGTGGAAAATGAAGACAACTTTCTATCTTTCTTTCTTTCCAAACGCGAAGTTCACACAAGGTGTGCTTGGCATGAAATTCAAGAGGGTTAGTCTAGTAAAGACCACGGGCCATTACGTGAACGTGAACGTGAAGTGCTTAACGGGAGCGGCAATCTATTGGTTCTGCAGTGTAGAAGAAGAAGAAGAGACTGGCTGGCACATTTGAAATAGGTGCCCAGCCCTATGGCGTCTTCGCTGGCGGCATCTTGGAATAATTGGCTTAAAGCAGAACCCCGTGGTGAACATAAGTTCTGCAGCTATAACAAACTTCGCTAAAAAAATCTGGCCTTATAGTCCATTTCCATTTCTGTTACACCTGACGATCGCCTTGTACTGAAACTGCTTGCATAATAATACAATTGTTTTTATCTTGTGGACTAAGCTAAGGCATTATTTTTATTTTATTAACAACCTATTTCAGTCTACAGTCTATTTTGCAAACAATTCCACAAATATATTATGTTATTTTTTAAAGCTAATCTTAAAATGTTTCACTTCCAGTCTCTGTCACTGGGAAAAATTTCACTTGGATACAAAAGTTGTCAATTGAACTTAGCATAATGTAATATTGTCTTTTCAGCATGGCTCCCGCAACATGATGATGCGGGATAGTCTAGGTATGCACCAACAGTTCATTCAGAACGGCAACTTTGTGCCGGGAATGCCTCCGGCCATGATGCGCATGCCCCAGCACGGCCCCCCTCCACCACCGCTGCAGCCGGGACCTACTGCGCCCATGCAGGCTGTGCCCAACATGAACGTCCCGCGTCACTTCATGAACACCCTCAGGCACGCCAATGCTGCTCAGGTACTTTAATGTCATCATTTATCAGACTCCAACTTTCACCCGAAAGGTTGTTGGTTACTTACTACATTTTCTGGCCATGCTTCGGAGGGCATGTATAGCAGGCGGTCCCGGGCATTCTTAGTTGAGTGTAAGAGAGGGGTTTATAGGTTGGCTTGGTAATATAACAAATAGTCAATATTTATTTATCATTACGCATTTGTGGCGCACCAGGCTGTTAGACAGGGAATGCCCTCATGTATAGAACTCTAGTTGTCTTCTTATGAAAGTACCTTTGTTGTATAGGATTGGTGGGTATAGAAGGTTAAGTCTGAGCTATCCCTTTTAGACGAGAAATCTCTCGAGTGAGTTATCGTTAGGACTTTTTATGGACCCGGGCCTACTTAGTGGTCCATAGGTCCCTTGTCCATTGCCAACGACCCCATGGATTTCGGGCATTATTTTTTTTTTTTGTTTTCGTATGAATTTTTGGCCATTGGCAAACTGGTGCCTATATTTCCTTGATGTCAACCTACGCCGACTACAAGTGATAATGGACAAGTTGATACAAGTTTACCATTGACGCAATGAAACAGGTGAAAGCATGACTTAACCAAGTACACAAGTACAGATACGAGTCAAGGTATCACCACACTGAATTCGATTCATCGGTTTTCACTATATTACAACCTACATTCATTCAAGGTATCACCACACTGAATTAATATAGGTTGTAATATAGTGAAAACCTATGAATCGACTCTTACCTGTTATAGGTAACATCGAGCACTCATCCTACGTCAGACCCTAATATACGAAACCTACTGCAGCAGAATCCTGGCAATAATATCCAGCAGGTGTTTGGGCCCGGCGGGCAAGTGTACCGCGTGAATGTCAATGTCAACAAGCCACACAGGAGCCAGCAGATGAACTTCCCGCAGCAGTACAGTGGAGGTGGTAGTGCATTAACGCAACAGGTGCGCAACACCATGAGAAACCAACAGCAACAGCCACCTCAGCAGCCCCCACCGCCGTATCCGAACTCTGGTGGTGCATCAGGAGCGCAGTGGCATATACCTCAGCAACAAGGTAACTTTTCAAAGGCCAGAGTGACACATACACACAAATAAAACTATTGACGCATTCATTCAACAAATAATTGAAGGTCTAGATCTGAGAACTCGTAGAGCATTCGCTATTTTGCAATTTTGGGGGTTTTAGATAGTAAAGTGATGTCCGGTAGCTGCGCTTTCCCCATGCCGGTCGAGGTAATGTGAATTCAGTGCTTTAGGATAAGGAAATTCGGGACAACCTAATTTTAACCCTAGGACAATCATTTACCATGGAACTAACTCTTATTATCTGTCTCGGTACTTTTACTAATTGATAAATTGGAATGCATGTACGGGTCGACTCGTAGCGGTTCTTTATAAAGTCTTTTCTTAGCTGTTTCTAGCCGTAGATCAAAAAATTAATTAATTTTGCCAAAACACCCAGACTTTGCACACAAGAAATGTGAAGCGTCCTACCGTAATGCTCGATTTCATTTTCTTCTTTCCTTTTTCAGGAAGCTACCAGCCGTCAATTCGTCCAACGCCAGCTTCAATTCCTATAGATGACTCTTTTAAAATTCACCTCAAGACCCAGAGTGGTAATAGTGTCACTTCGTCTGTTCCCAAGACACCAAGCCCTGGTACCGTTAAAGAAGATCCTAACCAGCGTATGGACAAATTTTGCCAGGTACGCTATACTACGCTGAAACCGCCTTTATTCATTAAAGCGACTGTAGCTATAGTTTTGCATTGTCTATTATCTTTTTCCCCTTCTTTTTTGAGTTTCTTGGTACGTCAGTAATTACAGGTGTTTTCAAGGTTGTAGAAGCGGAAAGTTCAAAAATACTGCATCCAGTCTAATCCAAATTCTTAGTTGAATGGAGAGCCGACAGATCGTCTTGGAGTAAACTAATCGTTTTTAAGGCTAGTTCTACTTCTTCTTTTTTTATACGAAGGACGGCACATTAGAAACTTGAAAACCTCATAACTTCCTCATAATCTGCTAGCTTCCTTGAAAGGTATTGGACTATATTCCCAAAAACCCTTCAAGCCACACTTAATTTATTAATTATGTCCACAGGACTCTGTTGATGATCTGATGGCAACAATAGCCAAGCTGGACAGCAACGGAATTGAGGTGATTCCGGAGTTAGGGGAGAGGAGTGGAGTAGGTGGTGCTGAGGGTTTGGTGGACAGCTCGACGGGTTACGCGGCCAAGCCCACCGAGACGACAAAGGATGACGGGAATGAGGACTGGTGTGCGGTGTGCATGGACGGCGGAGAGCTCATATGCTGCGACAACTGTCCAAAAGTGTTCCACACCAACTGCCACATCCCTACTCTGCCAGCTATTCCTGGGTAAGTCATGTACATCCCCGCGTGCCCAAGCCCGGGACCATCTGAATTGACGGCAGGGAGCTTATATGCGGCTACAACTGTCCCAATGTGTTCCACACGAACTATCGCGTCCCTATTCTGCCTGCTATTCCAGGGTATGTCATGTACATCCCCGCGTGCCCAAGCCCGGGACCATCTGAATTGACGGCAGGGAGCTTATAAGCGGCTACAACTGTCCCAAAGCGTCCCATACGACCTATCGCGTCCCTATTCTGCCTGCTATTTCTGGGTATGTCATGTACATCCCCGCGTGCCCAAGCCCGGGACCATCTGAATTGACGGCAGGGAGCTCATATATACGGCTACAACTGTCCCTAAGTGATCCACACGAACTATCGCGTCCCTATTCTGCCTGCTATTCCTGGGTATGTCATGTACATCCCCGCGTGCCCAAGCCCAGGACCATCTTGATTGACGGCAGGGAGCTGTCCCTAAGTGATCCACACGAACTATCGCGTCCCTGCTCTGCCAGCTATTCCTGGATAAGTCATGTACATCCCTGCGTGCCCAAGACCAGGAACATCTGGATTGACGGCAGGGAGCTGTCACTAAGTGATCCACACAAACTATCGCGTCCCTATTCTGCCAGCTATTCCTGGGTAAGTCATGTACATCCCCGCGTGCCCAAGCCCGGGACCATCTGAATTGACGACAGGGAGCTTATATGTGGCTACAACTGTCCCAAAGTGTTCCACACGAACTATCGCGTCCCTATTCCGCCTGCTATTCCTGGGTATGTCATGTACATCCCCGCGTGCCCAAGCCCGGGACCATCTGAATTGATGGCAGGGAGCTCATATATACGGCTACAACTGTCCCTAAGTAATGGACACAAACTATCGCGTCCCTATTCTGCCAGCTATTCCTGGGTAAGTCATGTACATCCCCGCGTGCCCAAGCCCAGGACCATCTTGATTGACGGCAGGGAGCTGTCCCTAAGTGATCCACACAAACTATCGCGTCCCTATTCTGCCTGCTATTCCTGGGTAAGTCATGTACATCCTCGCGTGCCCAAACCCAGGACCATCTGAATTGACGGCAGGGAGCTCATATATACGGCTACAACTGTCCCTCAGTGATCCACACAAACTATCGCGTCCCTATTCTGCCTGCTATTCCTGGGTAAGTCATGTACATCCTCGCGTGCCCAAACCCAGGACCATCTTGATTGGCGGCAGGGAGCTCATATATACGGCTACAACTGTCCCTAAGTGATCGACACAAACTATCGCGTCCCTACTCTGCCAGCTATTCCTGGGTAAGTCATGTACATCCCTGCGTGACCAAGACCAGGAACATCTGGATTGACGGCAGGGAGCTGTCCCTATGTGATCCACACGAACTATCGCGTCCCTATTCTGCCTGCTATTCCTGGGTATGTCATGTACATCCCCGCGTGCCCAAACCCAGGACCATCTTGATTGACGGCAGGGAGCTGTCCCTAAGTGATCCACACGAACTATCGCGTCCATGCTCTGCCAGCTATTCCTGGGTAAGTCATGTATATCCCTGCGTGCCCAAGACCAGGAACATCTGGATTGACGGCAGGGAGCTGTCCCTAAGTGATCCACACAAACTATCGCGTCCCTATTCTGCCTGCTATTCCTGGGTAAGTCATGTACATCCCCGCGTGCCCAAGCCCGGGACCATCTGAATTGACGGCAGGGAGCTTATATGTGGCTACAACTGTCCCAAAGTGTTCCACACGAACTATCGCGTCCCTATTCTGCCCGCTATTCCTGGGTATGTCATGTACATCCCCGCGTGCCCAAGCCCGGGACCATCTGAATTGATGGCAGGGAGCTCATATATACGGCTACAACTGTCCCTAAGTGATCGACACAAACTACGCGTCCCAACTCTGGCAGCTATTCCTGGGTAAGTCATGTACATCCCCGCGTGCCCAAGCCCAGGACCATCTTGATTGACGGCAGGGAGCTGTCCCTAAGTGATCCACACAAACTATCGCATCCCTATTCTGCATGCTATTCCTGGGTAAGTCATGTACATCCCCGCGTGCCCAAGCCCGGGACCATCTGAATTGACGACAGGGAGCTTATATGTGGCTACAACTGTCCCAAAGTGTTCCACACGAACTATCGCGTCCCTATTCCGCCTGCTATTCCTGGGTATGTCATGTACATCCCCGCGTGCCCAAGCCCGGGACCATCTGAATTGATGGCAGGGAGCTCATATATACGGCTACAACTGTCCCTAAGTAATGGACACAAACTATCGCGTCCCTATTCTGCCAGCTATTCCTGGGTAAGTCATGTACATCCCCGCGTGCCCAAGCCCAGGACCATCTTAATTGACGGCAGGGAGCTGTCCCTAAGTGATCCACACAAACTATCGCGTCCCTATTCTGCCTGCTATTCCTGGGTAAGTCATGTACATCCCCGCGTGCCCAAGCCCGGGACCATCTGAATTGACGACAGGGAGCTTATATGTGGCTACAACTGTCCCAAAGTGTTCCACACGAACTATCGCGTCCCTATTCCGCCTGCTATTCCTGGGTATGTCATGTACATCCCCGCGTGCCCAAGCCCGGGACCATCTGAATTGATGGCAGGGAGCTCATATATACGGCTACAACTGTCCCTAAGTGATCCACACAAACTATCGCGTCCCTATTCTGCCTGCTATTCCTGGGTAAGTCATGTACATCCTCGCGTGCCCAAACCCAGGACCATCTGAATTGACGGCAGGGAGCTCATATATACGGCTACAACTGTCCCTCAGTGATCCACACAAACTATCGCGTCCCTATTCTGCCTGCTATTCCTGGGTAAGTCATGTACATCCCCGCGTGCCCAAACCCAGGACCATCTTGATTGGCGGCAGGGAGCTCATATATACGGCTACAACTGTCCCTAAGTGATCGACACAAACTATCGCGTCCCTACTCTGCCAGCTATTCCTGGGTAAGTCATGTACATCCCTGCGTGACCAAGACCAGGAACATCTGGATTGACGGCAGGGAGCTGTCCCTATGTGATCCACACGAACTATCGCGTCCCTATTCTGCCTGCTATTCCTGGGTATGTCATGTACATCCCCGCGTGCCCAAACCCAGGACCATCTTGATTGACGGCAGGGAGCTGTCCCTAAGTGATCCACACGAACTATCGCGTCCATGCTCTGCCAGCTATTCCTGGGTAAGTCATGTATATCCCTGCGTGCCCAAGACCAGGAACATCTGGATTGACGGCAGGGAGCTGTCCCTAAGTGATCCACACAAACTATCGCGTCCCTATTCTGCCTGCTATTCCTGGGTAAGTCATGTACATCCCCGCGTGCCCAAGCCCGGGACCATCTGAATTGACGGCAGGGAGCTTATATGTGGCTACAACTGTCCCAAAGTGTTCCACACGAACTATCGCGTCCCTATTCTGCCCGCTATTCCTGGGTATGTCATGTACATCCCCGCGTGCCCAAGCCCGGGACCATCTGAATTGATGGCAGGGAGCTCATATATACGGCTACAACTGTCCCTAAGTGATCGACACAAACTACGCGTCCCAACTCTGGCAGCTATTCCTGGGTAAGTCATGTACATCCCCGCGTGCCCAAGCCCAGGACCATCTTGATTGACGGCAGGGAGCTGTCCCTAAGTGATCCACACAAACTATCGCATCCCTATTCTGCATGCTATTCCTGGGTAAGTCATGTACATCCCCGCGTGCCCAAGCCCGGGACCATCTGAATTGACGGCAGGGAGCTCATATATACGGCTACAACTGTCCCTAAGTGATCGACACAAACTATCGCGTCCCTACTCTGCCAGCTATTCCTGGGTAAGTCATGTACATCCCCGCGTGCCCATGCCCGGGACCATCTGAATTGACGGCAGGGAGCTTATATGCGGCTACAACTGTCCCAAAGTGTTCCACACAACCTATCGCGTCCCTGCTTGCCTGCTATTCCTGGGTATGTCATGTACATCCCCGCGTGCCCAAACCCAGGACCATCTTGATTGTCGGCAGGGAGCTCATATATACGACTACAACTGTCCCTAAGTGATCCACACGAACTATCGCTGCCCTATTCTGCCTGCTATTCCTGGGTATGTCATGTACCTCCCCGCGTGCCCAAGCCCAGGACCATCTTGATTGACGGCAGGGAGCTGTCCCTAAGTGATCCACACGAACTATCGCGTCCCTGCTCTGCCAGCTATTCCTGGGTAAGTCATGTACATCCCTGCGTGCCCAAGACCAGGAACATCTGGATTGACGGCAGGGAGCTTATATGCTGCTCCAACTCCCCTAAAGTGTTCCACACCGACTGTTACGTCCCTACTCGGCCAGCTATTCAAAGTCAAAGCCTAGAGGTCCTACCTTCCTTTCCCCTTGACGCACCTTGCTTCATTAGTGAGCGGACGAGGATAATAATTAATATTGTAAAATTATGTGATTTCAGGGAGTCTGAAACATGGCAGTGTCTTCTATGTTCTGACGTTGCTAATCTCGTCCCGCCCGAAGACGAAATGGTCAAGCGGAAACATGGCTTGTCATACAATGAACGGAAACTTGCTGAGCGTGTTTTGCTTGAACTTTACTGCCAGTATGAATTAAGTGTGCATTTCCGTGAGGTAAGAAGTATTGAGCAGAATCATTATTATTATTATTAAGTTTATGTGAATTGAATGCTCGATTGCAAACTTCAGCAATTTCAGACTAATCGGTTTATTACTACACTTAGATGTGTATTATATATATAATTTGAATCGTAGAGCCATGGATGAGGCCTAATAAAGAAGAAGAAATGTTACATTTACATTTTCATTATTGGTATATAGTAACAATAAAAGATATTAAAGTCTGCTTCATTACAATTCAAAAAATCAACAATACTAACTGTTATTTCATCGTTAAATGAATGAAGCAAAATAAAAAGGAATAAGGAAACCATGGGTGTTTTAATTGAGAATTATCCCCCCCCCCCCCCCTCCCGAAACAGAGGATGGTATTTCGCCACATTGCTTTTGTTTTATTTCCATAGACACGTTGTCCATTAATAAAATAAGTATCTTTTGCAGTTTCGTTGTGAAAATGAAGAGCTCTTGGAGAAGATAAAGAAACCCATGTGTCTGGACACCGTCCGGCGGAAACTAGACCCCACCAATCCTGATCATTATGCCTCGTTGCTTTCCTATATAGCTGATATCCGGCGAATTTTTAAGAATGCTCGTGTTATGTACTCTGTAAGTCATATTTTAACTCCTTCAATAATAATAATACAGTAGCCTCAGCCGTTTTGTGTTGAGTTTGCGGCCAAAATATGAAAACAGGATACTTTTTTTTTAGACGCGGGGCCAAGCTTGTGGCATTTGCGCCATGACTAGATTAAGGTAATTAATGTGATTACTGTGAAATAAGAGGGTTCCAAATTAGTGATAGAAGTTACTAACAGTATGTAAACAAAATATGAAACTACATATTATTAAATTTAATTATAACGTATTTATGAAGAACCGGTACGAGTGAACCCGTACATGCTTTCCTATTTATCTATTAGTATAGGTACAGTACGAACGTAATGGAGGACCTAAGGACCCTCGCAAAACCGCAAAACCGAAACACCTGGAAGATTAAGATCCGTGCCGCCGACCCCGTAGAAGGGATAAGGCGCCGTTAAAGTAAAGTAAAGTAAGTAGTATAGGTACAGTAACAGATAGAGTATTTTCATAGCACCTATATTTCTCCTATGGTTAACATTTCGGCCCGTTTAATTGGGTAAGCAGTTAATAATGGCCAAACCAATATAATTTATTTTACCAACAAATCTGAACTTTCTGAAATTTATCAAGTTAAATCAGGCTTACAAATAAATAGCAATAAATCAAACCGATATAATATATAAATAATAATATTTAAGTTGTAGGAGACTACTTCGTGAATCGGGTGTTTTTACTTTTCGGTTTTTGTAGTCCCCTCTGGTTTTTATGAAAGAAGGTACCAACAATTTAATATTTTTACATGAGCCAAATCTTTAATAACTTGCTTTGTTTATTATGTAAAAATAAAAAGTCAATAAAAACGACAAATTTTGGAGTGCCAATTTTCTACGTCCTCTTAAATAATGATAGTGAAATATTCCTGGTTTATTTATTCCGTTTTTGTTACAGAGGGAAAGCCAAATCTACCAAGACGGTAAAAACTTAGAGGAATTTCTGGAAAGACTTCTAACGCGTTGGCTGCCCGACTATGCCTTCGTGGAACAAGACTCGGACGAGGAGGATGAGCCAACGAAGCGGTCGCGGCGAAACGACGCAGGAGAAGAGTGACCCATAAAGATGGAGGCGCCCGAGTTATGAGCCAGGGAGTGTCCCTGGTGGCGCACCTGGCATCCCTAGCATTCGCCCGCGCTGCGGGCTCCTGCCCCACCCCCATTTTACCCTCGCCAGTGCCGTGCCCCTCCTATGGTGCCAACATGCATGGGTTCTAATGGAATGAGGCCAGAGCCCGCAGTCTATAAGCCTTTTGTCGCGTATCATTACCGCAGGTTCCGGTATCCGCAGCCGCCAGCGTTTTTTACTGGCCCTTAAGAGACAACCTTACAGCAGCCCTATTATAGCGATTTGGGATTAACGTAACACCGGGGGTCATTCAATTTGTTTTAAACAAATGAGTGCAAAATGCGCGGGTGATTCAAATTGATAAATTCGGTTATATTTTGGGGAGTTTTCTCCCTTGGATGTCTAGGCATTAATTAAAATTCTTAATATATTCTCTTGTAATCCAATAATTTATTAATTTTTATTTTGCACTCTAGTTTAAAACAATTGGCTGAATGGCTAACACCTTGGGGTTTATTTTAATTCCGTCACGTCACATGTTACTAATGCGGCATTAAAAAATAAACCCCGATGTTAATCCCAAATCGCTACCACTAAGGCTGCTGGTGTAAAAGTCCAATTTACAGAAACTATCGATCACATAGCAATCAATTTCGGTAGCATCCATTTTTTTTCTCCTTCTTTATGAACAATCCTGGAACCGCTTTTCAGCATTTTCAGCATTCTTCGTAAAGGAGGGGAAAAAAGGTCGCATTCCTTAGAAGAAATATTTATACGGTGCGCCCGTCTCGAACACGGATCAGCTATGGTAGCTTAAACTTAATTTGTAAAAAAAATACGGCAACTAAGGGCCGACCCCCCTTTGAGATGTCTCTGTAACGATGGTGGATGTCACCGTCATGTTCCGATGCATGACGGTGCTGTTTGTTATTCCTTTCTGTAACATATGACATATGGACTGTGTTCCAACGGCCTCGGAATATTTCTTCTATGGTATGTGACATTTTTTGATAACTTTACTATCGATATTTCCTTTGAAATGGAATTTTGTTAAAAAACCCGAGTGGGGATATCTCATTGTCTCCTAACTAGGGATCGTCTTTTACACGATTCATAGCTGTCTCATCTGTTGTTAATTATCGAATATTTATTCACAATGGGCTGAGTGTTATTCAGAATGTTTTAGGCCTACCAATTAAGTTTGGCAGTGTTAATTTGATATATTTTTTACTGAAAACTATTTTTTGGGTCTTTATGCCCTAATTGCGGGAGGATGAAGTTATGGGAACCGTCAGCAGCAGATTTGAATCTGTATCTGGTGCTAAGTCTTTGTAGCGTGATCCCATTTTGATTGAAATGAGAATGCGCTATGGAACGCTGAGTCAATTGAGACGTATTCATGCTATGCCATAAGTCTATTAGTTGCGGGACTGAGGCAATGTCTCAATCGACATTATTTTCTGACGGTTACCACGACCATCCGCCACATTATTAAAATTAAAAGTTTTCGTGAGGCCACAAGCACAGAACACACCCTCAACTTATGTTTTGGGTTAGTTTCTTGACGAGACATTGTTTACAATGTGAACCAAGCTCTCACCAAGTGTAGAAGTATTCGTTACTGCAGATAATGCTACTCTCAGGAAAGCTTGAGTCCTACTGACAGTCCATCACTTGCAATATTTCCGATGTAAACTGCTAACCTGTTGTGGTTAGCTTCTTGGCACTCACCTGATAGTACGTGATAATACGAAACTTACCTATTTTTAATTAACTTCTATTTTACACTATTAATAATGTATTAATTAAAATTATACCATTAAATGGAAGTTAATTTAGGTTGTCACGTTAAACTATCGTCCGTAAACCGACTTTACAACCGACTTACAGACAACCAATTTTTATTAGGTTAAATTGTAAATTGCATAAACAAATACGTATAATTGATACAATACAAACTACTCTTCTTTGCAAAGATAAATGGATACATTCCTCAAATCCGATGAGGTTGACCTCTTCCAATGATAATTTGTAATAAACATTGAAAATTATTTCCCGAGCTAGACAATGTAAACCTTTATTCTTTGCTAGAGACATAAGCATCCTTGACCATTAATTGCTTGCAACTACGTCACAGTTATTATTACTTTTATTGTTAGATGTTGTCTCATGAAATGTAACCATGACTTTTTTCACTCGGAATTTTTTACAGAAACACTCAACTAATTGCGATTGCCACCGGGCCACGAAAATCGAAACTCCCTTTATTGTTAAGTTAAGCAATTGGAACCGCCTTCTAATTTCGTAACATCAATCAGGCTGACACCTTATATTGAAATTAAATGGTATATGGTATACTGTGGATTGATTGAATCCACACATGTTTAATTGTTATATTTATTTATTTTTAAACTGATATTAATCATTTTATAAGTTGCGGCGTTATTCGCTGGTATTATTGAAATGTAAATGATGAGACAGTTGATGACATGTTACTAATTTTTAAGAACTGATCACAAATTAGATGCTATAATTTATCTTATGTATAGTAACTATAGTAAATGTACAATACTAGAATTAGTTCAACTCCAATCAACGTAAGTAGTGGGATGCATAAATGGGATGTTAAAATTGTTATGAATATTTCTATGTTAGGTACCTAAGTAAAGTAGGCTACTACGTCAAGCTGCCGATAGAAGCTTGTGCATTAGTTTTAACAATTCTGCCGCCCGATCATAGCGATTTAGGATTATTATAATACCGGAGTTTATTCAATTGTTTTAAAGAAATGAGTGCAAAATGCGCGGGATATTCAAATTGATATATTAATATTTTTGGTGAGTTTTTTCTCCCTTGGATGTAGTCACATTAATTAAAATTATTATTATATTTCAAAATTCAACCCGTATATTTAAATTTTTATTAGTATTTCCTTCAATTATTAAACAATGCAACCATTCTCTTGTATTCTCATAATTTATTAATTTGAATTTCCCGCGCATATTTTGACACCGTCAGGTGACACCTTACAACTGCGGTATTAAAAAATAAACCCGGTATTATAATTATCCCAAATAGCCATGGTCGAGCTGCAGCTGCCCTTTGCCTAGCCTTTGCATTCCGTTACTTATAGCTGTGCAAGCTGTAAGAATGCTTCGAACTTGAGTCTGGTCTTTAAAACTAAATTATTTTGTCTGATTACTATGGGTGGAATTATTTTTCGAGACCAATTGATTTTTTTTTATATTGGGTAGTTGTGTTATGAATTGACATGGGCAGGCGACCTGAATGTTTGCATAACCCACCTCTTTTTATTGCTATTTGGCTATGTCAGTATTTGTTTCAGTTCGAAAAGAACTAAAAAGCGGGGTTTTAAAGGTCCACGAGTCACCGCACTATAAGCTGAAACAGATGTAGAGGAATTAGAGAGAAAGGATGGTATGGGAAATGGGCGGAAACAGGATTCGAACCCATTGAAAGGATTTGGTGCAGTGGTCAGCATACCACACTTGTTTTTTTTTTGCGTTGGGGATGGGGAGCCATTCAGCCATACCACACTCTGGTTCGGTTATGTCAATTTTTTTCTTCCTTTCTCGAATTCCACTGCCTGTACAGGTTTTCTACAAACTTAAATGTGTACTCTGTCCCTCTAATTGTTGTTATATGATAACATACTACATAGGGGAAGCTTGACAACTGTATTCCTGGTTTTACTTAAGAAAAATGTGGACAGGTTGTGTTATAACAGGCCAATGGCCATACCAAGTTGAATCCACCAGAACAGAGCCGGTTCTTTTCAAAACTGCAGCAAACTTGGTAGTGTGCACAGCGTTGGCTGGGTCGTACATGATAACGCGCTGAGACTGGCAGTCAGTGTAAGGGCGTGTCGAGTCCTGGTCACCTCCGAATTAATCGTGTGACTTTACTATGTTCCCCAAGAAATTCGGAATTCCCTACAACCAGGAGGTCCACCCTGTCAGTCAACTCCCCTTCTCTCTGAGGTGAAGGAGTCTGTCATTAGGGTGCCTCAAGTTAATAAACAGACTCACTCTCCCCGCCAGGCTGGCAGTGTTGCTTAAAGCACAAATGCTGAAAGTAGGCGCTGGAAAACAAACGAACAAGTGGCAGGCTTATAGCCAAACCAGGCTTGCGGTGCGTTCGAAGTTTATAGGATGATGTGTAAAGTGGGCTAATTGTTAAATACCAAATTGCGGTATCACGTCTTGTTGCTCATTGGTTTCCCTAATTAGCCTACCTAACCTAAATTTAACGCATCAGTAACATGTAATATTTCCAAATATGTGCCAAAAAGTATTAAATTGTTTAATCTTGTACGATATCCTCAGCAGTCTGTGCGGTTCACTCACCATAAGTGTAACGTTTTCATGACAAATGAACAAATCTGAGTTAACTTTGTTGTTATGGTTAGATCGGGAGTGCGTGCGCTACTTGCTACTTGCTACTTGCTAGTTATCCAGAATGGTAAACAAGCTCCGCCCCTGGGCCAACTCAGCCCTAATAGCTAAATGGCTACGTTTAGAGTTCTCTATAGGAGTGATGGGACATTCAAATGCGCCACGAGTATTTTTTTAATCATAGGGCCATCTGGTACAATTTTTTAATGGCTGGTTATGGGGGATGTGACAGCAGGTGGCCCCAGGTTTCAAAAATTAATTTTGTAGCGCTCGAATGTCTCATCTCTCTTTTATAGGACTCTAGCTACGATAGCTTCCCGCTGTTTTAGCATGAAATCGCTCCTGGTGCCCAACTACCTTACCCCACCTGGTGGAGCCTCAATTGGCTGAGAACGCATTTACACGATGCCGCGCAAACCTGTGTAGGTGGGGGCTGGTAGAAGGTTTGGGGGCCCGATCTGTGAATGTGGGCAACTGCAAGACGACAGTGACCTTTTTATCTGCCAGAGGCTTGAGCAAACTCCGTCCCCCGCAGATATTTTCAAAGCCGTCCAGGCCGCGGCATTATGGAGCTGGCCAACATCCCAAATAGCGCTCTGGTAAAGAAAGCCCATTTAATGGCTTTCAATTAAATTAAACATTTTTTTTAACAAGGTTAATCGCGTACAAACAATTAAGTGAATATATCCTATTTATCTCTTCAGTCGCCCGTGTTGAGTTACGGCACGCCTCCGATCGCATGGCATGTAGAGCTTACCATCGAAGTCGAAGACATTAACCTACGTTCTGTTATTTCAAAAAAGTATCGTAATTTATATGTAAATGATGAATGAAGGTGGTTATGATTTTATGTTACATCGCTGAGCAAACTTTGCACGGTACCATCTCCTTTACATGTCCTCCGAAGTATGGTCACAAAATGTAGCAAGTGTGGGACTAGAACCAACAACGTATTGGGTGAAAATTAGAATCTACAGGTACTTACAGTATATACTGCATACCCTGACTCCCTTGTATCTCTGTATCTCTCGCTATCTGTCAGATATCTTTACGGAAGGTTATTTATAATGTAAGTTTAGTTTACTTCGCAGAACTGTTGTATCAGTAAAGACATTGTAGTGTTTGTTGCTTACGGACCACCGATCCGACAAGACAGAATGGTTTCCGACGATGGCTATGCCTAAAACACCTCTGAGCTAAAACGAGAAATTTTTGCAATCAAAACAGGCACAAGGTACCAGGCGCGGATCTGCGGGGGGGCTATGGCCCCCCTTAGGGTCCTCAAAATGCGTAAAACCCCACTATTTCAGTCCTATTTTTCACCAATTTTCGGCCGGGGGAGACCCCGGGCCCCCCCTTGTGCTCGATTGTATTAATTACCTATAATATTGCTCTGAAAATGCGTAAAACCCCAATATTTCAGCCCTATTTTAAAAAAAAATCTAAATTTAATCTTAGCCCCCTCCTTGGTCTCATTCTAGATCCGCGCCTGCAAGGTACGATACAGACGACATTTTCCCCGAATTTACAGCCTACCTGGGTTGCGCAATAATCCAAACCTGGCAAGCTTGCTTTTCTAGCCATTGGCAAACTGGTTCACTCCTCGATGTCAACCCACACCCACTGCAATTGCCAATGCGCAACCCCAGACATTCATGCCGTTGACATTGAAACAGGCGTTAGCTCGACGCACCAAAGTATGAGAACGAGTCTCTTCGGTGGCATATTAGTTAGCTTGCTCGTGCTTTTGCGAGTCTCTACACACCATGAGATCGGAGACCTGTCGTAACTCAACACTGGTATTACCTACAGAGGCGACCAAAGCGGTTATTTGAATACATTCATTTAATTGTTTGTATGCGATTAATCTTTTAGTGTACCGTATGTTCTTTGAAAAAATACATTAAAAAAATACTATATCTATTTAAAATCTAGACTGCCATCATGTGATTGAACTGGAGCATCAGATTTCCGCAAACACAAGTGGCTCTGAAAATAGATTCTAAATGCTCTAAATAGCTTGGAAGATTTGAGCATGTGTTCCATTGGCCATTTTTGACCCAATAAGCAAAAGGTTCTTTAAATTCCTTAAAGTTCCTCAAATTTTAGTTTGGCTACTGTGGGGATGCCTCTTGAGTAGCTTCCTACAGTATTTACGTGTACCTTGACTACTCGGCTTGGCTCGGGACAAGTCCAACCTTATATTCAAAATTCTTTCATGTTTTCCTACTTTTTCTGCTGTTTGTTCCTTCACTGTTAAAACTATGGTTTACAGTTGTGATATAAATGTAGTGCATTTAGCATTAATGCATTAGCATCAATTTCATGTCACATATTTCATTGCACATACAATATTCTAATTCTCAATTTTTAATCAATTTAATATTGTAGATGACTGAAAATGATAAATTATATTCCTTTGATTATTTCGCAAGTCACTTCGGATGTGCGCGTGCCCAGACTGATTGTTGGATGTGGGGAATTTGTTACGTATATATTTGTAAGTAAAGACTGACTACATCGATTTTGGGCTCTTTTCTGTTGAACTTCGTGTGTCCAGGAGTTTTAGTGCACGGTTGTTAAAAGCTTACGGCATGTAAAAAGCTACACATTAATACAGTAATTACTAATTAATCCTGGTTCCTTGGGTCTTCCTATGCACTCAAAGGTACCTTATGGTTTAGCTCTGAGTTCGCTTGTTTCGAGTAATAACGTATTTTCGCCATATAATATAACTTGGCACATTTTATGGCTACGATGTCCGATAAAAATGTACAACTGCCATAATATTATATGTACTTATAGTTGTTACGTTGTGAAACAGCTTTCATTTAAAAAAAAAGAACTTAAAATGCTGTGTGTCCGCTTGAAATGTTGATTGGCTACCATTGCGATAGTCAATTTAATCTATGCTAGTGTTCTAAATATATTTTTATTTATTTTGATATATTTAGAGCCCTACACCTAGAAGGCTAGGCCTATTGTTGAGTTGTTATGATTATTTTATTTGAATTATGCACAGTTCCTATTTTACCTGTGTTTCCAATGGGGACTATGGCAAACCATGCAAATTGTATACTGATCTGCTAATCGTTAAAGGGAAAGTTGGGACCACATTATAGGTACCGTATTCCTGGTGACAATGCGATATCGATTATGTAGCAATTTGTCGTTAAAATAAAAGTATAAAAGTTCAGCGTAGCGAATGCTTAGCGTTATAACGAAGACTACTCCTAAAAATTGGTATTTCTCAGCACCTGACATTTTTCCACAGTTGCATGTCATTCCCATCAGAAGGATAATTTTAGAAACACATAGTATTTTCCCACCAATTTCTGTAGTTAGGCTACATATACATTCTTTGATAATGTTCTTATCGATACGTTTGCTTAAAGGTATATAGACCTCTTTCCTATGGAAAGTGCTTGCGGGCAACCAATGAAAACAACGGATGTAACTTCAATTCTCTATTGCTACATTTTATATAGCCGGAATTTTCGATTTCTATACGAAAGAGATTATTCATTTCTAAGCAGTGTATTGCCACTAATGTAAAAAATGTATAATCTTGAAAAGGATTCAGTTGTAAGAATCCTCTTTCTCGACGCATTACAGTTCTAAAATAGCATGCTATGCATACATTAGTCGTCGCTTACTGTCTTCTCCTGGTTAAAACTTAAACATAAACTGTTTTTGTTACCGTGGAAAAGGGGCCAGATGTGTTATAGGCTATGTTGGTTACATTAATGTTAGGAACCTTTTTGTAATTTACTTGACTTTATTGTATGGTAATAGTTTTATCATTTAAATATATTAGATTTAAAAAATTATATTCATGAAAAGTAATGTTGAAATCACTGTAGTTTAGCCCAATCTAGGCCTGTAGTAAAGTAGTAAGCAGCAAAAAGGCTGGATGGTTTGTTTTAATTTTTTTATTGGCCACCATGTTGGTAGGCTACGCAGCGTTCGGCACCCATGGCATTCGACTGGATACGGCCCCCGTTTCAGCAAAGCTAAGTATTGGTGGTAAATTCAACTTATCGAGCATTCATTTTTGTCTTGTCTCATTTACGAGCAGAGAATCTCAATTAAGACCAAAATATGATAGTAGGTTTAGTAAGAGTTTGAGAAAATATAATGCATTGGGGCTAAAGCCCAATGGGTAGTACACATAATAGTCCCCTTATTAACTTTGAAAAACTTACTGTCACTCAATGTGAATAAAGAAAATAACTTTTACGTCACACAATTATAAAAACAACCGGTTTCGCTTCACCCCACCGTATAGTGTCATGTTGCGTTTCGGAATCTTTCATTGAAAACTCATTTAGGCCTATATTGAAGACAAAAATTCTTAAAAGGAAAAATACTGAAAATGTTCGGCTAGCCCTAAAAGAAATTTACCAACAGTTCCGGGTCGAAGACGTGAGCCAACCCGGTTGTGTTTTTATAATTAATTGTATGACATACAACTTTTCAAGTTGGCAGAATCCAATGTTGGCTTGTGAATGGGCCGTAAATAGACCTAAGTTAGGCCTACTGGCTCATAGCTGAACGCTCTGCAGCTCTATTATGGCGATTTGGGATTAATGAAACACCGGGGTTTATTTATCAATAAAGGCACTTATTCCACCTACGTCAATAGTGCATAGTAAATGTGGTATTGACGTGGTAGCAGACATTAAAGACAGTCTAAAAATGTCTGCTACCACGTCAATACCACATTTACTATGCACTATTGACGTAGGTGGAATAAGCCCCTAATACTACATTAGTAAAGTGTCATGTGAGTGTTAAAATATGCGCGGGAAATTCAAATTAATAAATTTACAAGAGAATGATTGCATTGTTTTTTTAATTGGAAATACTAATAAACATTAAAATGTACAGGTAGAATTTTGAAATATAATAAGAATTTTAATTAATGTGTCTACATCTAATAAGGGAAGCAAAATTGAAAACTCACCAAAAAAAAAATAGCTTTTTAACAATTTGAATTTCCCGCGCACTTTGCACTCATTTGAACACCCCGGTGTTACGTTAATCTAAAATCGACATAATACGGCTGATAATGGTGGGCGACGGAACGGAACAGGCTGGGACGGATCCAGCCCATTTGGGGGGGGGGGGGGTAGTTGTGGGTCAAAATAGGAAAAACATATGTTTGATTGATTAAATCAGAGCGTAATAAATTAATTTACAATAGATTTTCCAACTTTTTTTTTGGGGGGGGGGCTCCAGTATCCGTCCTTGGGAACAGGTGGCTGCTAATTACGGTACCTATCTTGTTTTGACAATAGGCATACTCAGAATTTTTTAACGGTACATGGGGTAAGCTCGGCAGATAGGCATAAGACAGGACAATAGTGGGTATGTATACCTGTACCTACAGTAAAGTTTCATAGTGAATTGATCGACCTCTTTCTTATAGGAAATTGCTGGCCCCCCAAATGATAAATGCATTGGGGTTTGGCCTCCTAAGGATTTCTATTCGAAAGAGGTTCACTAGGTAGGTAGGTGCACCTGCCGGGACTGTAGCTGTTTGGGTACCTAAAGTAGGCCTACGGACTACAGTTGGCACCTACCCTGGACTTGCTAGAGGCAATTGAAAACCAGAGCCGGAAAGGTTAGCTTAAATAGGCCTGCCTACAACATAGTACTGTGGTAAATATCATTTTTAGGTACAGATCCATGACTTTCATCGCGAAAGCTCCCAATGGGTTGAGGTGAAAAAAAAACGAACATTGGACACTCGCGAGCTCGGCATTGAGTGGGCTACCTCCTCGGATGGGGGCAACGGGATTTGAACCCCATGAAATCTCCACCGAGTATTCTTTCCTGCGGCCTTGCTGCTTTACTTTAGCCTCATGCCCCATCCAGAAAGCAGTCTCACACAATACAATACTTCTCCAGTACACCATTCCTTTTCTTCACTCAGCAGCTCTGGCAAGCCTCATCTAACAAACAAGAAACAACACACTGGTTTAACACAATCATCGGCAAACTACCCTTAGACGGTTACTGGGCAACCCGTTGTCCAGTGCCCTCCTGATCGCAGTTTACCACACACCACCAACTCACACACACACAATACAGACAACCAACATCGGCAAACTACAAACCAGAAAGCGCGTTTACCCACATGGGTCTGGTGCTTAAAAAAAAATATATATATAGCCTCTTGAAGACAAGCACTCAATATCCACTTAGGTTACGGTCAAGGGCGGATCCAGTGGAAAATTTAGGGGGGGGAGGGTCACATGTTTTTTGTAAGTTTAAAGGGTAATTTTTGTTGTTGAAAAGTTGATTTTTTTTACTACATATCTTATGAATTTACTCATTTAGGGGGACCCCCCTGGGCCTTAACCCCCCCCCCCCCCCCCGCCATTGGTTACGGTACGGTAGGCCTTGGCGTGTATGGTGCTGCAGAAACTGCATGGCCTATGTATAAACTTTCGCATACATTATTGTATTCAAAGTTACGGTATACGTCTGGAGTAGGCTAGACCAGTATCTACCTATCTAGTAAGATTACATAATATTATATTTTTACATGCAAATAGTGTATATAATATAAATGCCCCAAAATAACTTAATCGGTTTGTTTTAAAATTTTAATAGTTTTCAAAGTAGTATTGCTAAGGGCTAAGACTAAGGCAGGTGGGAGGTAAAATTTAAAAAATTAGGAGTTGGGGTGTAGCGGATGAAAGTGACAGTTTCGGAAGTTGACCATGTGGGCTGCTGTTAATTACACGTCAAATCACTAGTGCCACATTTCTATTGACCCGTTTAGTTTTGTTTCCAGCACCAATGCCATCTAAACACTGTGCGTGTTGAACATTTTTTATGAAAATTTTGATTCCAATCTCAATGTTTACGAAATTGTTGTGCTGAAAAAGTGAAGTTGATAAGAAATTCTGGCTATTAGCCATCATAAGAGGACGTACCGGGAGGTATAATTTGCTGAAATAACGCTATGAATCGTCAATTATGTGAATGATGTGCGGAAGATGGTCTCAAACATAGAATGGTCGGCCATCTTGATTAAAAACGTTTCATTCTTTAAAAAGATGTACGAATTTAAATTAGTTTTTTGTGGTGTTCTATGGGTGAATACGGACTTTTGTAACGATATTTGAATATTCCAATTATAATTGAGTGCAGTTTGGGGATTAAAACGACTGGAAAAGGTAATAAAGTCCCTAAATTTCCAATTTGAAAATTGTCTACAGATTTGTGAACCATTTAGTTCTACACTTTATATTGACAGTAGCCATCTTATTAATCGTCGCATATATGTCATATAACTATGCAAAATCCACTATTTCACGCGACTTGTGTTGGTCTGTCGTCTGTCTACTCACTCCGTTATAATAGTAGGTGTGTGTTTCTAAACTTGTTTATTAGAACATTTAAGAGACATCGGTCTTTAGGTAATCCTGCCCTATACGGCGAAATACCCCTGTCTTCTATTGACAAACTGCCTTGCCCTTTGTTATACGCTTCTTGTTATGCTAAATTGTTATACATACTCTCTTAAAGGGTAGGTGTGTTAATCCTTTTACATACTATGTGACTTTGTCCTGACCATTTATGTTGGAGCAGATTGTCAGCGGCAAAATTGACACCTGCTCTTGTTCTATGGTTCTAAATAATAATCCAACGTTCGTATTAATCTATGGCTTTATTCTATGACTTTAAATATGCATTTGAAAACAACAAATCATAGCAACGTAATTGCTTAGGCATTAACAGTTCTGTCTAAGAGTGTGCTTGCTGAACGGCATTCGCCCAAAGAAAATAAGTACAACTGTTTAAAAGAATTTGTGAATAATTCATATTACCTGGAATCTCGTGGGCAATGCCTGTCAAGGCCGCTAAAACAATCCATCTAAACTCTGCAATATCTTAGAGTTACATAAATGAAAGCCTCTCACAAGCTAAGCATTTTGTCATTGAATAGTATTATGTGTTGTACAATAATCTCAAAGTAAGGGAACGTAAGGTCTTAAAAGTTAGGCGTGTCCTATGTTATATATACTATAGTATGGTACACAGTTGAGTACACAACAGCACTCCTCAGGCCTGATTTATAGGAAACGTAACATGGCCTTATCCATAACCGTGGCCGTGAGAAAGTTGAAACCTGGAAACTTTATATATAGGGCCACGGTCCTCATGAATGGTACCTAAGCTACATAATTATGGTGCTAACTTAAGTGCTAGGTTACAGTTAAGGTTATATGTAAAGTATTTTATAAATCAGACGTTAGCCCGTATTACACCTTTGCATGGCTAAGGGATAGTAATGCACTGAGGAGATTAATATTACCAATCATTTAATAGCTTGATTTAACTGATCGTTGACTAATAGGCGTACTTTCTAAATTATTTTTCAGTGGCGAATGGGGGATCGCGTAGGCGAAGCTCTAGCTCCAAATTTCCCATGACAGAAAACCATTGGAGCTCCGGGGGTGGTAAGTTCTGTTTGTATTAAAATATCAGATTAAATTGCGAGGCTGGTACCTAAGCTATTTGCGCATGCGCTGTTAACTGTCCCCTTCCACTGTTGATGCAAGCTAGTGTTTATCTGTTTCCATTTTTCCACCTGACGATGGCCTAGTGCCGAAACCGGTCTTACAATATTATAATTGTTTTTATTTTGTGGACCAAGCCAAGTCACTATTTTAATTTTAATTAAGTTTCACCAAGTCAATGTAAGGATGATCAAACATAAAAATGTCAGATGCTAAGGCCCGGTACACACAGACGATTCTCGCTGCCGTGATTTGCCAGCATCTTTTCTATTCTAGCCATAGGGCTAATAGAAGATTTCTTGTTCATGTCGGAAGCTGGCGTGAAACGGGACCGCACAAAAGTGCACGGTTTTCCCCTAGGCACGTCAGATCATTGACGAAGTCTAAAGTAGACTCTGTGGGTTTGCACCAACCATTCACCAAACCTTACGTCGGCAAATTGCGACTGCGTGAATCGTCGGTGTGTACGGGGCCTAAGTGGCCGTGGTATGTTGGGTGAAATTAACAATCATAGCGTTACTGCCGTCTATGCTACATATTTACTATTACACAGTTAATCTATACAACCCTTGACTAGTAGGATGGCCTGCCAAAGAAGTCGGTGCCTTGCCTGACTTCTCTATCGAGCTCACTCATGTCATTCATTGCACCATTCTCCCATCGCTGTCTCGGTATTTTCAAAATTAGCTTTTGCTTCTGTAGGCAGTCCGTATATTCTTATTCTTTTATCTGTCTTAAGCGGTTCGTCCATTAAAGTCTGCTCTTTTTGTACTGTTCCCAGTTACGATCATTAGGGGTCTCCACAGTGTTTGTGTTATCGAGTTATACCTAGTTAAGTGTGTTATATCAAGTTAACACACGTGAAACCCGATAGCCAAGCTAACCAGCGTACTGTCCTAAACGCACTTCTGAGTTGGTTAATTGTGTTATATAGGTTGGGCTGCGATCGACAGTGGTTTGACTGCCGCCATATTTGTTTATGTCGGTTGATTTGAAACACGAGTCTAAAATTTTGTAGTATTTCAATTTATTCGTATTATCTATTATGCCACAAGCAATTACCGTAAATAAATACTTAAAATTATAGTAACCAAAATGAACAAAAACTATAAACAAATGTGGCAGTAGAATAGAGTTCTGCCACTTTCTTTAAAACCGTGCCACGAACGTCCTGACTACTACCACGTTGTTTACTCTGTTAAATAATTTCCATATAGCATGATAACTCACCCCCGAGATCCACTCACGATTGTGTTAACTTGGATAGCACATCTAACTCGATAACACCAACACTGAAGACCCCTATTGGCTCACTATACTCTTGATTGTTTGTATTTACCACCCACTGGCCACACACAGCACCTTTTGGTCGAAACCAGTCGTGTTTGTTTGCCCTTATTGCCGCCAAAGCTTATAACGCGGTTTTCCTCCTTTTTGTAACTTGAGGTTCCGCATTTTGTCCCGGTTTTTCCGTAGCTAAGGGGGTTGTGTCAGCCCATGGGCTAAGTCCAGTTGTTACTTCGCTATATTCCGGGTACCATTCATCCTGATAGCGTAGCCACTCAACGACCGCCTCACAAACTTACCAGCTCCTTTTAGACCTGTAAGTGTTTTGTATATGCTGACAGGGTTTTTGGCAGTCTCCATTATGTACACGGTCATTGTATTGAGAGTTAGTTTTGAGACAATTGAACATAGCAGAAGCAAAGAGTTCCCATGTTTTACTCCTGACCCCAGACGTCCATGTCTGGATCAGACAGTAGACTGTGCTTTAAGAATAGCTAGGGACTGAGGTCATTATGCAGGTAAAAGGGTCTATTAATACAATAGGTTCAAAAACGCAGTGCAGTAGTTCCATTTCTTTATTTTCATTGGATATGACGCGACTGCACCCTTTAGAACACGTTGTTTACATGGAGTCTTGTTATTTCAAAGCGATTAAGAACTTGCTGAACTAGAGACCTTTACACGGCACAAGCATACCAAATACGTTTTCTAAGACAGCCCATGCTCAAAGTTACTGTAGCATATGTTGTTGTACCATAGCATTTGTCTTATATTTACTCAGCCTAACTCATGGATTTATCCCAATCCCTGACACGTATCTGTACTTGGTTAAGTCATGCTTTCGCCTGTTTCATTGCGTCAATGGTAAGCTTGTCTCAGCTTGTCCATTGTCGCTTGCAGCCGGTGTAGGTTGACATCGAGAACATAGTTTGCCAATGGCCAAAAATTCATACAGAAACAATACAAATAATGCCCGAAATCCATAGGGTCGTTGGCATTGGACAAGGGACCTATGGGCCACTATAAGTAGGCCTGGGTCCAGAAAAAGTCCTTAAATAAATAACTATCCCAATCCCAGGCGTGCTCCGCACCAAGTTAGCCTAGGCTTAGCTTGTCTGATGGGCTTTAATTTTTAGTAAACCAAATAGCTCAATGGATGGGGTCTAATCCTCTTTGGCCCAGGGCCCCTCATGAGTCCTACCATTTCTTAGATTTTTATTTTAGTTGACCTATCGTACAATTTACACTCTTGCTAAACCGAAGAATTAGGTCGGTCGATTTGTCATGGGAACAAATGGGTTGGTGCAAAAAAAAAAAAACAGTCAATTTCTGAACGAACTTCCGATGATTTTTGACGCCCACACATGTTCTGGGCGTGTCGATGAAATTTCGTGCACCGGTGTGCGGTCGGTTTCACAACCGACGCGGAAATAATCTAAAGTTGACTCCGGCATTCCAACTACCCAATTGCTAAAATGGCAAATTTCTCAGCGAGTCACCGGGGTGCGAATCGTCCGTGTATACCGGGTTTTCCAGTGAATAGGCAACGCTGATATTTTACAGTTGCCAGAAGTGCGGAGCATAGGGGTCCAATACCGGAGAAAGAACCTGAATTGACAATCCTCAAAAACAACTAGGACTTAGTGATATGTACAGTGAGGATTTCGAATTCTGCACGTATGGCGTATCCATGATGTATTACGGGAAGGGGGAAAGCTGAAAGCAACATGCTTCATTATTGTAAGGTACCATCCACAATTTGGGCAGCCCGACACGAATTCCCACTTTCCCGGCCCCGGGAACAGATTTTGGAATTTCGTCAGTAGGGTGTGCAAATGGGGCTCTGACACAAGAGAAACTGGGACCCCACCTCAAGCTGAAGTAGTTCAATGTAAACTGTAAGTAATGGCCACTATCAACATCGTTCAAGTCTGATGCCATAGCATCGCATACTGAATTTCGGGGTTGGTGGATTAGTTTTAGGCATCCTACCCCTGGATACGTGTCTGTTTGGAATCATTGTGACAGAAGATCTATTAGTTCGATGCCTGCAAGCACTCATAAGAAGGGTCCTTGGGCTTCTTCTTATTTATATACCTCGTCTATCTTAGTTTGGCGATAATCATGACCAGAGGCGGTCCCAGACCTCAAGGGGGGGGGGGCACTTGTCAGTGGCGTAACGATAGGTTTTCGAAGGGGGCGGTGTATAATTTGGTGCCCCTCCGCCCATTTTCATAAAAGTGTGGAAAAGGGGGAAAGCTGTACTCATGGACGTACGCAGCTTTTAAATTAATGACCTTAGTGTCCTTTGCGTTAGATATAAAGGGGGGCCCGGGGGTCTCCCGGGGAGATGTTTAGAGAAAACAGACCCGAAATAGTTTCATTGTACGCAAGTTGATGGCAGTTCAATTAAAGCAGTTGCAATGAAGGGGGGCCCAGGGGTCTCCCCCGTGTGAAAATTTTTGAAAAATAGTGGGGTTTTACGCATCTTGAGTGCAGTAACATTTAGATGTTAGAGGCAAAGAATATAACTTCTTTCCAAGGGGGGGGGGGGAGGGGGGGCAATTGCCCGCTGTGCCGGTCGCTGCGTCCGCCTCTGATCATGACAATTGTAATCATGATGAAAATTCTTGTAATTGGATTATAATTTTTATGCCGTTGACTCTTCGTTGAGTTCCTCCGCCTTCGGGGCCAGTTTGCCAACCCCAGGACAAAAGAGTGCCCTGCACAGAAGAGTTTTTGGCCTATCCCGGCTCAAACTCGGTACCCTATCTGTTCAATCGCTTCCATCTTCGCCACGAGCAGGTACAGATTAGGGATATTCGCGTCTTCGCCTCTGAGACCATAAGACATTACTCAGTAGCTCAGCTACTTTAAAGGCAATGGGTAAAAACTATTTACCTCAGTGAGAACTCAGCCATTGTGATAGGCAGGGCATGTAAAATTGCTTTATGATCGGTCCGCTACTGATTTACCTATCTGTGAAAGAAAGTGGCTGGCAATTGCGGAGGTGTCCGTGTTAAACCAACAGTTAGGCCGCTGCGCTGGGTTATGTAGCAATGATCACGTTTATGTCGCGTCCCGTGTCACGGAGAGACAGACATCACGCTCACTAGTGGCGGGAGAGAGTAGTTACCTTCCCCCCTTGCGACTTAAAAAATAATCAGGGGCGCACTAGACAACGCGGTTGCCCAGGGACCGTCTAAAGCAGTTTGCCAGTGGTTGGTGTTTGAGGGTGTGGGTGAATTATTTGATTGCTGGGTTGTTTATTTAAATAATTCTCCTAGGGCTAAATCGCGTCTGGCTCCGTTTTCCCTATCCACACGTACCGGATTGATCGATGGGACAATTGAATAGTCTAGAATGGGGAAACCAACATAACACTTTTTTTTTTTTTTTTCCTTCGTGGGGCCTACTCGTTTGAGTTCCTATAAGCGTCGACCTAGAAGGTCTTTTGCTTCCACGTTTGCCGTCTACGCCCATCTTATAAACATAACACTACACAATAATGACATGGAAGGAGCCTCCCCGAAGATTGCGCTTATGAGCGATCGGGCGTCCCTGGTAACGGCGGGAATTACCCCGTCGGCCAATCCTTCCACCACCGGGTCAAGCGACAACAACGTGTCCAAGGCTCGGACACGTTAAGTAAGTAAGTATAATGACGACAAGCAGTGAACGGTAACCCCCCCCCCCCCCTGCCAACCTGACTTAGCCCAAAATAAAAACTGGTCCCGAAATATGGTTTTTATAAACGTGCATGCCAAAATCCATCGAGTAGTTTGGCCACAAACAGACAGACATTTAAAGTAAACGCAGGGCGGTTCAGAAGTAGACTACCTGACCACTTACTTATAGAAATCGAATAAACTCGGGTGTTCCGCTTATGCTAGTTTTCGAAGAACAAAGTGTTCCAAATGTCATTCTATCGTGGTTGGGTAGTATATGTTGTTCAGGGATTAATGGTATTGCAGTGACACATAGAGGAGATGGTTCGCTGAACATCAGATTTGTTAAAAAGGTTTTGGTGAATCAGCTACATACACAATGTCTGCTAAATCCCTATAATTGAATTCTAATAATTTTTCTGATTTTTTAGCCGTAACATTTTTCTCATTTTCTATTCGCTTTGCCACTTCCTATTTAAATTTTAAAAGTTTCCCGTGCCTTTCACGGGAAGCAATAAAAAATGACAGAACCTGTTTTCAAAAGCTTTTATTTTGTTTTTGATTGTGTAGAGCTCCTTTGTGAGTGAATTTTGGTCGTGTTGCGTATCTCATTAAATTTGAAGTTTATTGCAAAAATCTAATCTAATGGGAACAGGTCATTCAGCTTAGCCAAGTTGGTATATAAACACTATTACAATATCTATCATATACATGTACATAGAAGGCACCCATCTCGAAAAAGTTAAAAAGATAAAATTGGGAGGCGGGTGTTAAGAAGTCATGTTAACCGGCTGAAGTGGTAGGCCATGAGTGGTATCCTGGTATCTGGAAAAATGCCCAAAAAACTAAAAGAGCGAATTTGCAAGCAAGTTTTTTGACCTAGTATGTTATACAGCTCAGAGTGCTGGGCCTTGTGAAAGGTTGAAGAACAAAGATTTATGTGGCAGAGATGCGTCGGTCTCTGGGCACACTAGCCGATAGACGCTGGAACGATGAAATAGCTGCAGAAAACAGCTAGCATAGGCGATAAAGCCCCAGAATGACGACTGTCATGGTAGGCCACATCGAAAGAAGGCAGCCAAATGACTTCAAGCGAGTAAAACTGATCGAAGCGGAGGGAAGAAGGCCCAGGCTGACAGTAGTAAAAGTCCGTCAGGACCTCAGAATTTTAGGAGCAACTGCAGCCGAAGCACAGAACCGCATGGAATGGAAAAGAACCTGCCGTATCGCTGACCCCACCTAGGGACAAAAGTGAGGAGAAAGAAAAAAAAAAGAATCAATATAAAACACTTCATCGTGTTTCCAGTCTTTTAGAGTGATAATCTTTTAGGGGGAAAATGTAAATTTACTGCGAAAGCTTGTACTTTTTTTTACAATTAATTTTTCATATCTTAGCATTTGCTAATTTGCACTAGAGCAGATAAGGAACTGAAGAGGCTAGAATCGTTTGAAATATGGTGTTACAGAAGGATGTTTTGAATCGGGGGAGGGAACACGTGGCGAAGGAAAGGGTGCTAGAGGCTATTGAAGAGGGTTGCTTCATATATATAGTAAAAGAGCGAAATAGGTAGAGCATGTGCTATGACACGAAAATCTGGTACACATCGTCATTGAGGGCACAATGGAAGGAACCAACCGACGAGGGCGGCCGAAGGAAGAATTCGTGGACCAATGGACGGGGGGGGGGGGGGGGGAGATAATATGTTGGGAGTTGCAGCCAATCAATCCTTAAGATTGTGACCTAAGCTTTTGCAGAAGGATTTTGTCATACAGACACGATCGGCATTTGTTTACAAAATATTTTGAAATCTCTGCTTTAGCCTGGGACTGTGTGGTTACCAAGCGCTGCACGTGAGCCTCTGCTATAATAACTAATTGACCATGGCAACCCATCCAGTAGATATACTGTGGTGTTCCGAGCTAGCTGCACAACAGCACTAGACCCCGATGTTTGGTAATGAGGAAACCAAATACTCGAATGCGGCATATTACAGCAGTAGTGTATTTTCATTTTCCAGTGTAAAAATAGCGCGAAGCGTAAATGCAAAATATTTTGAGCCAGTCAATGCGATTTAGTAACCAGTTCAACATTTTAATTTCTCACAACAGCGCAGCTAATAGGATAGGGCCGCATGAATTGCCTTTAACAACGACACTTCTCCTTCCTGAAGGAATAATTATGAGAGGTGTATTGGCAATGCCACGGTTGTCTGTTTTTCACGTGGAAATTTTTCACTGTGAATTTGCTATGACTATATTATCAAATTCCCTCAAGTTTTTCCTGTACTAACTTATTAACTTCCGCAAGGTTCTTTCATACAATACAATACAATGCAATACAATATATATTTCCTTTAAATTATACAATACATTTAAAGTATAAGATAAAATCGTCAAAATCAGGTAGTTCTGTCATTGTCATTGTGCTAGTGCCTCAGTGCCAGTGTAAAAAGCTTTCTCTAAGAGATGGCTTCTAAGCAATTTAGGGAAGTTAGAGGCATTTCTCGCCGCTCTCAGTTCAATCGGGAGTTTTCTAAGGTAGGCGAAACCTTGTAGTATAGGATCCAGTCGCTCACACTTGGCTGTGCGTGGCGCTAGCCTTACAAGATCTCCCCGTTGCCTCGTGTTGTAGGTGTGAGTCTCCCCGTTTTGTTTAAATGTCCCCCACACCTCAGGCTTTAAGATATGTAATATTGCTATACGTTTAACTTATACTGGACATTGTACATTTTGGAACATACATTTTCTTTCTATTTTGGTTATAGACGGTATCAGAGGTTCCCATCAATCGTTCGTAGCTCGACCCACCAGAATAATTTTGTCATATTATTCTGGCCTAAGGACACACCATGGGCAAAATAAATATGCGTTACTTTGAGACACAGACATTGAACATGATCGTTGCCACCCATGCATGTTCCCATAGGTTGGGTTCCTAAGGACCTGGGGTCAACGATTTAAGTCGGAGATGGCGCTAACAGGACCCTTATAAAACGTGCTTTCCCAAATGGAGGGTCCTATTTCATAAAAGGATCTCCTCTGGGGGATAAATTTTGAAAACATCTCAGGTGCGAAATGGTTGGTTTAAAAATATTTTCAACTCTTGCATTTCAATAAAGAAACGTTTATATTTTACACGGCCACAACGCAAGTCCCCTTCACAGGGTGCACTTAGTGTGGCCCTTGGATATTAATTAATTGTATTGCGTTTTTGATTAATAAATACTTACTTACTTACTTACTTACTTACATTGAACTTTATTTATTTAAATTAATTAAAACGTGTATCTCTCGAGCTCTACTGCGCGAGGCGTAAGGTGCCAAGTTACCAAGAGACATAGGACCCTGGGGGCGGAGCGGATGCCTTGTTACTCAAACGCCTGACTCGTTCCCATTTTTGGTTAAGTCCAGTTGCCACCTGTTACAATGTCAATGGCAACCCTGTCTGAGCTTGCCCATTGGTCATTGTAGTTGGTGTGGGTTGACATAAAGGAGTGAAGCAGTTTGCCAATGGATAGAAATCCATTAGGAAACAACACTAATAATGTCCGAAAACCGATGGGGTCGTTGGTAGAGAAGGTTCATTGCCACACTACAAGAAAGCCTACTACGTCCATTAAAAGCACGTATCCATGACAATAACTCACAGATACCGTAAGCCTTCTGCATTAGTCTGGTCGGCATGACTGGTCCTTTTTTATGTCCATGTATTTTTGTCCCACCTTCGCTTGAAAAGTATCAACAAGGAATACTGAACGGCACCGCTATCTACCAATGCATGGCGGTACCGTGCAGCATTCCTTTCCAAAACTTTTCAAGCGATGCTATTTTTTAATTTTTAATTTTTATTAAAAGGTTAATGGTTAACATGAGAAAAAAAGACTTAATAGTATTATTGTTCGCCATTTGTATTGCAATAAAGTAGTTTATTCATTCATTCATTCAATCGCGTACAAACAATTGATTGAATATATCCGATTAACCTCTTCAATCGCCTCAGTAAGTAACCTAATGGGTTCGATGGCATTGTGGTAGCTTGTTTGTACTTGTGCGAGTCTCTACACATCTTTTGATCGGTGTCCTGTCGTAGCGCAACCCAGGTATTACCTACAGAGGCGACGGAAGAGGTTCTTCGGATACATTCATTGAATTGTTGTATGTTAATAATAATAATAGTCACACCAGACTAGCAGAAGATCGTTGCCTCATAATACCACAATTGAAAACGTCGCTATTTAAACATTCCCATACATATATTTCAATAAAGGTCTATAACTCCATCCCTCTATCAATTAAAAAAGCCCCAAGTCTAAATATATTCAAGTCCCTTATAAGGACGTCTATTAAAATTATCATGCGAAATTACCTGTCCTGAATTGCCTTGCTAAAAAGTTAATGTTAAAAGTTAATGTTCATTTTAAAATTCATTTTATTATATTATATTTTATTTTTGTATTTTAATAACACGCATGAATTTTAATTACTTTAACAATTTTAATAACTTAAATAGTTACGTTGTTTTTAATAACACGACCTGAAGTTAATTGTTTTGTTTTGTACCACAATTTTAAAAGAATTTATTTTGTATTGTAGATTAAGTGTTTAGAATAAGTTTTAATATAAATGTTATCTATTAGGTCGAGGGGCCCATCACGGGAATTCCCAAAGGTGCCCCTCTGAACCACTAATAAAATGTATGTAGAATGTATTCCTCGATAAATAAAATTTACTTTACTTTACTTTACTTTACTTTTATTATAAAAAAAAATGTGTCGAGTTACAACACATCCCCGATTGCAAGGTGTGTAGAGACTCGTACGAGTACAAGCAAGCTACCACCTTGCCACTGAAGTCGTTAATAATCGACGGGATGGGAATCGATTATCGATGGGACACGCCCGCCTTGGCGGAGAAATAAACGTGGGTTTAGTTCAATGTTCATAAACTCTTGGTGGGTTAGTTGGCTGAATTTAGTTGCTGCCATAATGGCTCCAGATACTTCCTCATGAGCAGATCGGTCGCTGGTAGTCAAGGAAGAACCCGATATTTTCCAGTTGTGAGACCTCCATGCGTGCGAGACTGCGCGTTATTTGAAACAATGCATCTGTCCACTCTCTGCGTTGTCTAAATTTACTAGCTATCCGTTCGGCCGCCTGGGTGTACTGTACATCTGCGGTGCGATGAACTACTTTCAAGGTCAAATCTGGTGACCTTTACCACTAATCTGCTGTCCCTCGTCAATTTTCGCACTAAAGGTTTTCCGTGCTGCAATGTAGGATTTTTGTTTTCTGAATATTCATTGGACACAGAGCCGTTTAGCCTAAATTTGCTATGAGTTTATTTAATTTGTTAATTATATCACTGGCCATTCTGGGTAGTGCAGTTAAAAATATTGTTAGATGACGACGGATGAGGTTTGTTTCGGACTTTTGACACATGATACGTAGAAAATTAGCAAACCAAAATTTGTTGTTTTTATTGACTTATTTATTTCATTCACAAAGCAAGCTATTCAAGATTCAAATTCAAAGTATTTTCTTCTTTTTTTGTTCTTTTTTCTAACGCCTGCTTTCAGCATTTCTGTTTTAAGCAACCCTGTCAGCCTAGTGGGGGGAGTGGACTTGCTTATTAACTTGAGGCACCCTACACCCTAAGGGTAGACTGGGGAGAAGGGGAGTTGAATGACAGGGTGGACCTCCAGATTATAGTGGATTCTGAACTATTTTGGAAATGTAGTAAAGTCACACGATTACTTCGGAGGTGACCAGGGCTCGACACGCACGTAGACTGACTGTTATAGTCTCAGCGCGTTATCATGTCCCCCCCCCCATGTTCCCCTGCCAACGCTGTGCACACTACCAAGTTGGCCGTTGGCCGCAGTTTGAAACACGCTCTTCTCTCATGGTAACAACTTGGTAAAGCCGTTGGCAGGCTCATGTTGTAGTTGTAGAAGTCTACTTCATCATATAATCCGAAAAATTAAATTGTTGGCACCTTAGTTCTTTCATAAAAACCAGTGGGGACTAAAATTTCGCGTAAACTAGGATTTTTGGAAAAACAAAAAAAACGAAAAATACAAATTCCCGATTACATGATGCACGAAGTAGTCTTCTACAACTTAATTGAACCAAATTGTTAATAACTTCCTTTGTTAATGAAATGAAAATGAAAAGTATTTAATTTTAGGTGCCAATTTTCTACGTAGCATATCGTCTTAAGGAATTAGGGAGAATCTGGATTTAGACCTTGGATCTGAACTCCTTTAGGTCTATGAACAATGTCCAAAAGATAAGGATAGGGAAATCGTGCAGTAGATAATTGTTTGGGCAGTTATATTTGCCAGAGTTTGATTGGTATTGTGTGTTATAAGTATGACAGCCAGAAACCAGTAAAATAACTTTTCATTTCCACCATTATCAAAGTTACATTTTGTGGAGTTCATTTAGTAAATGGAGGAGGACGAGAGGGTGTTTGGAACATTGCTATTTGGGTGGTAAATTTATTAATTGAGTTAAATGTTTATTGCTTTCCAATTTATACGTAGTATAAGGAAAGCTTTGTGATGGTCGAAATTTTCGATTCCGAGAATTCAACGGATTTACACGTTTTGAGGTACCAGGAACCAAAAAAAGTGGTTTTTACGAAATGTCTGTCTGTCGCTCTGTCTGTCTGTCTGTCGCTCTGTCTGTCTGTCTGTCTGTTCATCGATTTCCGGGCAAACTACTCGGTCGATTTTGATGAAATTTAGCATGTAGGCTCACAAAAATCATACATCGGGACTTTTTTTATTTTGGGCTAACTCAATTTGGGGGGGGGGGGGTTTATTCTCAAAAAACTCCAAAAAACGTCTAAAAAAATATTTCTCAAAAACGGCTCCAACGATTTATTTTAAATTCACATGTGTTGTAATCTTTATTAATGTTAATAAAATGCGAGGGGTCGCTTGCCCCTTGATAGTTTGCTTCTGGGGGTAAAAAAAATTAAAAATAACTGAATTTGAATGAGAAATGACTAAAAAATAATTTTTCTGCGGTACCTTTATATCGATGATTTCTATCTTCGGGTATGTTTTAGGTGTTTAATAGAGGACTGTTACAATGTATGTATTGGTGTGTTCGTTCCAGAATATGCAATCAAGTTTCAAGGAGTTTTTAATATATTGGGGTGGACCCCCCCCCCCCCCCCCCCAGGGTTCCGGAATTTAAGCATAGGGAAATTATTTACTATGAAATTACACATGTCTATCTACTAATTTATAAACTGGAAGGCATGTTCGAGTACACTCGGACCGGTTCTTAATTGTTGTGTTGAGTTATATTTATTAATTGAGTTATGATGTCAGCTGGCATGCAAGTAATGACAGTTTCAAGGGTTCACGTGCTTCTAGCAATCACTACGTAATCCAGGCCGACTTTTTACAAGTCCTACCCATTAAACGTCGTATGGTTACTATGAGTTTCGAAGATAAACGCGTTTTAAATTGCAAAACACTCGGACGAATCTCACAGTCGGGATTTGCCAACGTCTTTTTCATTGTAGGCATAGGGCTAGCAGAAGATTTCTTGTCGATTTATTGATGATTTTGGAAGTTGGTGTTAATACTGGACGCATTTTATATGTTTTTTTTTCTTTAGATAGGTAACCACCATGCCAAACCGCACAAGGGCCGTTGCCTTGCGGTATATGTACTACCATAGTATTCAATTGTTATTGCTGTTGGAATATAAACAAAGAAAAATAAAAAAAAGCCGACCACATGAAAGTGAACGGATTTCCCTTAGACACGACAGATCATAGAAATCTTCTGATTTATATTTTATTTTATTTATATAAAAGTTAAATCGCGTACAAACAATTTAATGAATGCATCTGATTAACCTTTTCAATCGCCTCACTAAGTCACCTAATAGGTACTTGTGTCGAGTTACGACACGTCTCCGACCGCCAGGTGTGCAGAGACTCGCACAAGCATGCTACTACCACCTTGCCACCGAACTCGCTTAGAGTTTTCATTCACCAAGCCTTAGCCCTACAATGGAAAAGACGTCGGCAAGTTGCAACTGTGTTAACCGGCCCATAGGATGATAGGGTAATCATGGCACTAATTTTGGATTTATAAGTCCTTGTTTCCTACTCTGACTCCTGAAAAAATTGGGTTAAAAGAAAATATTTGGGCCTAATTATGTTACGAATCGGTACTTATAACCAGGGAGCTACACCAACCGAGCACAATGCTCGGTCTCCTGGTAGGTACTTATTATTGTACGTGAATTTCGATTTATGTGAACCATTCATTATAACGAATATTTATTTGATAATGCAAAGTGACTGATTGTTATAGGAGCTGGCGTGAAAATGGAAGCAATCCAGCCGGCTTTGGACCCCCGGAAACAGGAGCTCCTGGAAGCCCGTTTTATGGGTGGCAAGGTAAGTTATAACTTCTTTTGAAAACTAAAAAAGAGTTAATCTCATGCAAGTGCGCAGAAACATACTGCGCCGATTCTGTTGGCAAGCCTGTCTGCGGGATTGTACATTTCTTTACTTATTTTTAATTGGATAGCAAAAACTGTCACATGCCTTTGCCATTTTTTGCCATTTATTTCGATATTTCCCCGCATTCCCTTTACGTTTCACTTAGCTTACGACTAGACGCCATGTATCCTATTTTTTATATCTTTGAAAGCAGCAAGTACAGTTGTCGCAAATTTTATGATTAAATTAAAATTACCGGACGTATCGCGAACCCGCCCTCAGAATACAATTTACCCCAGATGTGTGCAGTCCCAGTGGCGCTACCAAACGCGAGTTTCCCATTATCGGGCGGATAGAGGTAAAGAGCCAAGAGGATGCAGTGGAAGTAGTAGAGGTAATAGGCTCGCCCCCTGTCTAAACGATTGCTCTGCGACGAATAAGATCCAGGGGTCATTGACCTTTCCGCCTTGAGAGAAACTCGAATGCTTTGCATAGGGGTGTGTGAGTAGTAAGAAGGCAGTTGTTCACTCTCCAAAAATAGCGGGGCTTCCTGCTGGGGATGTTACTTCACAAGTTATGCTCACTGAATTTAATCTCATGTCAAATGGTGCTACGGTCAGTCGGGTCAGAAGTGTATAGATTTGAGAGTTGGCTGCTCCTGGGATAAAATCAATGATTACCCTTCCCCCAACCTGCGCCCCCTCCCCCTCCCCCTAGAATGCCTTTTTAACCCCCCCATAGCTTGCCTTTGTAAGCTCCCAAATGTGTCGCTCGTCTTCCTGTCGGGCCAATTCCAATTGGCATTGCCCCGCATAACACCCCTACTTTTATTTGTTTAATTAAACGTCTATTCGACTTCAGTCTATGATTTGTTTTTATTCGCTCTATACCTTAATAGAACTGCCGCTTTCATCGATGTGAAATGGTATGCTTTAAGACGAGGTCAAGCTACATCCATAAACTGCATAGGTGCAGGTTAAATGGCATTAAATTCACATTTGCTTTGATTTGATTATGGCGAAGGCCTTCGATGGCAAGATGGTAGCGTGCTTGACTTGAGCGAGTCTCTACACGCCATGCGATCGGAGACGTGTCGTACCTCGAAACGGGTACTCACCTACAGAGGCGACTGAAGAGGTCAATCAGATACATTCATTAAAGTGTTTGTATAAATAAATAAATAAATATTGACTTTTGTGTTTTATTACTAAGCCAACCTAGCGGAGTTTGGGCTATAAAGCCCTCTGTTACACTCATCTAGGAATGCCAGGAAGGTAGTCTTTTTGATCGATTGCCAGGCAGCAATATGCGCACTTGCCACTAACAAAGCTACAGACTGCACCAAGACACTTCTCTGTCGCTCAAGACTCTCCACGCTCATAGTGGCCGGGTGGCACATCATGCTACAATGGATCCCGAGTCACGTTGGGATCGATGGAAACGAGAAGGCCGACGAATTGGCAAAGCAAGGTACGACCTTTCAGCAGCCAGCCTGCCCACAATCATACACATCCGCCAAGGCAGCAATCAACCGAGCCATCGGGACCTGGTCAAGAGCGCACTACTCCCAAGTCAGCTTAGGGAAAAGCTGGGCCAGACTGATCGACAACCCTATCCCGAGGTCACTGCCCAGGGCCGTGGCTGTCGCAGCGTTCAGAACCACCACAGGTCATGACTACCTCGCCACTCATCTGCACCGCATTGGGGTTCTCCAATCGGAAGCATGCCCCCTGTGCGACGAACCGAAGATGGATGCTGCCCACCTACCAAACTGTCCAGCCCTGGCAACCGATTCACCACCTGAGAACGAGCTCGCGGAGACATCCCGATTATACTGGTCAGCGCGTCACCTAATGGCTAACCTGCCAAGGGTGGGCGTTGGCTAGTAAGTAAGTAGTAAGTAAGTAGGAATGCCAGGGACCGCCTGATTTACGAAGCATGACTAGAAAATGTAGCAAGTGTGGAACTCGAACCAACAACCTTTCGGGTGAAAGTCAGAGTCTGTACCACTACTCTACATGTCCATGCCATTAACCTTTTATTTAAAAACAAAAAAACAAAAAACTACGGGGATTCGAATCGCTCTCTCTTCTTGCTGTTTCTGCTGTAATCTATTTCTTTGGTAGGAATTGAACTCGAACCATTTCTGTTCAAGGCCAATTTTTATACATTACTGCAACATCAAATTACTTTGTGAAATTTCATGGCACAGGGTACTGTAAAAACCTATATAAATCATGCTTAGTCGCGTTTGGCCATTTCGTTTGGGTCAGGTGTGGGGTTAAACCTGTGCAGCATGAAAGTGGTGATGTGGTACCTGCAAGCCACTGCATTGAAATCTTTATCTCATCAGGTTCAGCCAGCCTGGAATGTTCATTGCCTAGGGACTTCTGCCTGTGACAATATCCGTCCTTCGCGTATGACAGATACTTTAGTTGGCTGCCTATATTTCTACTTGTTTTATGCGGCAGCGCCGTCGCCTTGGTGCATACTTTATTGAAGTGTATTGAGTGTCACTGACCAGAGTGTCTGAGCCCGCTGACTTTTCTTTTCTCGCTCAGCATTCACATTCATTCGAAATGAGGCTATTAATCCGTTCGCTAGCTACCTGCTAGTTAAAATAAGTGTATGCTTTTTGCCTTGCTATTGTCTATAGTGGAATTATTATTCCTATGCTACTACGGACTCCACCTATCTGTATTTTAAATGGCCATATCTTAACAATCTTAATGGACGAACTTCTTCTTTTAATACCTGTTCTATCGAAGATTGGCGATCATCATGGCAATTTGGACCTTGGAAACTGCTGCTCTGAATAAAGAAGTCGTGTTCTTGCCAAACCACTGCGTCTGGTTTTTCAATCCATCATCCCTTGCATTATTATTACATGCAATAGGTGAAAATTTTCGTTCCTCATCACGTCATGACCGAAGTATGTTAGTTTCCATTTCTTAACCGTCAGCAGCAACTCGGCTTTTGTATCCATTTGCCTCAGGACCTCAGCATAAGGGACGCAGGATATGCGCAGCATTCGTCTGTATATCCACATCTGAAATGCACTGATTCTGTTCTCCATAGCTTGTGTCAAAGTCCATCCCTCCATACCACATAGAACGGACGAACTAATACACTTAAATCGAATCATTATATTATAACAATTTGTTTACAATTCTTCGTTGAGAAATTTCCCTCAGGTTTTCCTTAAGATAATTCAAAATTAATGAACTACTAACTTTTTCGTGGGGAACATTCAACATGTAGCTTAAAAGCTATATAACTAAGCTGTTTTATCTCGATAGAATTGTATCCTATATGTAGACAAGTTAACCCATTTATTACCCAGAAATCATGTAAAAGATGGCGAATAGGGAGAAGACGAAGTAAGGAACGTAGCTGTGTGACTTGCGAGTTTATTGAACGGGGCGTGGGCTTCGGTGCAAAGTGGCATCTCTCTGTTCCACTTGATCCTTGCCATTCCATGATATTTGCATTATTCTTATAAATCTATCAAGGTAAATTTAGAACAGTTTGCAATTCATATCGGTTAAAGAGGGGGGAGTCGCTTTTTGGGGGGCGATCCCACAGCGAGTAGTGTAAACTTAGCTGCACTTGTTGTTCCGGAAACTTTTCTAGAAATAAGACAAATCATACCCAATTAGGGATATGCTGTCGTGAACACGGAATCTGATTGTTTTGCTCTTGTGTGACATGAACGAAAATTATTACATCATCATCATCATTATTATTGGCAAAAGCGATAGATTTGGTCCTCCTTTGAATTGGTGCTTCGGTCCGGCCGAAAATCCAGTAATCTGTAAAATCTGTAACGGTGGCAAGCCTTAATGTCCCTTTATATGTACTGATAAGCTTCCCGCTGCCCATTGAAATACAGCATAATGAATCTTATCACATTCTGCAGGGAATATACGTTATTGTCACGGGTGTGAATGTGATGTTTTAAGTAACACGTTGCTGTGGTCTGCCAGAGTGTGAGTCTGACTGTGTGCATTTCCGGTATACGTTTTATAAAAAGAATGTTGGATTCGAATAACTTTAAAGCTGGCCATTCACGAGGGCTCCAAACGGACTCGCGCCAAGCCAAATGGCGCGTACTGTTCCATTTGGCGTTAGCGCAATGTGGAAGGGTCATCACGACTACGCTGAACCAGTCGCTCCAAATCTTTCAAAGTGTACAGTCTATAAGTACCTCTTCCATATCGTCATATTGTACAATTTGAAAGATTGGAGCGACTGGTTCAGCGTAGTCGTGATGACCCTTCTAAATGGCGCTAACGCCAAATGGAACAGTACGCGCCATTTGGCTTGGCGCGAATCCGTTTGGAGCCCTCGTGAATGGCCAGCTTAAAACAGTCATACTGTCTGATTGAGCAGTAGCCTTATGCTGGCGCTTATTAGGTTGGTCGCAACGATTTCTGTCCAGTATGGTAGCTGGAGGATATTCGGACAAACCCTTAGGATCATATCATTGGAATCGAATCGATTGATGATCTTTGTGTTGTAATTTCGCACAGCAGTAATATCAATAGTTTTTGATCCATGAACGACACCAGGAGCAGCTGTCTAAGGCGGAGATTCCACCAACATCAATAGTGATATTAAATGTTTTTTGACGTGGTAGCAGACATTTTTAGGCTGTCTAAAAATGTCTGTTTAATATCACTATTGACGTTGGTGGAATCCCCGCCTAAAGCGCTGAACCGCCAAACCAGTGAAAACTATTTAGATTAGAGAAATGAGAAACAAGCTAAACAGTTTATGGGTGCATTAGTCGGATGATGACAGTCTCTAAGTAACTCTAAAGAGAAGACTGGAAATAACAATTTGTGTAGGTTAGATTTATTTAAAATAAAATCTGCAGTATGTCAAAAATATCAATAAGAATAAATGTACTTATTGGAGATGCTTCCATTTCCTTTTGGGCTACATTCTCTATTTGCAAAGCTTGTGTTTGAAAAGTGCACTATAGACCTACGAGCCTTATTGAAGTGCATTAAAATAATCCATCCGCCTGGGTTTTAGAAGCCGATTAAATTAAGCAGGCTTGACCAATATCCGCCCTAGTTGGATTTCCTGGGGATGGAAATAAGCTAGTGAACTCGGCAGTCTGGTGGAGATGTAATGGAATGAATGGATAGGAAGGGGGTTGCGGAGGCTGGCGATATATACAGGGTGTCCCGCAACTCTGGGTTTTGAGCTTCCCCAGGTGTTTGCGGCCCCAATCTGCGGATGCATCGAGGAATAAAAGCGACACTGTCTAGTGCTAAGTGACGCCGGTGGCGGACATTTTACAGGGAAAGCGGTCACTGTTGCGTCGGCAGCTGTTTTCCAGTGTAAGAAGAGCCCATCGGTGTTTGTGGTCCCCACAGGGGGGCTGTCGCTTCTTACGTCACGAGCTCTCTCTCAGCTGATATCGATTTTTTGAGAGTAGATCGGTGGGTTTGAGTCTGTATTGCTTGCTGCTGTGCTCGCACGGCCTTGGCCCCCTCTATTCCCCCTCCTGCTCCGCCCCCTCTTCTTTCTCCTGTCTGCTGACACGGCGACACGTGACTGGATGGTGACGACACTATTGCCACGGCCGTTTTTGTTTGGATCTGTTGATGGCACTTGATGAGGCTTTACAGCTTATCGTTTATTGTTAGTTTAGCATTGCTTTCTGCCCCGTTTTATTAGGTCAGTTTTTATTACATTGCGGCTAATATTATTGCGGTGAGAGGTTTCGGGTGGTTTTTATGCTGTTGGTTATGGTGCTGACTGCTGCGAATATTATTTTTTAATTTATTATAATTTCTTTGCATGGATCTTTGCATTCTTGCTTCTTAAAATATTCCGGTTTTATTCCATTTAATTTTTATAGTCGGATTTTATTTATAGTAGGCTGCTGCATTTGTTGGCAAGGGCGGATCCAGCGGGAAGAACAGGGAGGGGGTGGCAAGTTGTATGTAAGTTGAGAAGGTAATTTGTTTGTTGAAAAGCTGAGTTTTATTCAATTAATTTTTTGTTGTTGACTATCTTATGAATTTGGAAGTTCACTATCATTTCGACCACGGCCTATCAGCCCGGATTCTACTGGTTCTTCATTCGACTCCTGCCGTGAAAGCCTTTGCGGTTGCATACCTTATGAATTTACTAATTTAGGGGGGGGGGCGGCTTATGGCTGAGATAATGTTGAAATTAGTTTATGTTTAAAGTGTTGCTGACTTAACTTCTTAGCCTTCATTGAGCAGGGCTGGCCATGATTTTATCATGCACGCGCCAGAAACGATTAATTAACACCCTAGTAAGTTCCTCATAGTATTGTATAGCGCCTGTTCGAATGAAGTTCAAGTAAGTTAGCGGGCAGTTTCCCTGTTGCAACATCCAATGATAGCCCTAGTGTCGCCAATGCGTAACCTGTCAGTTTAGGCGCGGTTTCCACCGACCTCTCATTGCAGAATGCAAATGACTTTGACGGAAATTTAAATTTTTCTTTTTATAGAAATCTATTAAAATGTTTGTACTTACTATGACATAGAGTAAAACAAGCCGGCCGCCATACCAAATTGAATCCAGCGGACCGGAGCAGGTTCAAAGCTGCAGATAACTTGGTCGTGTGCACAGTGCCGGTAGGGAAACATGGTAGGACTTGTCCTGGTCACCTCCGAACTAATCGTGTGACTTCACTGTGTTTCCCAAGTGATTCGGAATCCACTATAATCAGGAGGTCCACTGTCCTATGGGCTGGCATAGGACAGTCAAGTCGGAGTCGCTCTATGGGCCCAAATATGAGGCCTAAGTCGTTATTAACCCGACGAACACTACTACTAGTACTACTAGAGTAAAACAAAAATTTCCGTCAATGTCATTTGCATTCTACAATGAGAGGTCGGTGGAAACCCCGCCTAAGTCTTGAATGTCTGCTACCACGTCAATGTCTTTGCATTCCGCAATGAAAGGTCGGTGGAAACCCCGCCTTAGCGGGCATATTTTGTCAGAAATCCTCTGCAACCCGCGGAACGATCGGCTGGCTCGTGCTGGATAAACCTTACTTACTTTACTTTTCATGTCCAAGCGGACGTCCCAGAATCGGGTAGGTAGCGCTGTTTACCTCCCACAGGTCGTCTATCGTGCATTGGACTGCACTTTAAATAAACCTTAAATATTTGAGGCATTATAACATGCCCCCAGGGGCCCAGCCTCGCTTCCTGTACCCATTTGAAATGTGTTAGTTGGAGCCAGAGGGTTTGAAGTTTTGGAAATTGTTTGGATACCTTCCTTAAGATACTACGACATTAATTAATACGGTACTAATTTAATTCCTTTTTACGTAGCATAGGACTTATTAAAAATTGATATAGTGGTGCATTGGGAGCAGTTGATGCAGTAATTCAAAAGGCCAAAACCTGATGTTGAGTGCTGAAATGGTTTTGAAATTAACACGGCTTCGCGTGACATGGCTAATTAATGGTGGTGTACACGGCCCTAAATTGTGGTCAAAACTTCTTCAAATATCAGCATTTAAAGTCAGAAGTCGTTGACAGCATCAAAAGCAAAAATGGCTTTGTTGTGGCCGTTTAAAGCAATGTTAACTGTAAAAAATTGCCGTTTTTATTGGAATTGGGTCGGAAGCGTTATAGAAGGCAGTATTATTTAATGTGATGCATTGAATAAGCACAGGATGGAGGGATGTGAACGGGAGGAGTCTGCGTGAAGCTTGTCAGCACCAAAGTTAGCGGTAAAACCTACGAATGAGCAATGAGGATCGATGTAGCAAACTTACATTCTCTGTGTTTGTCCGTTTTTAACATCCCGTGCGGATTTAGAGGTGAACCTGCGTCCGCCATTGTACCTTATATTTATGCATCAAAATGGCGGCTTTCAAAGCACAGTTTCTGTATTTGTTGAATATCTATGATTTAGGGTAGATACAAATTCGCCGAATAGCTGACAAGCCGATAAGGGGTGGGCATAGTAAAAATTTTATCGATTTAATTTGATGTCACCCGCATCGGGGAAAAATTTAATTTAATACAGTGTTAGCTAATACTATGCATGGCAATAATTTCGGGGATATTTTTAGATTTTAGAAATATTTTTTTTACAATGGCCGATCAGCTGTTCGTATTTTAACTGCGATTGTGCTCTGTGTCAGTCTCTGACCCAAAAAGTTAACTTTACGCTTTCAGTTCAATTTTCTTCTTGGCGGTATTTATTATATTCATATCATATTTCATATCGAAGCAGGCATACAGAGTTGTTGTAACGTTTTAGTTTCTGTTAGCCTGAATTTTTCAGTTCTAAGATGATTTTTTTGATTGAATTTCATCCAACGGAATGCAATTACTTTTTTTTGTGGTAACACAATTTCTTCGATTGTGATAATTTGACCATAATTTTCTGCCTTAACTCAAATTAAATAAGAGCTCATTGATCACGGGTGCTTGACGTGGCCATTGGTATTATAACTATGAACTTGAATTATTTGGCACAATCCTTATCAAAGCTCTACAGTATCCGTCTGCGATAATGGAAGAAAGCCCATACTGTCTTAGCAATATGGTTGAAAGCTCAGTGTGAAGCAATATGCTGACGTTATTGTGATTTGGGTGACGTTTTAACAGGCTGCTGTATATAATTTGTAGGAGTTGAGTGGATATGTCCCACTGGACTGGAATACATAGAGTTCTTAACAGCTTGAGGCCTCAATCAGGGGCCAAGGTTAAACAGTGTAGTCAAGCCGGTGCTATTGTTATTAGCTATCATTATCAGTTTGTGGGTACATTCATGAAATGCGAAATGAGGAGAATGGGCTTGTGTATATACAGTAGGTTGCGCTACTGTCGGAATTGTTACGGTTGGGTTTAAATGATAGATCATTGCAGTAGAATCTGGCTGGGTTAATATTAATAATAAAATTGACTGTTAAACAATTTTTTGTTGTTTATTTAAGAAAAGGTTAACCGCATACAAACAATTTAATGAATGTATCCGATTGACCTCTTCAGTTGCCTCTGTAGGTTAGTACCCGTGTTGAGTTACGACACGTCTCCGATCGCATGGCGTGTAGGGACTCGCTCAAGTGCAAGCACGTTACCGTCGAAGTCGAGAGTCGGTGTCTCGTTCAGTCTAGTGCAGGGGTCGGCAACCTTTTTGCTTTCCTATTTATTCGTTCGAATAAGGAAAGCTTTGTGACGGTCCGATATGTCAATGGATTTATACGTTTTTCTTTTATGGTTCTTAGACCCAAAAAAGAGGTTTTTTTTCGAAATTTCTGTTTTTTGCCTTTTTTTGTTCTATTACTAAGCCAACCTAGCGGAGTTAGGGCTATAAAGCCCTCTCTTACCCCCAACTAGGAAGGCCCGGGACCGCCAGCTTTACAAGCCCTCCGAAGCATGACCAGAAAATGTAGCTAGTGTAAGACTCGAACCTACAACCTTTCGGGTGAAAGTTGTCTGTACCACTACTCTACATGTCTTGACATTGGCCATGGGCTATCACAGTTACTCTTGTGTACACTGAAAATATTGACAATTAATAATGTTTGATAGTGAAGGGTGGAAAATGAGGGGGTGGGGGTGGGTGGCTAGGCAGGGGTATTATTTGTTAATTGTGAGTGCTGGGTATTGGTGGCGTGATCCGGAACTTCATTGCTGAAATGGTGAAAACCCCGTGGAATCACACCGTCTCCCCTGATCGATACTCGTAGAGCTAACCTTCTCCAAATGCTCTGTGTAAGCAGTGACCGATCTCTATTCTCCTTGTCAAGCTGCCAACTGCAAAAAAATTTCCCTATAGTGCTGAGCTAGCTCCAATTGGTGAACTTTTGACTTATTTAATTATTTATTTATTTTTCAGTAGCCTATAATACCGATGTTGTTTGAAAACAGGATGGAACTACTGTATTGTAGTTTGCTGCTGCTATGTTGATTCCCTATTAAATAGGAGAAATATTTGCAAAGCGTATTCATGTATAATTTCGGTTCCATGCTGCGGCATACTGTCTATTTCTAGCTTATGACAATGGCACAGTAAACATAAAAGAGAGTAGGAATTTTTTTTTAATCGTATAATATACAGATATTTCGTGCCTGCCAATTAATATAAATCTGGAATCATCCGAAAAGATAGACGGGCCTTTAAATTTTTCTAGTAGTTCCAAAGTTAAGAAACGAGGGTTTTGTCGTTTTTATCTAAAAATTACTCGGAAAAATTCCGAATGTTGGAATTCGCTACTATGTCGCATATTGGGCTATTAAATTGTTTCATCCCTATTGTGCTGACTCTGCAGTTTATCTATTGTTATTATACCTGCACTTGTTCTGGATCGTCCAAGCTCGACCCATATTTCAGGGCTTTTTAATTTTTTATAATAGTAAGGGTTACGAGCTTGGTCTTGCAAGAACGCCCACCTCGTTATTTTTGATGTGTTGGTATATTGTTTACTGTGCGATGTTGTTGTTGTTGTTGATGTGAGTTAGCGGGTAGTGGCAAACTGCAATCAGAAGCGCACTGGACTGCGAGGTTGCCGAAAGACCTTCTAAAACAGTTTGCCGTTGCCTGTTTCATCTTATATATAGGGTGTGTGTGAGTTGATGATGTTTTGGCAACCTGCTATCAGGAGCGCACTATTTCAACGTGTTGGCATCCAACGAGCGACACGAATGGGTGCCTGCCTCCCTCATTGGTTACGGTTACCCGTACCTAGAAACACGGGTTGAGCGTAAACGTTGAACTAGACTGTGTGGATATAGTACCCACTTGGCTGTATCAATTGCATCCAATCACCAATATTCTTCTTCTTTGGCGTTGCAGCTCGGGGTGAATTATCTCCACACATCTCGGTCTCCCTTTGCAAAGCCGCCACTGACAGGTTTCGCAAGTCACTTTCTACCGTCGTCTCGCGATCGGTTCCGTGGCCTGTCTTTTTCGCCTTCTGCCCTCCATTCTCGCTCGATATATTAAGCAGTTAGTGATTCACTCCACATGCCAAATCAACCGAATTCATTGGGCTTCAGCGAAACAACCGTGAATCAGGATCTAACATAATTGATTCTGATTGGTGATTGCATGTAATCGATAAAACGATGAATCATAACTCTATATTTTGTTAATATATCAAAAATTTATAAACTCCCTGGCCGCAGTATTGCCAATATGGGCTAGCGTTCTAGCATATAATTATTGTAGCTAATGACTGCCTACTGGATCGAATAAAGTCTTCTTCTTCTTCTTCAGCTCGTCCTTGGCTGGTAGGCCATTTGACGCCGTGCCGCATAGTAGAGCTGGGTTATTCCCTCCTGTGTCGTAGTTGGGTTTCTACCTCTATCGAATAAAGTATAAACTAGGTGTTTCGATTCTGGTCCAACAGTATGTAAACATTGAGATCGGGTGTGTCGGTGATTGGAAGTGGCGACGTTTTGGGTGTGGGACAGAGCGGTTGGCAGTTTACAGTACATACTGTATGTGCACATTGTGACTACATGGTTATGGTGTGATGCAGATGGGACCACGTGATTCTCTATCGATCAGCGCCTTGTTTTCTATTTGCCATCTTGCTCCTCCTTTGTTGCCGACTCTAGTGGCTCTCAACTTGAAATCTTATCGCCCTATCCATTTTCAGCTTTTGCCATCTTTTATTTCGTTTAAAAAAAAACGTAGCTAGTTCATGCTAAATAAGTAGAACTTCCATTGATGGACTAGACTTACTTGTTGCTGGAAATAATAATGATATACTTTTATGATCTTGTTATTATGTATTTTTGTGTTTGCTTTTCCCGTTACATAACTGAGTCTGTGCGAAATACGAGTTAAGCCTGAGAAACGTACAAGTGGGCCATCTAACTGTTAGGGACATTAGGGTCGTTCGTAAGGGAGCGGGGGCGGGGGGGGGGGGTGGTTATTAAAAAATCGTACGAAAACTAATTCAAAGTCTTTGTGAGTGAAATGAACAGTTTTTAGTTTTTTGTCACAAAACACTTGGTGTGTTTGTGTATCGTCAGGGCCTTACCCAGGAAGGGGGGGGGGGGGAGTTCAGTCAATAGGTTAGATGGTAGAGTAGCCCTTCGGGGCTAAAGCTCGCCCAATAGAAAACCGGTTTTCATTCATTCAATAGTACAATACTCGTATGAAATGTTATGTAGTAAAATTATATTTATGTACGTATATTCAACTTCCATTTATAACTGTAACTAATACACATGGTATACCCACTACCCTATTTATTTATTTATTTATTTACCCTGGGTCTCCTCCGGGGAAATTTGTTGAAATAATAGGCTTAGCAGGATAAGGTAATATTTAGGTTTATATTTTACCGACGAAGATTCATAAAACTATATTAGAAACATAGGGACCCATGGGGAAGAATTAGGTTTTGCATTCCATGAATCAATATCTGCAATAAATTATTATTTTATTTTTCAAGGGGGGGGGGTGATTGCTGGGGTAACTAATCATATTCATGGTGTTAGTTTAGGGTACATTGTATGTTGTATATTTTGTTTTATTTTTGTGAAGCTAAAAATCTAGTAAAAACGGAATCCCATGGGAAAGCACGAAAACACCACAAGGAAAGGGGATGTTTTTCATCCCTTAATTCACGGTTATGATAATGTTGTAAAAAGAAACTTGTTTCTAACGGCTATAAATTTTGTGGTCCTAGTTATGTGGGTTAATGAAATACCGCAGTTAATCCTAGCCACGTAATAGCAAGGGCAAGGCCTCTTCTTGTCTTCTTTTGTGCCGAGAAGACGCAGGGGACTGCACCTACATTGTGTGATACGCCACGCAGCTGTCCCCACACCAGGTCCATGCCATCTTCATAAGTTCTTTGTCTATGATATAATTCGTACAGTTTGAAAACTATTTTCTACATTTGTGACACTTCGTCTGCGTCTGTGCGAATTTGATTTTCATGAACCTTTTTATGGATGTAACTTAGACGTGGCTTATTTTAGGGCCCTGCTTGTGGCCCCTTTAAGGAACTGAGCTAAATTGCCCGTAATTTGTTAGCGGATTTTTAACCTTAAAATAGAAAGAATGACCTATGGGGAATATTGGGCGTATTTTCGGACTAATTAATTGACGAGTGTCCCAATTAGAATTACAGTAACTACAATGCAAAGTATCAATAATTAGCCATCACTCTTAAACAGTATGCGTCCCCCAATATATTTAGCAACATATTGCATAATCACAAAACCGCAGGCGCTCCTTGTGTTGCGTCTTTTAACATGAACCAATAATTTAAGATTTGAATTGATTTGAAACGACTTTATTGAAAAACCAAATGCACAAATGAAGTTCAAATGTGCGGTAGTTTGTAGTGTAAATAGTTTTGCAATAGCTGAGTATCCTATTCATGAACTTCCGGCCAATCTGTTATTCCTGTTTGTATGGGTATACTCGTAGATATTATGACGTCAAAATTTATGTCATGCTTACATGGCCAATATTATCATCCTGTGGCAGTTATGGCATTCGAACCTGTGAACCTGTGATCATCATAAATGTGAGGCTTAAGCCTTCTATTATTGAGGGTTATTTAGCATCTGACGTAAGTTGCTTATTATCTGTAGAAAGACTGGGGTTGGGTGGTACTCTCTACGGAGGTGTGGTTCTTATTGTCCACTCGATGAATTAATAGATTTTTTTTTAAATTACGCCACAGCATTAGGATTCCGCCATCAGCTTTCTTGCTGTCCAATCTGGTGAACCTCTGCTATTGACTAGCGCAGGCCACGTCTTAATGTGGTTTCTGTCCATTTCTTCCCGGGTGTTACACGGTGGGCAGAAAGGTTTCGTCGCTACACCTATACGCATACGGTGCAGGTGCTTTTGAAGATAGTCATGACCAGTTGTTAACCTAAATTTTACCTAAGTTCTTTGGCGGCCTGTCTTTCTTCTGCACTAGTTTTTCCCACGTTTTCTCAGCAGCGAGTACCAAACACCCCCAAATTTTCTTAACAATATAATAAAGCAAATGACATTAGATCTCAAATAGCCTGGTTCAACTGAATCCATATGACTTACTATAGTAGATTCTCTGGATTAATATATGACAAAAGGTTGATACTCTGTCAGTTCCAACACACCTTTAAACGACGTGGAAGTCTTGCTCCAGTATAAGCCCTATCGTTGGTTGGGAATATTGTTTTGACCCGGTTTTTTGCTCGATGTTACTGCTACGCTATGATTTGCGAAGAGCGATCGGATTCAACGTGGATTGTGGGAAGTAGACACAGTAGATACCTAGATAGAAATTGAGAGTGAACCAATTGATTTGTTTGCAACGTTGCGCGTTGGCTAGGTTCAGACGTTCTGAATCTGTCCAGCTATGAAGGAAGCGTATTATATATACAGGATGTCCCGGTCCTAAAGGGTGTGCCCTTGCCCGAACTGGCCAGGGTGCAATGACCCCCCATGGCGGGGAGGTTCAGGATCTGCAGGTCGCCGCGATGAATGCCTGAACTCATCTGATGGAAATAGGCTTGCTCGGTGTTTAATAATCGTTAGTTGGTTTCGGCGTTCTCTGTTTTGCGTGTCGGTGTCGCGGTTTTCTTACTCCGTAATGCTTTCTCACACTGGTGTGGAATCTTTCTATGACTGAGCTCTGGTTTCCGTCAGATGTTCAGCTACTAGTTAACTGGAGTATTTTTTTTTTTTTACGCTGTCGATGTTTATATTGAGAGATGGGTTTGAGTGGGTGTATGTTGGTTGTTGTTTACTTTGACGGTGGCCCGTCTGTTTGGAGGCCTTGGTTGGTTATTTGGTCATGTGTTTATTAATATGAAACTGAGTGTGTGTGGATTTGTATCTGTGAAGATTGCCGTCAATCGATTTCTTGTTTGAGATTCCGTTTGTCTTGGGACCCGGGTTACTTTGCATTTTCTTGTATGTTTGGGTCGCTTACTTATTCCTGTTGCTGTCATAGCCCGTAGACATAGTTGGCATTGCCTGGATAGGCTGGATATTAAGTGCCTATGCATTTCGTTCCTGTGTAAACATTTATTATTTTATTGTTAAACAGAAAAAAATGTAGGAGTCGCATATCTTTACGAAAATAAACTGCAGATTAGTTATTTCCACTCCACCAGCCGAGCTTTATGCTATGTATGTTACTTTATATTAAAGTACATTGCATTTTTGTTTTGTAGAAAATGTCTTACAGTGTTCGTATAAAACTCCCTTTCTTTTAAGCTGGTTTTACGTAATAAAGGATTATACCTTTTATTTTAAGGACGCCTGCTTGACAATTTTCTTGTACCGAATCGAATCTTATGGCTAATTAACGCTCTTTGTTGGGTACTATGGCAAAATGAATTTAAGTAGGCGCATTAAAATATTATCAGAGTTCGGAAAAATTTTCTCAAGCAAAAACAAATACAGTGGATAATATTATCTATTGCCACCGCAGATAATTATCTAAATTGCCTTTCAACCCTAATTCACCTGTCATTCATTTTAAAATAGCAGATGCTTACTTGAGGAGGCTGTTTACAAACATGGCCAACTCCAAGTTGTAGAATTTTTCAGGAGAGTGGATTTTCTGTTGAAAATTGCGTTAAGTTTATAGCTAACCCTAGACTTCTCAGCGCTTCTGTGCGCAATCGGGCTGCATTTGTCACTTTATTTTACAACGTGCAGGCGGACATTACAATTTTCTGCAAGGTCGGATCAAAACCCCATTTCGTAAAAAAATTGAGTTGGCTACGTTTGTAACCAAGCTCCTCACTTGTATGTTCATTTTTTTTTTTCATTTTTCTCTCATATTCTGTCCTAGAACGCATTATTAGGCTATGCCGTATTGTCGAAATATAAACAGCTCAGCGAGACTAACATACTGTTTACTACGCATTTAATTTTGACAATTTTAATGGGATTTATGAGCTTTCTTTCTCATACACAGGTTATCGATATTTCGCTGTGTTTCACCAAAAATACTTCTATAGTTTCAAATTATAGTTTATTTATGTTTTATATATGTAATAAAGTTATTAAGTACCACTTTTCTTGAAATAAAAACTCTCTTTCCTATCTTCGAACGTGCACCTGTAAGGTCGTTTAAAACAGTATTTTTCTTCCATTAGGTCAATATGAGCCTCATAGTCCTTAACAGTACCAATGTCATATTTATCTCTGGCGAATACTGATTTATATTTGTTTAACAACTTGTCGATTTCTGACTGTTCACACAAATTCAAATGATTCACAATTATCTCAAATTTATCAGTATTTAGATGATTGTTGAAGTTTACTTCATATTTTGTGGGATTGTATGTTTTCCTTTTTATGTCACCTGTTAAAACTGGAATATTGGCATTTGTGCGATTGTCAACCTCTTTATTCAAATAAATTTCATTTTCTTGTTTTTGAAAGTCTTTGTTCTGAATAATCCTTAGTTCTTCAGTCTGGATTAATTTAAAATTTTCAATACAGTCTAAACCAACCAAAAAATCATAACTGAAATTCTCACTGTCCACAATGAACACATTAATCATTTTTTCAATATTATAAATTTTTACTTTTAGGGTTATCATACCTTTTGTTTTTCCTGCACCGTTAATAGTTTTTAAGCTTATTATTTTTTTTGAATTTTCCATATTTTCTTCTTTAATTTTTAATAATCTTGCATTTATCAATGATACGTTTGAACCTGAGTCGTAAATACCAGAAATTTGTAATGTATCATTTAGCAATAGCTTGATTTTTATTAACGGTGGCACTTTTAGTTTTTTGGATCTTCTGTATTTAATTCCACTTCCAGTTCTGAATTGCTAACTGATTTAAATGATCCTATTTTTTTGTTTTTATCTTCTTTTTCTCTAAACCAGCAATTTGATTCAGAATGAAAACGCTTCCCTTTGTTTGCCTTTTCACATATTCCACATGGATTTTTGTCTTCACCTTTCTTTTGTTTGTTACCCCAGAAAGGATTTCCTTTTTTTTCATGTATATTTTTCCTCACAAGGTGTTCTAATTTAGATATTTCATTATAAAGATCTTGAGTTTCTTGAAGTGTTCCTCTGTCAATCTTGTCGGATACATAATTTGGTAAACCGATAGCAATTAAATCAATCAATGTTTCAGTGTCCATGGATTTTCTGATTTGAAGTAGTAACTTCTCTTTTTTCAGGGCATATTCAAGCAAGGACCCTGATTGATATTTGAAGGCAAAAGCATATCTAATAGGAGACCAACCTTTGTTACCAAAAGTTTCAATAAAAATGTTTTTCCAGTTGTTCCATTCTGATTCTATAGAGTATTTTAAAATCATGCAAGTGTACCAGTCAGCACTACCTTTTTCAAGGAAAAACTTCAAAATCTCAATTATTTTCCTATCTTCTAGCACTGCACAGCGAACACATTCTTTTTCAAATTGATCCATCCATTGGCTGGCATTGGATGTTTTTTCATCAAATTTTTCAATCATGAAATCTTTAGCAATTTTGTTTAAGTTTTTAACTTCAGAAGTTTGTTCTTTGGATTCTAGAACTTTTTCTAACAACTTCTTTATTGTGTCCTCTGACGTGCTTGTAGTAGATATTTCAGCTACCTTGTCTGGAATCTCCTCTAAATAAAAATCATCAAATAATAAGTTACCTTCCTCATCAAAATAAATTTTTTTCATATTTTCAGTTAGGGTTATCCAAACTTTCCTGAATTGATTTCTTTTTCCTAACGTGTTTTTCACTCTGGCATACACTTGTGACGTTATCAATTCTTTGTGTAAACTTGTTGGCTGGTATTCATCTGGTATTGCAAAAGAACGACCACCTGGTGTGCCGATTGAGGTTAGGCATAGTATTGTAGTTTTCCCATCTGACGCTGCTCGCGTTTTAAAGTCGAACCTTAGTTTCTCCATTTTTCACGAAGTATTCACAATAATGTTGTTTTGTAATAAAGTTATTAAGTACCACTTTTCTTGAAATAAAAACTCCGTTGGGTTTCTGCAATAAAATCAGAAAACAACATCAAAAGTTTTTACTCCGGGTGATTTACTTGTTATTCCTTATTTAAATTAATCTTTAAAAACAATAGAAATTTTCCACGATATTTCGATATTTTTAGGTTAGAATCTCGACCATGGAGTAATGAGTCTATAACTCTGTGCGAAACGCGGCAAATTCAAACTTAAAGAACATGACGTCTCCTATAAATCGGAGTCGTTATTTTCTTTATATATAGTCTAATTCTAAAAGTGCCCCTAGCGAGTTGTCGCAGTTTGGGAACCACTGCTGTATAGTGTTGCACACGGTCAGAAGTTGCGTTGTTGGCTAGAGGGAGTGAATAAATACCTGTCTGGCTTCAGCGGTGCACCAGCCTGATCATGGCGATTATAATACCGGTATTTATTTAATCCCCTGGTAATAAAAATGTAAACAAAAAATTTTGAATAGCACTTTCCAATATAAAGTTATCTTGTTTAAATTTTTAATACCAGGGGATTAAGTAAATACCGGGGTTAAATAAATACCCTAGGATTATAACTGTAAACAAACAAATTTTGAATAACACTTTCCATTATAAAATTATCTTGTTTACATTTTTATTACCAGGGGATTAAATAAATACCGGTATTATAATCGCCTCGATCAGGCTGCAGGCTGCTGGAGATGTGTTAATGGATTGTGGTTTGGATGTTGAACCTTAGTTTAAACAATAGGATTCCCGTTTTCGATCACCGAGGATAATTTGACACATTGGTGTCTAAGTTAAAAGAGTCGCTTTGATCATCTGGCATTAAAAATTATCTGTGGGCCACAATTTATCCTAAACCTACCAAAGCACTAAAATACTGGTGAAAATTGTTTTTTCACAAAGGGTTGCCTACTTAAGGGTTTCCTACCAAATTTATAGTGTAAATAAGTGGATTTTTTTATAGGGATTTTTAGCTACAGTTATTTGTTGCTAAAAATGCGGAGTTTAATGAAAAAACTGGTGCAAAGTATGATAATAACTCGATTTAGAAATCAATGAAATTGGGGAACATTTAATCCATCCGCTTAAAATGTTAAGTATATTTAATGTTATCATGTATGATCCCAAAAATGCAGAAGAGGCATAAGAAAGTGAACTTATCTTTGAAGTAATAAGTATTATATGACTTAATAATAATAAAGAAAAATATTGCAGAATATTTATTTCTTGAGGTTTTTGACTGAAGCCTTAGAGACAAATATTTTTGATAGTTGGCAACTTTATTTTATAAGGGTGCCACAAATGTTTGCCCTCGGGACCAACACGAAGTAGTTCTCGCTCGAGATCACCCTAACACATAGCTTCCACAGTTGTGTACGTGTGTGTGTGTGTGGGGGGGGGGGGGATACAATGGCACAATTTGGTTAAAAGTTAGCTAAATCATTTATACCTTCGTTCATTATGTAATTGGGAATAAATCTTCTTAACTTTTATCTCAGCAGTATAAGGACAAACCTAGACCTCAGGTGATGAAGTCTATCCGCACCGAATGTTTAACGCCGCCCAGTGCTGCTCTGACTGAAGCCGAGAATAATGGAATGCATTAATTTTGTTAAAGCAAGTCAGAGTACATCATGAGCTGTAGCGCCCGAAGAAGGTTATTCTGCAGGGGTTGTCATAGTTAAATTTAATACAGTTGAAGACTCAAAAGGTCTCGCATGACAACTCAAGGAACTAACAAGCCTGTTTGCAATGCAAATAGCAAACGCCTTCAGCTCTACAAAATCAATTCTCGAGTACGCTGAACCTCTCATCGAGGACCTAATGCCCAGATTCACGTTTTCCTTGCGAATGCGGGCGAGAAGGGCCCATGTGCCGAGCGAGTCTTGTGGTTCTCATCAGGTTGCGGCACTGAGCCCCTACATTTCGTACACGGCTGAACCGTCTACAATGAGTCTACGAACGATAGTATGGTCAATGGGTTTTCGGATTTTTTGGCCACCCCTGGGGTCGCGTTGCTATAGTTGGGGCCAGTTGAAGGGGTGCGTCTCTTGACATCGTCATAATAATATGCGTTAGTCATCGGGCTCATTGTTGACCTATTTGGACAATCCTTGCTTCCTTGTTTGGTAACCCCTGCTCAAAATTAAGGAGTACTTATTCATATTATGGCTCTACTTGCACTAATGTTGATGTGCATGCTGATTACCCCCTCCCCTCCCAATTTGGTTCCTTCGAGGACTGCATTGTAGTTTAAATGAATTTTTAATTAGTTTGTCTATTACAGTTGTGACATATTTAGTAGTAGAGGGTCTGCTGTAGGAGCAGGCGTGCTTAAAATGTTAACAAATACGGCATAATAGCAGTTCCATGTTTTCGGTTTATGGCGTGTAAATAAACGAGTCCCGTTAGAATGCTGTTGCACCGATGCTCGCTGGGAGTCATCTACCTGATAAATGCAAAATATTTACATGATTTGCCCACAAGAACCATTATTTTCGCTAAACTTGTTGACATGAAAAAGTGAACATGGTTGCATAATCGTGAATCTGCAGGAATTGCTAATAGCACTATTATTAGATGATTTATCTTCGAGTTTTTGCCTTTTGTGTCGCTATCCCTAACGATTGATAATATATATTGATATTTTATTTAATTTTTAATTTTAGTTTTAGGGCAGGGAAAATTGTTATAGGGCTAATAGTCCTCACTACTAGACCTTACAATTATTGTGTATGAACTGTTTTTATTTCCCCATAGCGGATTGATATGTCTGGACTAGAAGTTCTATATAGGAGAGATGGGACATTTAATTTCCGCCAAAAATATATTTTGAATTTCTGGGGCCACCCGCCACGTCTCCGTCATTGACCATTCATCGAATAGACGTAGCAAGTGGCCCCAGATTTTTTAAATTTTTTTTTGGCACATTCGAATGTTCCATCTCTCTTATATAGAACTCTAGTCTAGACCCTATCATAATTATGTGTTCTGCACACCGATTAGCATTTGGATTTTTTTTTTTTTTTTAATGTGGCCAATTGGCCATGATTGTCAAATTCAGTAAGTTATACCAAGACTCGCATTTGTACTTGGTTAAGTCATGTTCTCGCCTGTTTCATTGCGTCAATGGTAAGCTTGTCTCAGCTTGTCCATTATCGCTTGTAGCCGGCGTAGCTTTACATCGAGAACGTATACCAGTTTGCCAATGGCCAAAAGTTCATACGGAAACAATACAAATAATGTCCGAAATCCACGGGGTCGTTGGCATTGGACAATGGACCTATGGGCCACTATAATTAGGCCTTGGTCCATGAAAAGTCCGTAAAAAAAAAAATAAAAAATAAAAAAAAAAATAAAAAAAAATAAAAAATGCAGAGTTATACCAAATTCCATAACAGATGACCTCAATGACCTACCACAAACGGTGTAGATGTATGAATTTCTATTTAAAGTAAAATTTCGACAGGTAAAATGAAAATAAATAAATAGACGATACATCCGTTTCTTATGGAAACCGGAAATATGAACCATATCCACTAAGGCACTATATACCCGGGTATTGTCATCCGCCATTTTGTATCCCATATTTCATATATGATAAGTATTGTAAGAAAAGTAAAAGATTGAAAAATATTGAGAAAAAAAAAAACGAATACACGTTTTAGTATTTTTTATTAAATATTTCCCTAATTGGTAGCACGTTTTTCAAATATAAATAAATAAACAATGATAAATTTCTAAATATTAAATGGGTAAACACCCAATGCTTGGCTTATACACCAGACTTATAATGAATATAACATGGCGGATGACAATACCTGTCTAATATAAAGCCCTAATGTCCACAAACCGTTTATTTGTTGTGTGGCTTCAGCAGAGCGAATTTAATTCAAATGAATAATCTCATGTCTTTTAATAATTATGTTAGTTTGTAGTCCAATCAAATTTTTCATCGTAACCTAGTAATTTTCTAGTGTACACAATGATAACCAAATTAGTAAACACTTAGGCTACTATCTGACGTGACTAATCGGTAGCTTGTTTACCATATGTGGTGAACATAAAATTTGCGTTATTTCTATGTATAAATAACTTCAGTTTGGGCGGAATTACTGTCACAAGTAGTTAAAAGTGATGGCAAAATAACGCACAGAGATTTGCATGTTTGATTACCTTGATGAATGGTTTAAATGATGATTTGGCACTTAAAACATAGTATTATTTTGGCCGGCCCTAGATGAGTGGGTACTATAGAATGCAGTTGCAATGTCCTCAAATTGACGATGAACTAGTGATCTTGCGCCTCGCGTCCCGTCGCTCGAGGAAGTGGAATTCACTCGGCAACAGTGCGGAGATATTGATATTTTTCAAGTTTTCTATCGTTTCAGTGTAAATACAAGAGCGGTGGAAATAGGTAGATTACATTAGATATCTCTCCCCCGTGCTCCGGTCTTTAACATTGTTGAAAGCGATTGGTTTGATGGTGAGATGTAGAGCGGTCCAAGTGAAGGGATTGCTCGCTCACATCGAGCCCGTTTTGCGTGTAGCGGTCCCATCAGAGTACGGCAGTCGTCCGTCCGAGCCGACATATTGCCTCAAATGATTAACAGTATTGTGTTTTAAATGTGATTTTTCTGTGCCGTTTCGGATCAGGAGCCGCGGATTTGTGAAGTGAGAGTGTGTGTGTTGTGTGCATTTATATTGTCAAGTAATTCAAGATATTTGTTTTGGACGTCCTTGCCAGTCCGATATTTGGATGTGTCCTGCCTGTGCGGTCTGCACATAGCTGTTGCTTGGGAGCTGGAATGTTCATTATGTACGTATAATATTTTAGAAGGAAAAAGTCGTGTTTGAAGGTGGATAGAGCGCCGCGATCGATAAGAGTGAAGGGGGGGACTCTGTGTTGTATATTGGTAAGGGAGTGTGGGTTTGCCTCTGCGTTCCCAACCTTATCTGGTCATTGTCATTCATTGACTTGTTCCATGAAGTGTCTCCTCAGTGTGCTGTCTGCTGGGTCTCAATGCTTTGCCTTGTTAGATCTCGCTTGGCGATAGAAAGTATAGATCTCTGTAGTTAGAACCAGAAATTGGATAAGTTAGAAAAAAAAATTCCGGAAAGATTATATATATATATATATTATTCCCAAGTTTATGTTATATTGTGCGGGGGGGGGGGGGGGGGTAAAATCCCAAAAATTAGCCGCATAAAGGGCAATTTTGTTTTACGGGCATATTTCAACAATAAAATCGTTTGTCGGAATGGTTTTGACTTGAAGTTTAATTTTACTGTGGGCCTATTATAGCCGTATAGTATTAGCTTATTCTTGGGGTTAAAAATGTAAACAAAACAATTTTGAATAGTACTGTCCCATGTGTAAAATTATTTTGTCTACATTTTTAATCCCAGGTTAAGAGATTAATAATAACTGCTAGAGTAGTAGATAATAGATTTATACCTAAAATTAAAATATGATTATCTTATCACAGATAAAAAAAAATCGCATAATTCTAATATACAATATAATATACTAAAAAACGCGGCGTTTACCAAAAGAGTGCGATAATTTTTGTTTTCCAATTTATACGTAGTATAAGGAAAGCTTTGTGATGGTCGAAATTTTTGATTCCGAGATTTCAACGGATTTACACGTTTTGAGGTCCCAGGAACCCTAAAAAAGTGGTTTTTACGAAATGTCTGTCGCTCTGTCTGTTCATCGATTTCTGGGCAAACTACTCGATCGATATTTATGAAATTTAGCATGCAGGTTCACAAAAATCATACCTCTTTTGGCTAACTCAGTTTGGGGGGGTTCTATTCTCAAAAAAACTCCTAAGACACGTCTAAAAAAATTACTTCTAAAAAACGGCTCCAACGATTTCTTTTAAATTCACATATATTGTAGTCGTTATTAATGTTAATGAAATGCGGGGGGTCGCTTGCTCCTTGATAGTTTGCTTCTGGAAGTAAAAAAATAAAAATGACTCAATTTTCATGAAAAATGACTAAAAAATAATTTTTTTTGCGAAACCTTCCTATCGATGATTTCTACCTTCAGGTATGTATTAGGTGTTAAATTGAGTAACGAAACCGGACAAGTTGCTTCCACAAAAAACTATTTGGCTTAGTGAAAATTCACGCTCAAATGCATTGTGTGCCCTGGCCTATCTAGAATTTACCTCACCTCTAGTGACGTCAGGTGGACAACGCCCCCCCCCCCCCACGATATCCGAAATTTAACCATAGGAAAATTATTTACCATGAAATTACTCATTTTCTCTATCTACCTATACTAATTGATAAATTGGAAAGCATGTTCGAGTAAACTCGGACCGGTTCTTTTTATTATTCTATTCAGAATGCGTGCTCCAATCGTAGTCTACTGCGCTATTTTTAGTTTGGGCGAATGTGAAAATAAAATACTTAAGATGATAATAGTTGTCAATAGTAAAAATTATGCAGCTATTTTGGCGTTTCAGACAGAAAACACGCATTCCAAATTAATTAAGTATGTTGCTAAACGATCACATTAGTGAAGCGAATCTAGCTCTTAATCTGTTTTGCCATTTGTGTCGAATGTTAATAATAGTTCTCCTTCGGCAGGCGTATTATAGCTTTTAAATTTAATGAATATTTCCCATAAATTAATTGTGTTGTGTTACGACAGATCTCCGATCGGGGTTAAAAATGTAAACGAAATAGAGAAAATGCATGCTATTGTTTTTTTGGCATTTTTAAGTGTTCACAGACAATAACAACAACAATACGGCAATAATTAAATGTTTAATTCAGTTAAGACGTAAATATGCTACTTTAAATTTTTTGCAATATTCTAGCTCTTCCGGATGACACATTGTGTGCATATTTTAGCCGACACTTTTTAATGAAATAAAAAATAAAATATGAACCTAATTAAATGAAGTTATCTTCGCTTATTTGAAACGACTGGGCGCGAAAACAGTGATAATGAACTTGCCAAGTGAGTCGGCTATTCTTTTACTGGTTTTGTGCGTGCCAATTCCCCATTGCAGCGATTTGACCTAAAGTGTTCTAAAAATAGTTCCGGGGGCCCGGAATGATGTATTGAGTGGCTAATGAGAGAATGACAAAAAGTTTCGGGGCCTATGGAGGCGTTGCTTATTTGCGGCTTGCGTCCTATTACATCTTTGCATTTGCTAATTTTATTCCTCGTTGAATCCTTCGTTTTGGTGGGTAAATTGTTGCTTTCCAATTTATACGTAGTATAAGGAAAGCTTTGTGACGGTCGAAATTTTCGATTCCGAGATTTCAACGGATTTACACGTTTTGAGGTCCCAGGAACCCAAAAAAGTGGTTTTTACGAAATGTCTGTCTGTCTGTTCGTCGATTTCCGGGCAAACCACTCAGTCGATTTTGATGAAATTCTGCATGTAGGTTCACAAAAATCATACCTCGGGACCATTTTTTTAAATTTTGGGCTATCTCAATTTGGGAGGGTTTTATATTAAAAAAACTAAAAAAAAACGTCTTAAAAAATTATTTATCCAAAATGGCTCCAACGATTTCTTTTAAATTCACATATATTGTAGTCGTTATTAATGCTGACAAAATGCGTGGGGTCACTTGCCCCTTGATAGTTTGCTTCTGGGGGTAAAAAAATAGAAGTAACTAAATTTTAATGAAAAATGACTAAAAAATAATTTTTCTGTGAAACCTTTCCATCGATGATTTCTACCTTCAGGCATGTATTAGGTGTTAAATTGAGTAACGAAACCGGACACGTTGCTTTCCCAGAAAAGTATTTGGTTTTGTAGAAAAAATGTTTTTTTGAAAAAATGATAGAAAATTCACGTTGAAATGCATTGCGCGCCCTGCTAGTATTGCTGAGTGGTAATGTGTTGGTCTGACCCATGATCTGACAAAATTAGTTCCAAGTGTTAATTCACTACGATTTTATTATAGCGGCTCTGGTCATAGTCGTAGCTTTTAGAAACAGTGTTTCTTGTTGGAATCCCTGATTTGCAGCATTACTCAGTGCCAAACTTGGACATGTGGGGGCCCATAGGCCGGAATATTGTGGGAGCCTATCTATGTTGTAGGCCAGTCTAGGGCCGATTTGAGTGAATATCAAAGCAATAAAAACTTACAAGATAAATTAATAGCCTTGAACGTTTTAAAAGGTTTTCATTGACATTATTAATTTCTTTGTTTTTTATTGTAATTCCTTTTTGCATTGCCAGTTCGACAACATAACAAAACTTAAAATTTCCTTCATCCCGCCAATTTTTGTATTTAAATTTTTAAAAACGTTTTAAAATTATTCTAAAAAAATTTAAATATCTGTTTGTGGGGGTCTTTTTGTGTGGGGGCCCCGTGGCCAAATCTGACCCTGGCATATTTACTATTATTAATTGCGGTTCACTACTAGCGCCGACAAGTGCCCTATAGTTCATATACCAGTGCTATCGCACAAAATATAATTTTTAATTTAATTTAATTTAATTCCAGGCCCAAGGAAGTGAGCTACTCCGAGTAGAGACAATATGCTATGCCTGCTTTGACCATCAGTATAGTTAGGTTGTGGAATTTTGTTGGAATCTCTGACTTGCAGCAACTTTTCAAAGTGAGCAATCTGAATAGTGTGCATCCTGCATCGATGGTCAATATGACCCTGTACACGATGGAGGTTGAAAAAAACCTGTCAGAATGTGCAGAACAGAGTCAGGGGTTGGCAAGTTTGCAAGTAAAAATAGGACTTTGTTCAGGAGCTGACACAGCTAACTGAGCTTAGGAAAAGTGAGACTCGTATCTGTACTTGGTTAAGCCATACTTTCGCCTGTTTCATTGCGTCAATGGTAAACTTGTCTCAGCTTGTCCACTATGACTTCTAGCCGGTGTAGGTTGACATCGAGAAGGTATACCAGTTTGCTAATGGCCAAAAATGCATACGGAAAAATACAAATAATGTCTCCATTGGGTCGTTGGCATTGAACAAGGGACCTATGGGCCCACTATAAGTAGGCATGGGTCCTTGAAGTCCTTAAATAAATAACTAATAAAAAGGAAGGATGAAGGTTTCAATAAGCAAAAGGCAGTTAGGGGCCACAAAAGGCGCCGACTGGTTTCGAAAAAAATAAAAAAAACAGCTTCTCTTATGTAATAACTTTGGTGTTCAATTTGCGTGCGCGTGTTTCAGCGTCAGACTTGTTTTACTGCTGGAAAGGCAAGATTTAATTTCATTTTTCCACATGACAGATAGTGTCTATTTACTTAGCAGTGCTTCGCAATTCCTGGATTACTTAATTAATTTTCCTTGGGTCCAGTATAATTAATGTAATTTCTACATGAAAAGTCCCTATGAATGATGTTTGAACGCAGTGTTTTCAAGACGCATCAATGCGTATGGGCTCTAGCAATTGCGTGGCTGGATAGGGTTGGCTTTTATTTTTGTCTGTAATGCGTCAATGGCTGGTTGCATTTGCATATGATAACGAGGTCACAGTATGAGCTTACGCTCCTGCTTTATAGAGAGCTAAGACTTTACAGAATGGACTTGTTTGGTGATGGTCACGATTAGTCACCACCTTGGCCAGATTCTAACCTTTGGCTTTTCCATATTTGGACTTTGAAATAATTTAGGATGTACTGTCTTGGTGACAGAATATACTTAACGTATAATTACTGTATATGTATAAATTATGGGTGCCTCTGCCTAGGTGTCTGTTTTTACGCTGAGGATAGAGCACTGAACATAGCTTAGTAGTATGTGTCATTAAAATAATGGAATCTGACATTATTTACGAGTTTGTTTATTTATGTATGATAACACTATTTTTATTTTTCCTCGTGCTTCTCCATCATCATAAGCGTCCAATTCCACCAAGATAGAGGAAATTAAGACTTAATAGTTAGCGTGGTAGTAGTCACGATGTTCGTGGCAGTGTGGCACTGTTCTAAAGAAAGTGGCAGAACTACATTCTAGTGCCACGTTTGCTTATATATATTTTTTGGTTATTTTGGTTATTCAATTTTTTTATTTTTTACGGTAATTTCTTATGACATAATGTATAATACAAATAAATTTAAATATTACAAAATTCTAACTCGATAACACCGATATTGTGTAGACCCCTAATGTACCCATTAAGTTCCGTCCTGACTATGCCATGTGGCTTTGCCATAATATGTCAGGACGGAGCTGTGGAGGATAATTTTCCCGTTCATATCGAGTCTGAATTTTAAACCTCTGTTTCAAACACCAGTTCTCTACCAAAGGTACTGTCTGCTGTATTTTACTAGTGTCCGTTACTTAAGGATAGTTTTCAAATTAATTGACCCACGAGCTACCACTTTGATTCCACCAGTGTTTTAATGCATATTAAAAACGATAGGGTTGAATAGGCTACTTGACAATGTTGAAAATCTGTTTTAATGCATTATTGCTTTCCAATTTATACGTAGTATAAGGAAAGCTTTGTGATGGTCGAAATTTTCGATTCCGAGATTTCAACGGATTTACACGTTTTGAGGTCCCAGGAACCCAAAAAAGTGGTTTTTACAAAATGTCTGTCTGTCGGTCGGTCTGTCGGTCTGTCGGTCTGTCTGTTCGTCGATTTCCGGGCAAACTACTCGGTGGATTTGAGTGAAATTTGGCATGTAGGTTCACAAAAATCATACCTCGGGACCATTTTTTTTTTTTGGGGCTAACTCAATTTGGGGGGGTTTTATTTTCAAAAAACTCCAAAAAAACGTTTAAAAAAATTATTTCTCAAAAACGGCTCCAACGATTTCTTTTAAATTCTCGTAGATTGTAGTCGTTATTAATGTTGACAAAATGCGGGGGGTCGCTTGCCCCTTGATAGTTTGCTTCTGGGGGTAAAAAAATAAAAATAACTAAATTTTAATGAAAAAATGACTAAAAAATGCGAAACCTTTCTATCGATGATTTCTACCTTCAAGCATGTTTTAGGTGTTAAATTGAGTAACGAAACCGGATAGGTTGCTTTCCCAAAAAAATATTTGGTTTTGCCCAAAAAATTATTTTTTGAAAAAAATGATAGAAAATTCGTGCTCAAATGCATTGCATGCCCTGCCATTATTGCTGTGTGGTAATTAATGTGTTTGTTTGACCTATCGAGAATTTACCTCACTTCCAGTGACGTCAGGTGGACAACCGCCCCCCCCCCCCCGAGATATCGGAAATTTAACCATAGGAAAAATATTTGCCATAAAATTACTAATTTTCTCTATCTAATAATTTTGATAAATTGGAAAGCATGTTCGAGTGAACTCGGACCGGTTCTTATGATTTATTTTAGGCCCTTTACATATTTTGTTATTCCTAGAAAAGCGTAATTTAGTAGGGGGGAAAATAATTTAAGTTTGATGATTAAAAAGGGGGTGACACTACTACGGAAGGTGACATTATTTGGGATGCTGCAGAGTAGTCGCCAATAGTGTTAGTATTTGGTAGTATCCAGAATGTGACGTCATTTTCTTGTTACCCATGTCTGCCGGCGTTTCGGCTCTTGTATCCACAGCTAAAAATTCCAACATGATTTGTGATGCTGCAGAGTAGTCGCCAGTATACTGTTAGTATTTGGTAGTATCCGGAATGTGACGTCATTTTCTTGTTACCCATGTCTGTCGGCATTTCGGCTATTGTATCCACAGCTAAAAATTTCAAAATTATTTGTGATGCTGCAGAGTAGTCGCCAATAGTGTTAGTATTGGTAGTATCCGGAATGTGACGTCATTTTCTTGTTACCCATGTCTGCCGGCGTTTCGGCTCATTTATCCACAGCTAAAAATCCCAACATTATTTGTGATGCTGCAGAGTAGTCGCCAATAGTGTTTGTATTTGGTATTATCCGGAATGTGACGTCATTTTCTTGTTACCCATGTCTGCCGGCGTTTCGGCTCTTGTATCCACAGCTATAAATTCCAACATTAAAAAAAATACATATTTACAATTTTTTTCATGCAATTGTTTTATTATTGTTAACCTATAACCTACCATATTTTATATTTCATTGTTACAACTGTCAAGTAGCCTATTGTTGATCTTTTTGAGTTAGGCCATGGTTCGATTAATGGTTTTTAGATAAATAAAAATATTCATATTTTAAACTCAATAACTGTATTCGCCATCTTAGTAGTACAACGAAGTATATTTTGTAAACATTGTCACAGACAAACAATATAAATAACAGATATAATTAAATTATTACTTCTTTCAATTAAACTTATTATTATTATAACTTATTATAAGATTGTTTTTATTTTAATAATAAGAAGCAAAAATTATAATTTAATTTCAAATTATTATTTTAACAAATTTTAACAATTTTATCTCGCAGGAATGATGGTCATCTAGTGTTAGGCGTTGAATGTCTTTGCTATGTATCCAGGCTAGGCTGAATTTCACAATACGGTAACTACATAATGTGGTCCCGCAGTCGATTCGATGACCTCCGATTGGTATTTTTCCATTCCCGCTATCTTTATTTCTATCTCTTCAAATTATTTTAGTTACCATATACGGATACGACTCATCTAGTAATAAAAATATTCATACGGGTTTTTAGGGTGAGTTAGTTACCCTGGACAGATTTCCTTGTTTCCTTTTCAAATATTGACAGCACAGTGACATAAGTAAGGCTGCACACTGACCTTTATACCTGGACGTTGTTGTTGTGTTGAGAGCGAGGATTTGCTCGCTCTCAACGCAACATGTTCCTCTGGGGAATTTCCATTACCTTGTTTTTCCCAATTGGCTGCAGCAGATGTAAGTGCTGGTCCGCAGCGACACATTGCCGGTATGAGGGGTCCGCAGACCGTCACTGGTTGGGAACCACTGATCTACAGTATATCAAAGCCATAAAAGTAGTATAGATTTATTTAATAATAATCACTTCACTTTTTCACTTTTTTCCTTGACCGGTAACCCCGGACAAGGTGCATATATTGAGAACAACAATTTGTTATTAATCAGCATTATCACGCTCAAGCTTCCGCTTATCGAGCGATCATAGTGCAGTGGCTCTGCAAGATATAAATATAATTAATAATAATTAATAATAATAAACCATTATATAGTACTCACTCTAGCTTTCTGCAATGAGTGAGATCCTTCTGAACTCTGAAGGATGTATTTATCTATATTTATTATTTATACTATTATATATTATTATATATTGAAGTAAAATTATATGTATAATGAAATGGCTAATAGTCTGTATTTAAAATTAAGTATTTTTTTAATTCTTTTTTTATTTTCCCTATTTTGTTCAATTCTTTTAGTTTAAGTGGCAATTTGTTAAATATCTCTGGTAAAACTGTTTCATTGAGGCGTCTGCCGTACTTATTATGTGTTATAGGAATATTTTGTCTCAATGTGTCTACGTTTCTCAGTTGCCTCTTATTCTGTGTGTTTCCAACAATTTTGCTAAAATACATAAAATAGTTATTCTTTATTATGAGATATTTGTACAGTTTTCCTATTGGTAGTATATCTAGAAATCTGTATTTTTCGTCTATATTTTTAAATTTTTTGTTTAATTTATTAGATAGCATGTTTTTTACTATTTTATTTTGCATTTTTTGTATTTTTGTGAAATAGCTGTTGTTATCTCTCCCCCAAGTTTGTATTCCATAATGTAATACCGATTCTATTAGTGCATGGTAAATCATTTTTAGGGTTTTTAGCGGAAGGCAATATTTTAATTTTAAATAATAATAATAATAATAGTAATAATAAATCGTCTTTATTGAACAGCGTAGTTAGGGCCTATGGCCCTTTCTTACACTAAACTGCCTTTACATGTTGGAGGATATAATTATTTCTTATTCTATTTTAATTACCCTTACATATTTTATCAGGTTAGCATGAAAACAAGACTTTATAGTTTTATTGTTCGCCTTTTGTCTATTTTCAATGAAGTCGTTTTTTCAATTTTCATTTGATCAGTATTGACAATTTTTTCAATCCCAGGTTTTGTAATTAACTCTGTCAATCAAGCCAATCGCGATAGCTTTGTTTCTTTGTGGTCAACGCCTGAGCGAGTAACCTAAATAGCAAATCCTATAGATAGCATATTATTTAAAGGGAACTTACAGTACATATTACACAATTACAGCCGCAATAGCTACCCAATTGTATCATTAGATGCAGCAACGTGAGATCAGCGTATTTCAAGACGAAGTAAAATTCAAAATACTAACAATTTTTATAATGCCTTGAGTGATAAGAAGATGAACATAAACATGTAATATAATGTAAACATGAAACATTTATTCTGGAAATATACAACTTATATGGTAGTAGTGCATTTAATATTGTCTTTTGTGACCTTTTTTTGCACTCAATTCTGTTATTAAATATAGTACTTGCATGCTGCCGCATCTCTTCGTCCAATTAGGCCGCTGTATTTGGGGAATATAATGTTTCCATTATTATTTATTGAGACTGTAATCTGTAAAGTTCCGCTTATAACATCTGATCGGATTATCTTTTTAAATCAACCCATACCTATAATTCAATTTAAATGCATTGTAATTTATTTAAAATCCAAACGCGTGGCATTTGTCGTCGCATGCCCATTTAGAGCCAGTGAAAATGCAAGGTCTTGATGAATTAATATAGCGTATCGTTCTGATATGTCCCACTCAGTGCTAGCTTAATCGGCAATGAGTTTTGTTGCGGTTAGTCCTTCGCCTTGAAATTTAAGTTTGTTGAACTAGGACGTTCGTAACTAGTAGATAAAGTCATGCGAAATCTGGGTGATGTGGAACTTTTGCTTGCTGTGAAATAGTTGGCTAGCTCACAGTTCGTCTGACCAGTTTTTTCCCCGATGCATTCAGGCTCGACATTGTGAGGGAACTCTTGTGCACTTTATCCATTGTTGTAAATTAGGGAACAAGGCTGGGATTTGAATAATTATCAATAAATGCTATGCTGGTTAAGAAAAGACTCAGGATGAAAATAAACTATTGGAATATGAGCGTACATGGAATTTTAGCGTTAAATTTAAATAATTGGGTACACGAAATATCGATTATGACCGAATTGAAAAATTACGAACATAACACTAATTAAGTTATAATTTCATTCAACATGGCAGGGTGACTCGCTTAGGTGTGAATAACAATCTACAAATATCCAAGTATCAAACATAGAATTTTCAACATTCTCATACATATTTATCTATCTTAGCTTACAACAGACTACCAGATGAAATAAAACAACTATGAAATATTAAATATTTCCAGTTTCTAATTAGCCAATTTCTAAATAACAATTCAGCTACAATTAAATATACTTAACTAAATATGCTCCCTACTAACTTATTTATACTTTCCATATTATTGTTTGGATTGACTATTGACTATTGACTATCATTGTAACAATAACAACAGTTGATCTGGACCCATCACGGGCCACGGCCTACCGGGTCCACGGTATTTTAGTATCACAAATGTGTTGCCTATTGTATGATTATATTGATTGATTGATTGAATTAAACTTCAACATTAAAAAAAAAATAGAACAAGCTGGATTCTATAATATTTTATTTTATTTACAGAAAACGAAAATGCGACTCCCCAAGCTTAAACGCAATTAACATATGAATTGGTTGTCACTTGACGTCGTGGCGACCTGCTTGATATGCGCTGTTATACAAAATACCCATTACAATACAACATATATTATAGACGTAACTAGGTTACAATGCTACGCATTTTGGACCATAGACTCGTGGGTTGTGTAGGGTATACTTCAAATTTTGACGCTTGCGCTTTTAAGAGTGTAATTCTCAGCCCGAAATTTAATACTTTTTATTTTTTATTTAATTAACTAAGCATGTTATTAAAGATTTGGCTCATCAAAGTTGTAGATGTCTACTTCATGCATCATATAATACGGTATTTTTAGTTCGAAATTGTAGTTTTTTTTTATAAAATCGATTATACGAGAAAAGTTATTTTTTTATAAAATATTTATTATTATTTATATATGTTTATGAAAAAACTATAATTTCGAAAATTAAAAATATCATAATATGATACATGAAAGTAGTCTTCTACAACTTTGATGAGCCAAATCTTTAATAACATGCTTAGTTAATTAATTAAAAAATAAAAAGTATCACATTTCGGGCTGCCATTTTCCTACGGGCTGTACACTGTTATACTTGCCGGTTTTTTTTTAACGTGAGTCTGTTTGGTTGTAGATGTCAGCTGGGGCCCAAGTCCAACCAATGGCTCCGCAGCAGACGGTGGTCGTGCCCGTGCCGACGACCAATCAGGACTCGAACATGAGTACCGGCAGCTCGCACTCGGACAAGGAGACTGAGACCCCTGAGAAAAGTGCGAGGACGGCCAAGCGGAAGCGGAAAGTAAGTGTAAGTTCATTGCTTACCACAATAATAGCCGCCCAGTGCTGCCGACAGGTGCTGACGAGGATCCTTATTAGCTGATCGAGGCTAGGGTGGTTCAGTAATACGAAGAACTAAAAGTCATCTATTATTTAACTCGTATATAGTAGGGGTCTTCACAGTGTTGGTGTTATCGAGTTATACCTAGTTAAGTGTGTTATATCAAGTTAAGTTAACACACCGCTAACCCGATAACCAAGCTAACCAGCGGGCTATCCTAAACGCACTTCCAAGTTAGTTAACTGTTATATAGCTAGCGCTGCGATCGATAGCTCAGATTTGACCGCCGCCACCTTTGTTTTTGTCAATTGATTTGAAACACGCGTTTAAAATTTTGTAGTATTTAAATTTATTTGTGTTATTTATTATGCCACAAGCAATTACCGTAAATACTAAAAATTATATTCACCAAATTACCAAAATGAACGAAAAATATAAACGAATGTGGCACTAGTAGAGTTCTGCCACTTTCTTTAAAACCATGCCACGATCGACTGACTACTACCACGTTGTTTACTCTGTTAAACATATTCAATATAGCATGATAACTCACTCCCAAGGTCCACTCACGATTGTGTGTTAACTTGGGTAGCACATCTAACTCGGTAACACCAACACTGTTAAGACCCCTATTGTACAATATTTTATGGACTAAAAAAAATGCATACTGTCATCGAAAAAAATGCCGTATAATTTACTAATATTGATTGGAAGGGTGTAAAGAAACTTGGGGGCAGTCAACCACTTAAGCATAAGATTTGTTTTTAAACTGTGCTGTGTGTGTGTGGGGCCATGGGTCGCTAGGTTACGGCTAAATTGTGTATCCGCCTACCGGTTTGTCTCAGAATAAGTACATAGTGCGTGGATACCGGCACGGGTGATGACCTGAGCTGTGTGCACACCTACAAGTTGAGACCGCTGCGTCGGTGGTTTGGTTTCGACCGATATGGCTCTGCAGGTAGCTATACTCCACCTGTTCCATGTGGCCATTGTCGGGGTTTGTGGTCAAGCGGTTAAGACGACGCCCCGGATAGGAGTAAATCGTGGGTTCGAATCCCGCCAAGCCCAGTTTTTCTATATCCTCTAATTTCTAGTATTCAGTATTTTTTTAAGTCTATAAAATATTGATTAATATACCATCAAGTAGTATGAATTCTTCATATAGCCTCGGGTTGTCTGGGCCCCATCCACGGGGGTGAGCTCTTTGCCCTTCTAGGCTTATGTTGTTGTCAACCTCTGAGTATTCTGAAGAGGGGAGTTGCCTTGAGGTACGTAATGACGAGAGGTACGCCCCTCGAATCTCGTGGGCCTTTGGACATGGCATCATCTCTTAGTGTGCTGAGCAAGAACCTTTTTTTTGCTGTCCTATTTATACTTTAGCAAAAGGAAAGCTTTGCCATGGTCGAAATTTTGGATTTCGAGATTTTAGTGTATTTACGCGTTTTGAGGTACCAGGAACCCCATAAAGTTGATGCACAATACAGTGTGGACATCATGCTTAATTCGTGGGGAAACCATTGAAAAATTGATAAACTGCAGGAGGCCGTATGGCGCAGTGAAGTTCTGTTCGGGTTATAAAGGGATGTATTGTCACTGTCAGATGGCCCAGCAGATCACGGGTTATGAAGGGAGGCATTGTCACTCATTGGGTCCGAAGATGGCCCAACAGATCTACGGCAGGTCGCGACGCGAAAACCTTCTAACGATGTCCTACAAAATAAAAAGCAAGCTGTTTGCTTCTATTACGAGCTATGGACCAAGTTTGTTAGTCTCAGCTTGCAATGGTTTTGCATGGCGGCAAAAAAACCATTGAAACTAAACCTGGGTGCCCTTTAGAGCCTAGGGTAATCCTCTATAAGTAATCCTGGCAGGCCTACCAACCACACTGCAGCCTTTGTCGTATTGCAACCAGGTTCGCCTCTTTTGTTTGAACCTGAGGTTTTACATTCTGTGCCTCTGGTTACTTCTTTACTTAGGTCAGGTAGGTAGCCTCTGGACTAAGTCCCATTCTTGCTTCGCTATGGCAGGGGTCGCAGCGAGTCACTAAGATCACTATTTCGCCCAAATTTTGACCACAGTCACGGAAATAAACGGTTTGGTAACATTTTTGGAAAATATGTTATCCATATACAGTATACCTACCTACTTCGCGTACTGAAAATTATGCCACTGCAATATTTTGGTGAGTAGAAAATGGCAGATGAACGTCTTTGGAAAAGAGCGTTGATGTGTGATATTTATGTATTTTACATTTTTATTTTTATATTATTATTATATTTTATATTTTTATATTGAAAGAACCGGTACGAGTGAATCCGTACATGCTTTCCTATTTATCAATTAGGAGAGTTACTGTAATAGTTCCTTGGTAAATAATTGTCCTAAGGTTAAATATAGATTTAGGTTTAAATTTCGAGTTTCACTATTCCAAAGCACTGAATTGATCGTTGGGACGGTTGCATAGTAAAGAATGGGCAGACTAACATAACACGATACAAAACAGTAGTAGTGGCAGGGCATGCTGCGTTATGTATTGGGGCATGAATTATCTTATTATTTCTTTAAAAAATAATTTTTTGTTAAAAACCAAGTTTACGTATCAGACGTGCAAACATTTCTGATTTTTTGGCAGTATCTATCAGAGTAGAGACGGTTAAAAAACGACGCAGCATCAGCAGCAGGATGCAAAATATTCAGATTGTTCACTTTGACAAGTTGCTGCAAGTCAGAGATTCAAACAGGAAGCACTGTGTCCACCAGCTATGCCGATGGCACTAAATATTCGTATGGTAGTAGTAATAGGTTAGCTGGCAACCGTTTTGATGGCTTCCAGTCCTGCTTAGGTAGTTAGTTAGTAGGCGTATATGCCTGTGTCCCCCCTACGGCAGGCCCGTTGTTGATAAGCCACATAATAATAAGCCTTGTGAGGAAATGTGTTGGGTGACGTAGTGGCGACAACTGCGAGTCACAAGCTCGTCATTTTACGTGTCGCCATTGCTTTTAACGGCTGTTGCACAGCCATAGACCATTGCAAGTAGCTTTCGTACCACGAATGGCGCGACCTTGACTGCTATGAAGTGCGCAAGGATGTTACTCTTTGCGAATTTTAAATTTTGCGACCATTTGATGTAGGCTCCACTTTCTGATTGGTGTGCGGCCCAATGGATCAAGCAAATAATGAAATAAATACTTGGTTTTTGTTCCGTGGTTAACGTGATAAACATAGCAGAGTTATGAATATTTAGAACATTAAATTGACTTAGCTTCATGAGGGAACCTTCTCAGGACATTATATCCGAAAATAGGGAATCAAGAAAAGTGTGGACAATGCGGGACACTAGAGCTCTATGGTATAAATGAGAGATGGGCATTCAAGCGCACCAAAAATAAATATTTTAGGGAGATTCATCTACCTATTGAGGCGGCGACCAATGTTCGACTTCCGGAAACCACCCTCCGTTTAAAATGTTATATACTGTTCGCCCAGAAAAGTTTGCAAATGCACAATAGAATATCTCGTAATGCCTTTCAAAGTCCAGCCTCTCCATGTAAATTCCCTATGCTGCATTTTCTAATGAGATAAAACTACTTTGCATGCGTTTGTATACACAAACTTATTAAGACGTAAGACAGGGTTTACTAGTGCGAACATGGTTGGTGGCAGTTTTACCGATCATATTTATATTAATGAAAACCTTTGTCCGCAAATAAAAGAACTGTTTTTCAATGCCCGAGTGCAGGGAACAAAACTGCTTTATCAATTTGTATGGGTCAGAGAAAGACATGTATGAAAAAAGACGATAAATCTAAGCCGATCATAATAAAATCTATGGATGATATCCCTGTTACACCATAGAATTACGGTAATACTATCTATCTTTGCTTTAATACCAAATTTATTTTTACTATGCAATATGTCAGGAATAGGAACTAATTTATTATACCTACTGCAATGTCCGAAGTATGCGTATGTAAGTAAGTAAGCCTCGTTGTTGCAGAGAGCATATTAATTGAACTATTTCTTAAGGACAAGAATTTAAGAATATTAGCTTCTTATAGAAATTGCAGTTCTTCTATGCCTCAATATACTGACTATTTGTACAATTTTAAGGATAACTTGCCTAGGTACCACAGACAAGGAATATTCCAACGAGAATGAATATTAACGGGTGTCTTATTTTACCCAAATACAAAGGCTCACACAGCAGTTTCATTCTTAAAATCTTAAAATCTTATTACTATTACAACGAATTTATTAGTACGATCCTATTACGAGCATAAAAAACTACTGTGATATATATATGTATAAACCAATTACTAATGGCATTGTAACTAATATTATTTCAGCGACCATGATTGTAATAGAATAATAACGTGTTGAACTGTACTTTGAAGGGTGTATCCCGGACGCCTCTATGAAGGCATGGGAGCCCTAATTGCATTGATGCATATTTGTATTTATTGGAAATAAAGAATTTTTATTATTATTGTAATTATATTTTATATAATGCATTAAGCGATCAAGACTTAAGGTATTGCATGGTATGTCTCTATATAGGAGAATATATCCGGAAGTCGAATATTGGTCGCCGTCTCAATAGGCTGGTGAAATCTCATAAAAATCTCTAGTAGGCGTCTAACTTTATTGATTGTTTGCAGGCTCCTGATGAATCGGGTCTAACGGGGAAAAGTAGTCGAAATTCCAATGTGCAAGAAACGAAGAAGATTGATCCGTACTTTGCCAAACAGCAGGGAGCTAGTCCGGTGCGGCACGGAGGTGCCAAAAGTCCGTCTGGACAACCTCCTTACCCCATGGTGAGTCCATAGTTTCAGTTCTCATATTGGTTATCCATAAATGACACTCAAAGTGAGACTTTTCATAATCGTGGTTTGCCACAATTTTTTGATGATTGGGAGTAGCACCCACTCCAGAAACGTCGCCCCCTTTACCTGACAATGGGCTCCGCCCTAATTCTTCGATGATGGTGAGGCCCCTGCCTCTAATGACTATTAACACAGCAGACAATGTTAGTCCAACTAACTCTTTGTTTAATAATATTACATCATTAACCGTTTCCAATAGATTATAATGTTGCAAATGAGCAGCACCCGGCATTTGTCCTGCCTGCAGACAAATTCAGCTTTGGCTGCATGTTTGGCAGCCATGTTGGGGTTTTTATGTATGATCCCCATTCTGAAGAAAATTGTTTTACGCCAAATTACCCTTCTTCTTTGATAGATTTCAGTTGTCCATAATCCAGTTTTACATACAACAAATATAATCCAAGGGTACTGTTTATATTTAAATAGCTTCTTTCTCTTGTGAGGTCGATTAAGATGTTCCGAACTGAGAGATTGGAGTTGTCGCCACTCCTTCTAAAACATGAGTCATTGATTTCTTTACAAAAATTTAATGGACACCGCATCATGCTCAGACTCAATGAGGTCGTCACTCCACCAATGATGTCGTGTTCTCCCTGCTGGCTTATGCACATCCAATTTTAGATGAAAATGGTTGAAATTATAGGATAGATTTCACTTTGGTCTCATTGGCTCCCTTTAAACGTGAATGGAGACCTTAAGCACGACTTATTAGGCTGTTCATAACAAATTAAGTTCTGCATGCGCTATACAGTTCTTATGTGCATTAGTCAGTTGCAAATTGGTGGCAGGCCGAAACTAAAGTCGAGAGCTATTTATTTATACAGTGAATCGATAACTATACCGCTGGAAGGACGAATTACTATAGATATCAGTAATATTTTCTACATTAACTTTGTAAGACTTCGTCATAGTAAAAAATAAAATAAAATAACTTAGTGGATTATTACTAAAATATATATATATAAACGACCGGTTTCGGCACTAGGCCATTGTCAGGCTACAGACATACAAACAACACTAATAAATTAACTTGTAAAAACAATGGTTCGAGATGTAACAGCATAGGCTGATGGCTGATGGGCTGTGATCGAAACGAAAGCGAACTTCCAAACGTTTCGTCAACATCTGCAGACGACATCTTCAGTGGAACTGCGTAGACTTCTAAGATTGTATCTCGGAGGCTCAGCAGCGACTGTGTGGGCAGGGGGATGTGATTTAAAGAAGACGACAACAAAGGAACTGGTGTCATCATCCGGAAATCAGGTTCAGGTAGTAGGGAGCCAATCAGGGCCGAGGATGACTCCGCCTCCACCCCCCCCCCCCACCACCTCGCAGCTTAGTATAAATATCAGAGCACATCCCCCTGACCATACAGTCGCTGCTAAGCCTACGAGTTACAATTTTAGAAGTCTACGCAGTTCCGCTGAAGATGTCGACCGCAGATGTTGACGAAACGTTTGGAAGTTCCCTTTCATTTTGACCGCGGCCCATCAGCCGGGATTCTACTGGTTCTTCATTCAATGGTTCGAGATATTTATGTTGGTGGTAAGCTCCACTAGCTGCTAATTTATATAGTGTTGTAAGTAGCCTGACGATGGCTTAGTGCAGAAACCGGTAGCTTTTATGTATATTTTTAGTAATACTCGGCTCGGTTATTATTTCTACTGTGGTGAATTAGACACCGATCTCTGCGAGTTTGCATGGTGGAGTATCGTGCAAAACCGAGATAACTGGTGGAACGTTGTCGAGCAGGCTAAAGCTCGTCAAGGGCTGTAGAGTTGGAAGAAGTGATGACTATACTTAATACTTAAGTTTTTATACATGTTTGTTATTTATCGTTGTGAGTTCTAATTGAGAGGTGTATTTGTTGTAGTACCCGCCGTCGTCGCCGCAACCTACGAGCGGTTCCGTCGCTCCGGACATGACCCTCATGCAACCTCCCCGGCTTCCCCTTGGGAGTACAAAGACTGCACCGCGCCCCTCCTCCCAGCAGCCGCCCCAATCCAGTCAAAATCTGCCGCAGTCCTCCCTTTCAAGGTCGATGCACGACCTGGAAAATGCTTCCGAATTAGAATTAAGAAATAAACTTAACGAGGTTCTTAGGGTAAGTTATAATCGATATCAGTGATATTTATAGGAAATGAAAGCTACCCAAAAATGCTAAGACGAGCAAGTTAAGTGCTTACTAATTTGCCAGTTCAGCAGATATGTTCTGAAAATCTTGGTCTCCACGAAATTATTGGTCAATTGTGACGTTCTTCCATTTTAACCAGAAAAATGGGTTTGTTAACGTTATTGGGTAGAATGCGCGATCCGAATATGAGTAAACCTTTGTCATCAACTGTGTACTGAAACTATTTAACGCCCGAATGTGCATTTGCCGATTAACCTTTGTCATCAACTGTGTACTGAAACTATTTAACGTCCGAATGTGCGTTTGCCGGTTAGGATAAAGAAATATTTAATATACGATTATTTTAATTTATGCTCAAATATAGTTCGAGGAACCGTTCACTAGTCACGTGTTAGACATGAGGGGGTGGAGCTAAGTAATGACGCTAAGTAATGACGCTCATCATAATGGGCATCACTATGGCACTATGGCAACAATCGCTGCCGCCATTGTTGCAACCTATTCCAATTTGATGAGTCTTAAAATTAGATGCAGTCCCTTATAACTGGGGGACGGTTATTGAACTATATTTGAAAAAGACCTTCAACAGATTTTAATCACTGTTAGGTTCACTGTACAGGAACAAGCTTACTAGTCAACGCCGACCCTCGGCATGTTAGCCATTGGGTGACGCGCTTACCAGTATCTCATTGCTGCCTCCCTGAGGCGGGGTTTCCACATACGTCCATGGTCAATGGTAAATATGGGTTTGACGTGGTAGCAGACATTTTTAGTATGTCTTTAATGTCTGCTAAAACGTCAATACCATATTTACCATTGACCATTGACGTATGTGGAGCCCCGCCTGTAGATGTGGTCCGTTTGGTCTTCCCTGTCGTCTACCATGGCTGGACACTCGGGTAGATGCTCTGCATTCATTTCGCCTTCTTTACATAGGGGGCAGATGTCCGAAGTAAGGCGGGGATTCCACAGACCTGCTAGTGCTAAATACAAATACGGTGACGTGGTAACAGACATTCATGACTTAGGCGGGGTGGTCAGCGCGTGTAGCGGCGAATCGGTGTTGCTCATTCAGCAATACCCAGAGGACACGTGTGGTAACTCTACGGACGCGAGCAACATTGTCCTCCGTACAGGAACAAGCTAACTTCTTTTATTTCTTATTTTTGTTTCTTTCTAGAACAGTTACTCCATTTATTTTCTCTAGAGTTCTATATTGGAGAAATGGGTCGCTTGAATGGGGAAGAAGCCGTCGCAGATGACACCTGAAATTCAGGGGGCAAATTTCCCATCTCTCCTACATAAAACTCGATAATGTAACAAAACTAATGATTGTGATTTTTTATTTGCAGTCTAACGATGAATTAAGGCATCAACTTGGTACATCGCAAAAAACGATTGACCAGCATAAGTCGCATATAGACAAGTGTATTGAAGTGGTTAAGAAATTATTAATGGAAAAAAGTAATATAGAAAAGAAAGAAGCGCGGCAGAAATGCATGCAAAATAGGTTGAGGCTGGGGCAGTTTGTAACGCAAAGGGTAGGAGCGACGTTTCAGGAGAATTGGACAGACGGTTACGCCTTTCAGGAGCTTGCAAGGTATGTACGATACGTTTCTCGTTATGTATGCACGCATGTATGTACTCGATATTATTATTTTATTATTATTATTACATTGATATCAACAACAAAATAATTTATGACATAATTGACATACCGCAAGGCACTAGCCCGGGTGCGGTGTAACGTTGGTTACCTATCTAAGCTTATAAAAGCATCCAATATCAAAACCAAAATATTAATGCTAAAGTAATTAAATTAAATTAATAATCATTTTCTGACTATTTTTTTTTTAAATTACATTTATAAAATTTACATAATGCTTAACGCTGAGTGTTCAAAATGTTTTTTAAACAAGAAATTTTGCTGATTATTTGACGAAAATAATTTATTGCTTATTCCACAGATACAAAGATAACAAAGTGAACAGATAAAAAACTCATAAAAATCCAAGTTATCACAGGAAGTTCATATTTTCTGAACTGAAATATTATTACCTTAAAAAATTGGATAAATAGCTTTAAACCATTTTGTAGCACAGTTGTAAATCTGAAAAGGAAATAGACAGCTTTCACAGAAAGCTCGTATTTTTTAAGATTTTTTCATCTGTTCCCTTTTATATCTTTGTGGCTGTGGAACGAACAATTAATTAATTTCGTCCAAAAAGTACGATACTTTCTTGTTTACAAAACATTTTGAACAGGCTTAACTTATAATAGAACGTTTAATAAAAGGAAACGTTAAGTATGTATGGGTAGAAGAGGAACTATAGTATCACCATTAAGAACGCCAGTGTTCGCTGTTGCTGTGAACTTATGTGATTAATTTCATTTTATTGGTTTCAGGCGGCAAGAAGAAATAACGACTGAGCGGGAAGAAATTGACAGGCAGAAGAAACTTTTGCTTAAGAAACGTCCTTCTAATGACACGGGTCGTAAGAGAAACTCGAACGCTCCAGGGGGCGTTTTGCATAATGGTTGGTATTTGCTTTTTATTTTTAAATGAGACTACGAGCATCCATCTGACGATTAAAAGCCACGGGATAGTTCTGGTTTTCTAATGCTTTAGGGTAATGCTGACCGTTTATCGCTTAGATAGAAACTGTCATCTGGATTGCCATGGGACATTCGCTACCCGTCAAAAATATATTTTTGAATTTCTGGGACCAGCCATTGAAAAGACGTAGCAGGTGGTCCCAAGATTCAAAGAATATTTTTGGAAGGTTCGAATGTCTGATCGCCGTTGCCGTTAATTAGTCTACAGTTTCACCCCTTGTGAACTTCTGTCAAGTCACCTCTGCATAATATTCAGAGGAATTAAAAAATAAAATAAAATAAAACCTTTACAAACTTCATTTGGGGCAAATGCTTCAGGAGAAGAAGGTTTTGCTTCAGAGTTAAATGTAATTCTGTATTAGGTAATTGAATAAATGGCGTGGGTTTATCTTTTTCTTCTACCTTTTACTCTTGACGCAAATGTTTCTCTTCTATGTTAAAGCCAGTTAACTGTATGGTCACTTTCACCACAGAGACAGCCAAATTGTTTTAAATAGGTGGCATAGAGCGGTCTACACTGGGGGTAAATCCATGGTGGGTTGGAACGGCCGTGAAGGGGGGTTGCTATGTCATGAAATGAACTTCCAATATGAATTGCAAAAGGACATGTACATTTGTTGCTTTGATAGCTTTGTGTATTTGTGTATCGTATGCATAATTAATATGAAAACCATACAGCACTCACGTGTTGTGACATTTAAATTGAAGTAGCTCAGTTGGGTAGGGTTATAAGATATTTTGTGAAGATTAAGTATTGTAGTGTCAGATGCTCCAGGCACCTGCCTGTGGGCACCGTATATTAATGTATAGTTGTTGGCACATTCTGTATCTATCTCACATATTGTAACACGCTGTATAGCTGTCAATGAATTGCTTTCCACGGTCTGTGCTAGAAGAGTGCTGAATTAGCAGCGCGCCTTCGGTATTTTCGTTAAATGAGATGCTGAAGGCAGATCTTACTACAGAAGAAAGGGGGTAGTAGGCATAAATGCCGCCCTCGTAATTTTTCGCGTATTGAGTATTGTATGGGGAGTTGCAAACCAAGTTCGGTTTTTCTCTACGAATTTTTCATCACATTCGTGATTTGTATCGCTACCTTATGCCTCATTAGGTTATCGAGAGTCTTGTACCCTTGAAGGTGAAGGTTACCAAAGCGCAAGACCGTAGCCAGGGGGGGGGGGTGGAGGGGGGAGGGGGGTCGAAAGGGTACGGTCAGGGTACACTAGATAGAATGGAGGTTTAAATATATATTGAGGTTCCCTCACCTCCGGTGACGTCAGATGGACCCCCCCAAAAAAAAAAAATCTGGCTAAGGCCTTGCCAAAGTGCCATGTGCGATAGGGAGGTCGAATGTAAAAACCATCGGTGGTTGCTGAATTATTTGTAATCGTTTGATATTTCCAACAGGCACGGACTCTGGAACGTTCCTGAAACCTGACGCGATAGGTAGTCTAACGTGGCAGGAATACTATGAGGCGGATGAAATCCTCAAGTTACGGCAGTCTGCGTTAAAGAAGGAGGACGCGGACCTTCAGTTAGAAATGGAAAAACTAGAGCGGGAGCGGAATCTTCATATACGTGAGCTCAAGAGGATACATAACGAGGATCAGTCCCGTTTTAACTCCCATCCGGTATATATTTCTCATTTTATAAGGTGAGAGAGGTGCATTGTTCGCGTTTTGGCAAAAATCAGAGGTGATGGTGGCTTTGTGAATGTGATCAATGCGTTTTCTCTTAAGCTTGGGCCTTCAAAGTTTTGAAAAACAACATGGTTCTCTTTAACGATTTTAACTGCTGGCTCGTTCAAAAGCACCTACATTTTATACATTATATTGCAATATTATATGGTAAATATAACACTGACATTTCATTCACTTTGGTTGAAGAGGTAACCTCCTCATTATAAACGAAATCAGAGGATATAGATAAAACTTGACTTGGTGGAATTCGAACCCACGATCTACGCGAAACCGGGGCATCGTCTTAACCGCTGGACCACAAGCCCCGACAAGAACAGTTCATCTATATCCTCTACTTATCTGCTCTTATTGACATGATTCGTATTGCTAGGTAGGTTAGCATACACGGTTAGATAGTTGTGTAGCTGTCCAGCAATACGAATCATGTCAATAAGAGCAGATAAGTAGAAGATATAGATATTGATACTGTTCTTGTCGGGGCTTGTGGCCCAGCAGTTAAGACGACGCCCTGGGTTAGGCGTAGATCGTGGGTTCAAATTCGCCCAAGTCCAGTTTTTTCAATATCTAATTTCGATTAGCACCAATATGGGCGAATTTTGTGCCTTTCGGCCCACTCTTACAATTAACCCATTTGCAATATTACAATTTACCAATTTAACAATGCTATGCTGAGAGGGTTTTAAAAGACAATTTCATACACTTTGTGTGAAACTTCAACATGTGGATTGTTTGGTCTCTGCACTGAGTAATCATGCGTTAAATTTTATTCATTTATTTTATTTTAAATTCATTCATTAGCCATGTTGTTTTCCAAGAATTTCGGATAGCTGAGCCTACTGAGTAGTTTAGTGCGAGGGTTTGAACAGTATTTGCATGACGACATTTAATACAAGTAAATAATAACAAGTATTGTAGTAGACGATGCATTTTTAGTGTGAGCTCAGGCTTACATGTTCATGGTAAAACAAACTGATCCGATTTAAATAGAAACCTTTCAGATTAATTCTCAACTTTTGGTCAAATTTAGGTTTGTATATCATCAAACATTCACCAGTCATTAGGTACTTGATATCGGTGTCATCATTTACATGTTGTGTCTGCGATAAGATATTTACAGTGACACGTCAACAAAAATAAGCTTGTTTTTAGCTGGAACTGGGCTTGCTTATTAGCCCTAATGGTCATCATATTCACTGTAGTTTTGTTCACATCAGACCGTTGTTGGTGGCGATGGAGACCGAGACTCGAATTCTGGGAAAAACCAGAGACGGAGGAACTCTCGGAAATCGCGAGAATCGAACCAACAGCAGCAGCTTCAGAAAGGGAATGACTTAGTGGCCGCTCCATTCGCATTCGCACCATCTGAGCCCGATAAACAGAGCCTGGAACGCAGCGTTTTGAACCTGGCGCAAACCTCCAGCATGAAGGTTCGTTGGACCTACAGGATCTGAATCGAATTTTTAAACTAATGGGCTGAGTATCCGACTTGGTGCCTTTTATTTTTCATTGACACTCTTGGAACTGGTACTGTCCGCCAAAGGTTTGGATGATAACATAATTAATTGGTGGGATAGCATGTTATTACTTTTAGAATCTTTCCAATATAGTAGACGAATTCAGATTGGCCAATAACTTCTTTTTTATAGTAGCTATTACTAAACAGCATCTCAACCCCTGTAACGTCATAGTGACGCAAAGTTCGACTGGCCACGGCACTGAGTCCTTTTCAGAGTTTTATAGGGTGGATGGTCGAACCTTCATAACTTTCATTTCTTAGTTGGGGTGGACTTGTTCGCGATAGTAATCACGTATTTGGTTCTGTGGCAACTGTGAAGTTATTGGTGAGATTGATTGTGAATTGTCAGGACATGCAGTGCATTGGTACGGACTCTCATCTTCACCCGAAAGGGTGGAGGTTCGAGTCCCACATTTGTTACTCTTTCTGGTCAAGCTTCGGAGGGAATGTAAAGCAGGCGGTCCCGGGCTTTCCTAGTTGAGTGTAAGAGGGGGCTTTATATAGTAGCTCTAGGTTCGCATGGCAATAGAACAATAGTTATTATTAATTATATTTAATAATTGTGGTATCTACAAGTAGTTTTGTTACTTATTATTTACTTCTTACATTATCTTAGCCTTTAATGGACTGTACCTGTGCCGTTTTCAATGAACCCAAGCTGATACTTAGCTCGTTGCCAGTGTTCCATGCTTTGATTATCCCCCCCCCCCCCCCCCCCCCTGAAGTGGTGCTGGTGGAGTTTTTGGGTATTGGTAGCACAATGATTCAGAAACTACCTCCTGCACTACGTTTTCACTAATATCAGGATTTGAATCACTAATGTTTCAATTTGATTTCAGGTGCTAAATGATCGGTATCTTCTGCTAATGTTACTGGGGAAAGGCGGCTTCAGCGAAGTTCACAAGGCGTTTGACCTTAAAGAACAGCGTTATGTAGCTTGCAAGGTTCACCAACTAAACAAAGACTGGAAAGAGGATAAAAAGGCTAATTATATCAAGTAAGTAACGTGCTTACTTAGTTTTATACAAATGAATTCGGTCAGTGCGAATCAAACAGGATACTTTGTCATCAAATACACAGTTAGTGGCATTTCCTTCCCAAACTGGCCATCTGTTGGGCACACCACCATTAATGAACCTGGATCGAGAGAACTGGAGGAGAATGTGTTGGGAATTGCTGCCAATATATCGGTGACATTGCGAGCTTTGAAGATGGAATGTTCGAGTAGACTAGGTACGGTTTGATGTACCTTAATAATTTTATTTCATTTTTCAGACATGCTTTGAGGGAGTATAACATCCACAAAGCATTAGATCATCCTAGAGTCGTGAAGTTGTTCGATGTGTTCGAGATTGATGCGAACTCGTTCTGCACGGTGCTCGAGTACTGCGACGGTCACGATTTAGATTTTTATCTTAAGCAGCACAAGACGATACCGGAGCGTGAGGCGCGCAGCATCGTCATGCAAGTCGTCTCTGCGCTCAAGTACCTCAATGAGATTAAGCCCCCCGTCATTCACTACGATCTCAAACCAGGTACAAACATCTTCATAAGAGATGATTAGGTTAGGATGATTCCTTCTCATATGCTATAGCTTATGGGCTAATTGAACCTGCTGTGGTCCGCTGGATTCAACTTGTTAAGGCGGCCGGCGTAATGTAAATCCGTGTCATCCGACCAAGTACGCTGCATGAGCTGAGGAGTTTATTATTTTATTTTTGTAAAAGATTAATCGCATACAGAACATTTAGTGAATTAAATTAAAGGCTTCTTCTTCTTGGCTGATCGGCCATTAGACGCCGTGTCGTATAGTACAGCGGTGCCTCTCCCTGCAGTGTTGTAGCTGAGTTTTCTGCCTCCAGCTGAAATAGACATATTCTCTATAATGGCAATTTTATTTCTTTCCCAATTGGTAGAGCAACCAACAAAATTGAACTTGAATCTATAAATTTTGGCTTGATATGATAGGTACTTGCTTTTGGGTTGGCCGTGATATACCATTTGTTAAGGTTGACGTAATATTGTAATGTTTCAGGGAATATCCTCCTAACCGAGGGTAATGTTTGCGGGGAAATTAAGATCACAGACTTTGGGCTGTCGAAGGTGATGGACGAGGAGAACTACAACCCGGACCACGGGATGGACCTGACGAGTCAGGGGGCAGGCACCTACTGGTACCTGCCCCCCGAGTGCTTCGTCGTAGGCAAGAACCCACCCAAAATCTCCAGCAAGGTCGATGTCTGGAGTGTAGGCGTTATCTTCTACCAATGCCTATATGGAAAGAAAGTAAGACTTGTTTCTTAGTTTCTAGGGCTAGTACTACAGGTGCTGGTGGTAGTGCGTAGAAGAGTTCTAAATATATGAAAATAGGACAAGTGCCAAATAATTTCCTAACAAAACATCGTTTATAATTTTAGACTGCAATGACAATTTATTCAGTGAGAAATAAAGAGCAATTCGGAGTACTCCAACTACGTGTATTTGGTAAATAGGATTTTCACAGGAAATATCGACCGTAGAGCCGTCAAAAATAGCAGTTAAATTAGCAGAAATGCTCCTCTACATTTCGATATGTGACGTATGTCCTCACTAATACCAATTGGTCACATTTCTTGAATCATTCCCCGCATCAATTGCTTATTGTGTAATGTACAAATCAAATTCAATAATTGTGGCCAATCTGTATTAAAAATATAGAAATGCTCAGAATAATTTCTTCTTTTTGCACTGATATTTTGACAGCCCTAAGATTGATATTTAATGAGCTATTTAAATAAATAAATAAATAAATATTATAACAGCAAACGCTTTCACAGCCGGAGTCGAATGAAGAACCAGTAGAATCCGGGCCGATGGAAGTTCCATGGAAGTTAGGACTATAAAGACCTCGCTTACACTCACTCAGAGGACCAGGAACCGCCTGCTTTATATGCCCTCCGAAGTATGGCCAGAAAATGTAGCAAGTGTGGTATTCGAACCAACAACCTTTCGAGTGAAAGTCAGAGTCTGTATCACTACTCTACATGTCCTGACCTGTCCTATTTGATTTTTACACTTATAAGGCTTTTCTCCCTCATTTGAATTACAGTTAATTGAGTAGTCCTGTGGGCCGATTATGGCGATTTGTATTAAATTACTCCTGGGGTTAAAACTGTAAGCAAACACATTTTGAATAGCACTTTCCATTGTAAAATTATCTTGTTAACATTTTTTTTATTTTTATTGTTTTAACCCCGGTATTAAAATCGCCATGATTGGGCCGCTGAAGTAGAAGTAGTCCTGGCGTGCTAGGACGAGCCTTCACACTAGGATTATAAAATGTAAATGCTCCAGAATGCCTCTCTTTCGCGTTATTCAGGACATTAACATACACCACAATATACTGTTAGTGTCTGGAGGAGGAGTCAATGGTTCAGTTGCTATTAAAATTAAATAATAATTTAAAAAAAATAAATAACATTGAGATTGTTTTGCAGCCCTTCGGACATAATCAGTCGCAGGCGACTATCCTGGAGGAGAACACAATACTAAAAGCGACGGAAGTCCAGTTCGCGAATAAACCTACAGTCTCTAATGAGGCCAAGAGCTTTATTAGAAGTTGTCTTGTGTACAGAAAGGAAGAACGTATAGATGTGTTTGCACTTGCGAGACACGAATACCTGCAACCCCCGGTACCGAAGCACGGTCGCAACCAAAATTCCCAAGCCCAGCAGCAACAGCAGGTTCAACAGCAACAAGTTCAACACTCTACCTTTTCTACAGGTAATTAACAAACATAATATAACATAATATCGTCTCGACTCCCACCAAGTATAGCAAACCTATGATGACTGCAATCTGACTAGGCTACCAAGATAGCTATCCACAGCTCAGTCATTCAACGACTCCGCGGGTTGTTCTAGCCATAAGAAAAATACAGTAAAAAAATAAGCCGTTAAGATTGCCACCCAACGGGCCCGTAGATGTGGCCCATAGTCCAGTGCGCAGATCATCTGCGCCTGCGATTCTGTTGTCAGCTATGCCTGTTGAATTATTCATTTTTTTTTATATTTTCCGTTATTTTCTTTTTTCATGATTGCAACCCTTGGTCCAACAACAATAGATGGCACCTAACCATACGCTAAGTATGGCCGATAGCGGGTAAACGTAGGGGGAAATGTCAAAGGTTGGCAAAGGAAATATGACCAAGTTGTAGGGCTGCAAACATAAAAAATACATAAAAACTAAGATGAAATACAAATGAACAATGCATCAGAGAGGGCTGACAACCTGGGCACTTGACCTTGGGTCCCTGGCAATCTTAATAACTTTATTTTGACTGTATTTAGCTTATGTTGAGAACCTCTCGTTTAATCTCAGTCACAACTGTCGTTGTTTGACTGAGCCGCGGATGACCATCTTACCCGCCTGGTTAATACTATTCGTTAACATAGATGAACTGACACTAAGGGCTGTTCGCCTCATCTCCTGAAATGTCTCGGTTTCCCCTCGGCACGCCCAGCACGCGACAGCTCATATTTATCTCTTGAAATAGACTGTGGTGATTTTGCACCAACCAATTTCCTCCCATGGCGAGTTACCCGGCGTGCGAATCGTCCGTGTGTACCGGGCCTATGAGTTAAATATATTTCCATCGACTTTGGGGGGAAATTAGAAAACTTTACTGGATGTGCATGTAAAGAAAGTCAAAAAGACTTGGACTAAGTGAGGTGTTTGATTTGCAGGCATGTTCAGCGGAATGAACGCTTCCAGTTCGTCATAGTCGGGGCACAGAGTGCGGAGGACACGTCTTCCTGCTAATGTTACATCCTCGACGTCTGCTAGATGCAAGGCATGTAAGTAGTTTTATACTATTAATGGGGGACAAATGGGTGATGCATAAAGATGCGGCTTAGGTTCGACATTTTAAATGTTTATGTATTCTATTGTAAAATCTTTGGTTACAGTTGGCCCCTCACCGCGAATCAAGGTCATAGGGGCGCGCCGGCGTGGTGGGACCTCCGCCAGGAATCTAGTCCACTCATCTCTGTGCTGGTGAACGAACAATCATTGTTTTGTTTTTGTTTATCGCTAATGTAAGAAATACTGAGTATTGTAATTACGCCGTTCTTTGCGTTCCCCCTCCACAATTGTTGGTCTGAGCCCCCTGAATGCGTTATATAGTCTGTGATAAGCCACAATGGGAGGTGTTTCTTTTATCAAGTTCTGACGGTGTAATCGATTAATACAGTAATGATTCGTGTCTCCTCCCCATTAGTTGCATTTAGTGAATATTTTAAATAATTAAACGGAGCTAAGAAACAGAAGAGATCCTCCAAACCTTTGCTCGCTCTTGCTGTGCAAGAAATCTTTTCAATAAAATGACGTAATCGCAGAGCTGCGTTGCTTAGCTGAAGATATTCGTGGCAGGAAGCTTTTCCAGGCCTATTCCGGTCCAAAGGAAAGATTTTTGTGTGTACGTACGTTATTATTAAGGCCTATCGGTGAAATAATTGTTGCACTGGCCCATGACTAGCCGCTTGTTCTGTCAGATGGATAGTAGTTTGTGATCCCTTTCAATTGCCATTACATTTTATTATCTTATTATCATTATTAGTATTCGGTCATATAAACGCATAAACATTTGTATGTTATTCTATTTATATACTAGTAGCAAGGAAAAAGTAAAAAAAAAACTTCTATACTCTATTATTTAACCAACCCACCTAGGGGAAATAATGGTACAAGCACTTAACTGGGACATCCAGTACTGACTGCTTTACATGCCCTCCGATGCATAATGTAGCGAGTGTGTGATTCAAATCGAAATTCTTACGGGTGAACGTCAGAGCCCTTATCACTACACCACAGATTTGACTTCTGAGCTTTTGTATTAGCCTATAGCTATTGTGACCATTCCGACATGACGTCTTCAGCTGGTGTATCCACATTCCAAATCATCACGTGATTACGAATGTACAATACAATAGACTGGGTAAAATTGTATATTCATGGCGTAAAAACATGCAATAGAGAAATGGATTTGGTGGAGTGGTCAGCATGCCACCTCGGCAAGGTTCGTATCCCATGCCCGTTCATTTTCCATGTCTCTGATTTTCTAATGCAATGAGGTTCATTTGTGAGGTCATTTTGTAGATGGCAGCACCAGTTGTTAAGATATCAAAGCGTTGATTTTTCCATAAGCCTCAATAATATTTGAAAATTATTTTATTTATGTATTATTTTAAGTGATATTTTTCTATAAATCATGGAGAATGTATATATTAAATTATATGCAGCGCAATAAGGTCCAGGTATAGTAAAAATATTATAAAAAATATTAAAAGAATTAATTAGAACTTTTTCACATGCAAACGGTGGCCATTTTGAATAATATGGATATCTTATTGTCGTCAGCGAACCTACTGACCAAAACTGTCCCTACAGAACCTTATAGAAAGCTTTCCCATAAGGAAATCTCTGTGAATGGCGGGTGGATTCCCATATGGCGCTCATACTTTTCTTATAGACGGAGAGCATCGTCATAATAACGTGTAACGTTCGTATGTGATTCAAAGCATGGGTTAAGTAACGTACCACGAAAATAAAACTGAAAAATATTCATCAAAACGCTATTAATGGCTGAAATTTCGAAAATTTTGTAAACCAAGGGGGCATGGATAATTTTGACTAATTTAATTCGTGACACAGCCGCAAAGATATGAAGATCGCCGCATGGAAAATGCACCAAAAATACAAGCTTTCGATACTAAATTTGCATTTTCGCACCTGAAATATTATTATTCTAGAAAATCACGACTAACACAGATCTACAGTAAGGTTAAGCCTGAGTGTTCAAAATGTTTTGTAAACAAGAAAATTTGCTGATTTTTCGACGAAACTAATTTATTGCTCGTTCCACAGATACAAAGATAACAAAGTGAACAGATAAAAAACTCATACAAAATACAAGTTATCGCAGGAAGTTTATATTTTCTGAACTGAAATATTATTACCTTAGAAAAATTGGACAAAGAGCCTTAAAGTGATTTTGTAGCACAGTTGTAAATCTGTAGGGAAAATAGACAGCTTTCACAGAAAGCTCGTATTTTTTAAGATTTTTTCATCTGTTCCCTTTTTTATCTTTGTGGCTGTGGAACGAGCAATTAATTAATTTCGTCCAAAAATTACGATAATTTCTTGTTTACAAAACATTTTGAACACTCAGCCTTAACTACGAGAAATTTATAGCTGTTGACAGGTGCATTCTGAAGCGATAAAGGTTTTTTTTTTTACGATTCCATTAGGTGTGCCTGTTGCACCCCATTCATTCACCAGCCAGAATCGCTGTATTAGTAACTATATAGAGAAGAAATGAAAATGAAATAAATTGGACATAATAATTGGACAGCAATGGGATTCGAACCCAAGAACCTTGCCCGGGTGGTATGCTGACCACTGTCCTAAGCTCTTCTCCGTGGAACTCTTAATATTTTCCGGTAAATTGTTTCTTCATATTTCCAATTTTCTCTATTTTTATTTTATTGCTTTCCTATACATGTACGTAGTAAAATGAAAGCTTTGTGATGGCGGGAATTTTCGGTTTCGAGATTTCAATGGATTTACATGTTTGGAGGTACAAAGAACCAAATTTTTGTCGGTCTGGCTGTTCGTCAATTTGTGGGCAAACTACTCGGTGGATTTTGATGACATTTGGCATGCAGGTTCGCAAAAATCATATCTCGGGAGCAGTTTTCCCCCCATGGTTTTATGATCCAAAAACTAAAAAAACGACTAAACATTTTATTTCTCAAAAACTACTAAAAACTTTATTTCTCAAAAATGGTTCCATCGATTTTCTTTAAATTCACATATTATATTGTAGTTGTTATTAATGCAAACAAAATCCCAAAGGTCGCTTGTCCCTTGATAGTTTGATTTTGGGGACAAAAAAGGAAAAAAAATACTTATTCATGAAAAATGACTAAAAAATAATTTATCTGTGGAACCTTTCTATCGATGCTTTCTTACTTCAGGTATGTTTAGGTGCTACACTCGTTAGAGTAACAACATCGAATAGAATCGAATCGAATCAAATTTCTCAAACAAACTTGTGGTGTGAATAAAAAATTATTTTTTGAAAAACTTATGGTTAATTTATCCCCAATACATTGCATACCCTGTCATTATTACTGTGTTGTATGATATTGGTATGCCCGTTCTTGACAATGAAATTGTCCCATCTGTCAATTCAGTGCTTTGTGATAGGCAAAGTTGAGGCATCCTAAATTTAACCCCAGGACAATGGTATGGTTTACCATGAAACTACTTATATTATCTGTCTCGGGACCTGTACTAATTCATAAATAGGAAAGTATGTACGGGCTCACTCGTTCCGGTTCATCATTTATCCTAAATGGTAAAGGGTAAATGATGAAATGCACCCACCAATCAAGTTTGATCACCTCAAATCAATATCGAACGAATCAGTAAACAATTTGGGTACTCTGTTTAAGTGGAGAACTTTATTCTATAGTCTTATTTTACCTGAGTTTTCTCACTACACCACAGGGTATAGTGAGTACCCATAATATTTCTATTTTTGCGTTCTTATTTATATTATTGTTAATTTTTATTTTAATTCCTTCGTGTAGTTTTGTTGCTTTCATATAGGTATCTCACACTGAGTTGACCCACACGTCACAGTGGAAAAATCAGGGTAACTTGACTGAGACATACTGTGCAAGTCATTAGTCAACAGCAGTCACCTTACAAATGATATTTATATATTATTAATATATAATAATAATAGTATAATATATAATTATTATATATATTTTTAGGTATTTTATATGAAAGCTTCTATCGCATATATCATTGCAAGACGACTGTTGTTCGCGTAACACTTGCACAGTATGCCTCAGTCAACTTACCGTGATTTTTCTGCTGTGACGTATGGCTGAACTCGGTGTTTACCTATTAGAAGTAACTTTTTTACACGTTATTGCGATCACTGGGAACATTATATATCTATATACAGTATGTGAAGAATTCATTTACATACCGCTTGTCAGATTTTCCCAATTTAGCTGTAGAGCGACCTAGTTTTTTATTTTGCTGCTTATGCCTGGTTCTGTGTTTTTATTATTTTTATTTAATATTTTACGGCCTAACGTCCGGTACACAGAAACGATTCGAATCCAGTCATGATGATCCAGGATGATTTGTCATGGCAACAAATGGGTTCGTCCAAAAAAATAGTCAATTTCTGAACGCACTTCCGAAGATCTTTAACGCTAACGCGTATTGTGGCGTATCGAGGTGAAAACACCGTGCACCGGCATGGCCGCAGCCAGGGGGATTACTGTTGGGCTGCCGTCTCTCTCCCCTCCCCCCCTCCCCCACCAGACATGGAAAATTCCTCTGTTCCTCTGTTAATTCTATGCGAGAATCCCAGTATTTCGCCCATATTTTTTCAAAATGTTTGTAGTTATGTGACTCTAAACCTTATTGCTATCAAACGTCATAATGCGAGAAACCACACAATTTCGCACCTATGTCCGCGCGTACCTCGTACCTAAGTTAACTTCGGAAGATTTTGGAGAATTGCGGTCAAGCGCCCAGAAGTGCACCGATTTCCCCTCGACGCGCCCAGGCCACGCCTCAGCGTCAAAAATCTTCGGAAGTGCGTTCAGAAATTGACTGTTTTTTAGATCAACCAATCACCAAATCATTTGTTCCCATGACAAATCGCCCACGAATCGTCCTTCGGGCCTTAGTTGTTACGTAGTAATTTGTGGTACCGTATGCCGTTAATGGCAGGCAAGCAGGTTGTAACGCAGACAAGGTGAATTTATAAGATTACGTCATGGTGGGGTAATCTAAACCCTGTAGAGTATTCATTTTACAGTAGATTCGAGTGCTAAGTTGTGCCACTAATGTGTTGGTTGTGCTGCTGTAAGTTAGCCGTCTTCAAATTTTCCTTGCATGAGATTTATGAGTTAAAAGATTTAGAGAAAACTTTGCAATCGGATGGCCCACTCTGAAATCTTCGTCTAAAATGTTTAGCATCTAAGTTATTGATAACTATTTTAAACATTGAATTATAAGGATTCCTAATTTTTGGTAAAGTGTTTTCTCCTTCGTAAAACTGAAGTTGGAAAAGAAGGGGAACTTATTTTACGAAAACGTTCCATCACCAGAATTTAAAAAATACTTATAATTCAATTTATAATATTTGCTATTATAATAGATCTTTAGCTTAGATACATTACATTTTTTAGTGTTTTCTACGTAAATGAATAAAAAAAATTGAAAATTATCTGACTTTGGTGTTACCAACCCAAACTCAACATTTCCTCTGAGGAGTGTACAGCCCGTAGGAAATTGGCAGCCCGAAACTTAATACTTTTAATTTTTAATTTAATTAACTAAGCATGTCATTAAAGATTTGGCTAATTAAAGTTGTGGAAGACTACTCCATGCATCATATTATACCTTATAAGATATTTTTAATTTTCGAAATTGTAATTTTTTATAAACATGATAATATTTTATAAGCAATAACTTTTCACGTATATTCGATTTTATAAAAAAAATACAATTTCGAAAATTAAAAATACCTTATTATATGATGTATGAAGTAGTCTTCTACAACTTAAATGAGCCAAATCTTTAATAACTTGCTTAGTTAATTAAATAAAAAGTATTAAGTTTCGGGCTGCCAATTTCCTATAGGCTGTACTCTCTTAACCCCTCTGATTGCCTTGTTTAGCGGGTTTTGTATTCTTCTGTATTCTTGCTCCTTGTATTGATTCATAACTCCCATGATTTTTGGAAAACCTGCAATGATTCCTTGATCACTGTAATGTTTTTTTTTTTTTTTTTTGTAACTCACTTGCAGAACTATTTAATAATATTAATATAACAGATTATGCAATGTTTCCGTAATTAAATTAATGTCTTTGTCTTCTGGAATTAAAATTAGGCAGATATATCAATTAAAACTCGTAAGTTGTTTTCAATCTTTTTTTTATTATTTTCCATGCCTACTAAATGGTGAAAAATTGGTTAGGGAAGTACCCCAAATACTGCGATACTTGAGATTCTTTGCATTTCTACTTTACAGTGTATCCTGTAAGTATCACTTTCCAACGATGATTGCATTAGTTTTTATTCGAAAAGGAATGTTTTCACTTAGTTACCAAATATTTTGCCTACTAATTTTTAAATTTGTCATGCCATTATTTGGCTGCATACATATGTTCGATATTGAATTATTCTTCCACGAATATCATTTTAAAAGAATTCAGCTTTGCCCTGCCGCCGCATTTACGCAATGCAATGGATCCGGCTGTTAAAACAAAATTAACCTAGCTATTGTTGTGAAAAAGCAATGCGGCATCTCAGCTCATTGAAATGCCCTATGCCAACGACCTCGGGCTCGGTATTTATATTTTCAGTATCGGCAACTCTTATGGAATTTGTAATTGTTGCTTACCATTAAAGCGTTAAATCAAGAATTCGCAGATATGAAGGATGCGATTGTAGCATGCAAACTTAACTTTTCATTTAAAAAATTTTGCTGCTATTTACATTAGAATATAATATTGGGTTAATTGTAAGCAACATTCACCCGCATGAAAAATAAAGACAATTTTCTTTCTTTCTAATAAATAGCCAATAAAAAGGCATTTGGGAAAAAATTATTATCAGCAGTTTCACAAGATATCGAATTCTAATAATTCATTACCTGGTTGCTCATGAAGCATATACAGTATATACCTATTATATCAAGTATCAAAAGGCACGGCTACTAGAAATTGGGGTCACGTGAAGTACGAAACACTAATTGCCATAATCCTAATTGCCCCTATTACTTACTTATTTAACGTGTCCGGGCTTAGGACACGTTCATCCAAAACGTTGCGGCCTGGATGGCCTTGTCATTGGCGTCTATGGCGGGGTTTCCACATACGTCAATCGTCAATGAGAAATATGAAATTGAAGGTTTAGCAGACATTAAAGACATACTAAAAATTCTGCTACCACGTCAATATTTCTCATTGACGATTGACGTATATGGAAACCCCGCCTAAAAGATCTGTCTCAGACTCACCTTCTCCTAGTCTCGGGCAAACCAGAAGGTGGCCAGAAGGTGGGAGGGTATATTGTATTTTATCGCTATGACTATCAATTAATTCTTTTTCTTCTATACAAAAAATTTATTGTTTTCCTATTTATATACGTAGTATAAGGAAAGCTTTGTGATGGTCGAAATTTCAGTGATCACACATTTTGAGGTCCTAGGAACCCAAAAAAGGGTTTTTTACGAAATGTCTGTCTGTCGGTCTGCCTGTTCGTCGATTTGAGGGCGAACTACTCGGTGGATTTGGATAAAATTTGGCATGTTGGTTCAAAAGACTAATACCTCACTCATACCTATTTTTATTTTATTTTGGGCTAACTAAATTTTTTAGTTTTAGGCTAAAGCTCGCCTAATATTTACTTTTTCACTTAAAAAAGAAAAAAAATGGCTAAAAAATTATTTTTAAACAATACCTCTTCTTTTAAATTCACATATTATATTGTAGTCGTTGTTAATGCAGGCAAAATCCGATAGGTCGCTTGCCCCTTGATAGTTTGGTTCTGGAGGAAAAAAAGCAACTGAATTTTAATGGAAACTGATTAAAAAATCATTTTCCGCTGAACCTTTCTACCGATGCTTCCTTGCTTTATGTATGGTTTAGGTGTTAAGGCGGCCATTCCACCGGCGAATTTACTTGAAAAATTGACTTAATCATTGACGTTTCTTTTGGAGACTATTATGAAGATACTTAACTTATCTATTATAAATTAAGTTATAATATGGTAGAGACTTATTAATGATGTTAGGTTAGGTCTATGGACTTTGTGGTCTGCGGTCACCTATTTGCCGAAATAATAATATTAATGTCTGCTACCAGATTATAACTTAATTTATAATAGATAAGTTAATTATCTACATATTAGTCTCCTTAAAACAAAACAAACGTCAATGAGAAAGTCAATTTTTCAAGTAAATTCGCCGGTAGAACGGCCGCCTAAAATAAATAGTCACAAACCTGAACAGGTTGCTTTCCCATACAAATATTTGGTTTTGATCAAAAAATTATTTTTTAAAGAAACTATGGATAATTCATCATGCCCAATACATAGCGTAGCACACCCTGCCACAATTACTGTGTTGTATCGTATTATATTGGTCTGCCCATTCTTAATCATGCAATCTTCCTATTCAGTGCTGTGGGATAGGGAAACCCGAAATGTTACCCTAGGACAATTATTTACCAAGGAACTAATACATTACCTAATTGATAAACAGCCATGTACGGGTTCACCTGAACCTGTTCATTATTTTTATCCTTTAATGTACGTACATATAATAAATTATTAAAACAATTCCCCGAAAATTGCGACTAGTACAATGCAATGTCGATGGTTTTTCTTAATGCCCACGAGCATCGACCCCTCTCAACGTTGTCAGGCATACAGGTAGTTCTACTACATTTCAAATCCATCAATTTTTCAACTTTTTTCACCTTTTAATTTTTCGCCTAAATATCTATTTTTACACCAGCCGAGGTTTGCAATCGGTCTACTGGCCCTATATTTTAATGTCGTGAGCCGTGGATGATTTCCTTCCAGTTACCCGTGAACCGCTATTAGCCACCTCACTCCATTCTAAACCACAGATTTGAAAATGGCCCGTGATAGAAACACAGGCATATATTTGTGGCCATTAAATTGAAAACAATGAATAACTACTATTGTAGCTACTGTACATGTATGGTAGGTCTAAAGGAAAATTACGATAACACGGGAGCATATGAAAAGGTAACCTGTAGTGGTCGATGAAACCAAGAACGATAGCACCGTAAATTTACAATGAAACTTGAATTTTGCTGCATTTGCCAGTATTGCGTAGCTCCCGCATTACATACTACATAGTATTGCAGAAAATTATGATATGTAGCCAAAAAGTACTACACTCTAATTTTGCATTTAAATTATGCATATCTAGTCCCGTGACAGGCTTCACTTGAAATTATTAACTTATATTACTGAAAACGTAGCATTGCCATTTACGATGTTCCTAAAAGTTGACATGTAAATGTGGAATTAAATGCAAAGAAAATGGTAAAATTATGATTAAAATACAACATACATATACCTAGTACGTTATGAACTATTTGTGAACTCCTTCATACAGTACCTGCTAAGTTGCATGAAATAACCTTTTTTCAATTCAATTTCACTAAAGATGTCTTTGTACCATTATATAACGAACTGTTTTTTTCTTAGGCGGCCATTCCACCGGCTAATTTACTTCATTTGTGATTTTGTCATTGACGTTTGTTTTGTTTTAAGGAGACAATTATGTAGATACTTAACTTATCTATTATAAATTAAGCTATAATATGGTAGAGACTTATAAATGATGTCTGCTACCATATTATAACTTAATTTATAATAGTTAAGTATCTACATAATAGTCTCCTTAAAAAAAAGTCAATGACAAAATCACAAATGAAGTAAATTAGCCGGTGGAATGGCCGCCTTAGGCGATTCTTACTTTCAGTATTTACTTTAATGGGAATCTTTCCACATTTTTGAAGAACAACATGGCGTCGGAGCTAATTAATTAAAGTCTCGTTCCACATTATTGCAGTATTATATGGAGTATATAACACTGACTTTTAAATTAACTTTATTAACGTTATAACTGAAATTAGAGGATAAACATAAACTGGACTTGGCGGGATTCGAACCCACGATCTACGCCTAACCGGGGCGTCGTCTTAACTAACTTGTGCGGGCTTGTGGTCGAGCGGTTAAGACGTCGCCCCGGTTAGGCGTAGATCATGGATTCGAATCCCACCAAGTCCAGTTTTTATTTATCCTTAATTTCAGTTAAAGTCTCGTTCCACCATAGCTACTAATTGTCACGGTTGCTCTTTGAACGCCTCCCGAATATATTAACATTAATGATACACAATACATTTGCTTATATATAAATTATTGCGTATCTATTTTATGGATTAACGATAGTTCAAATCTAATCTGTATTAATCACAGTTTATATATTTTAGGAGGTGTTTCAAGATAATATTTGTCAATATGAGGGTTCTGGCCCTCTAGTCTGGGAAATTAATTAATTAGTTCTCACCCCTTGTTGTTATTAAGATATCTTTAGAAATGCTACCCCGCCATGTAATCAGATTCCAATGGCGGAGCGAAATTCAAGCCCACATTGAGTTATTTAAAGCTGTTCATAAGCAACCCTCGTCCCATATTTCTATAAAAAGAATTTGCTCAAATAAGGTTTTGAGAAATGACATGGATCATTACAACACAAGAACATTTTGTACAGAACATCGCTAATATATAACTTATTTATTTCGTTGTACATTTTAGGCATTTGAAAGTTTTTGTACAGAACGGAGAATATAAAAAGGAGACGCTCATTATCGTATACATTGACTATATAGTCTTTATTTCTAATAAAAAACCGTCGCTCGTGCTGCATACTTAAATCAGTTTAGCCACTACCTACCATGAACCAGGGTCCTATGTAAAATTCCGAAAATTAGATAGAAATGCATAAGTGCAAGGGTGGCTCTATATCGTCACCCTAAAGTCAGAAGGGCATACCATCAAAAACAACATTTCGAATTAATTGCGTTTGTGTCGATCTGTACCAACAGTCAATTTGCAAATTTCAGCCTTATTTTTCAAGATTTTTTTTTTCAATATATGCAAAGGAATAGTTCATGATAAGGTTACTAAATCTGATCATAACTAAATTCCGCCAAAAATGTTGGTTACGTCCTTCTGACTTGTAGGCTGACGATATTTGAAGAAACTACATTTTATGCTAAACTAAGAATAAGCTTTAAGAGACAATCGGAGAGGAAACAATCATCTCATTCAATATCAATCGTTGAGTTGTCCAAAATAGCAGAAGAAATTTTGATATATGACGTATCTACAATAATACAGATTGGCCACAATTATTGAATTTGATTTGTAAAAAAACGATTGGTGTGGGTGTCCCGAGGATGGTGTTTAAGTACTGTGGCCAATTGGTGTTTGTGAAGGCTATATGTCATATATCGAAATGTAGAGGAGCATTTCTACTAATTTAATGGCTATTTTGACGGTTCTACGATCGATATTTCCGGTAAAAATTGGCTTAGTATCAACATCGCGTAGTCGGGGTACTCCGATTAGCTCTTAAGACTTTGTTCAGAATAAGTTTTGAAAGATTGGCTAAGGGTCGTCATGGGGACCCTGTCTTATACAGCCGTTCTTTTAGCTAAATGGATTCCTTTTATGCGCCTATTCGTCATCTTAGGCAGCGGTCGAAGGGAATTCTTGAATTAAAATAACAGCTGCGTATAGGACGCAACTGTCAGATGGGCGAAGTATCGATAAAGAAGGTTTATAGTCAGTAGCTACAGCATGACGAAGAGGAACGCGCAGGATTTTGACGTATTTCTTTTGTTAAAGTTTACAATAAGTTTTGTACAATAAAGTAAATATCAGTATGTTGTACTTCTTGAGTGATTGCGCTGTTCATAAATTTGTGTACAGTTGAAAATATTGTTCCAAATATTAATAATTTGCTGTCGATGAGACTCAGTCCGGGTGTAACTTTCCTGTATGCAGAATGTTTAAATTTATCCCAATATTGTTGCATTCACATCATGGTTTCGGAACATGCTCATAAGGTCGCGTCAATGAGCCGATCTAGAGCGGATTGTTCAATATTGCTTAGTGTCACACCCGTTTCTAAAGCACCGTAGTGGGCTTTTATTGACAGTGGAAAAGCTACCAAAATTACTGAAAAATCACTGGGGATATATTTGGTATCGCGGGTTGAGCTGGCGCCTAACAAACCAATCACACTCCAATTTCACTTCTCTTATATATAAATATATATGTATATGTATAACACATTCCAACTTCGAAATAGCCACCGCACCAATTGAGTTAGGTTCTAAGAAAAGTAGAACCAATAGGTTTAACATTTGCTTGGGACCGTTCCCACCCAAGTCCCGGGAATCCCTCTAGCGGGTAAGCATCCTTGTATCAAGTTGTGCATCGCTTTCCAGGACCAAGTGTATGGTATGGTATGGTATAAGCCTCTGAACAATTTATACACGCGGGAGCCTTTACCGAAATTAGTATTATGTGACCCACATACAGTCAATTTTGTACAGTTCTATCTGCACTAGTTATAGGGGCTGATGTGACAAATTGCCAATACATTTATGGCAGCCTAAGTGTTCTGTCTTGCCCAGGGCTGTGTTATTTTCTGCAATATCTAGATCCTTAAATTGTTTTTTCATGTTGTAAATAGGTGTACGTAGATTTAATAGATACCTTGACATCGTGTACTTCAGTAATATTCTTCTTATGACTCTTCAGCCCTTGATGAGCTTTGGCCTGTTCAACAACGTCATCTCGGGTTTTTACCACACTCCACCATCCACGGGCTCCCAACTCGCGGAGGTCGGTTTCTAATTGTTTCTAGCTGTTTCGTGGACCTTTCTTAGTCTTCTTCCCGTCATGCTTTTTTTGTACATTATGTTGGGATCGCTGCGCTTTTATAACACGTATGTACTATTTCTTCTCCATTGAGTAATGCGTCTATTTCGAAGTTGTTTCTTATACACCACTCTTTGATTTCGTACAGGGGTCCATAGATTCTCCTTATTATCTTCCTTCCCAATAATCGTAGTTTGTTGGCGTCGGGATTCCAGGTTTCTGAGCCCTATGTTGCAACCGGTCTTACTAGGGTTTTGTAATATTTCTGCAATGGCTCCTTTATGTTTAGGATTTATTGTATTTAAGAACCAAGTGTAGAGTTAGTGGCACGGATCGGAAAGGTTGTTGCTTCGGAGGGCATATAAAGCAGGCTTAGTAATCGAATTAAGTTATTATTTATAACTAAAAGGGTTATTTCAGCCAACACGATTTAAAAGTATTATTGATATTTTTTTTAAATCTCAATACCTACACTGGCTACATTTTCTGGCCTTGCTTCGGAGGGCATGCAGAGCAGGCGGTCCCGGGCTTTCCTAGTTGAGTGTAAGAAAGGGCTATATAGCCCTAACACTAGGTTGGCTTAGTAATAGAACAAAAAAAGTCATTATTTATTTATAAAATTTCATGGGAGTTTTGGTAGTATGCAATGCCTGATATATTGAGGGTCCTTATTTTCAGCCGATAAGCTAATTGGCAGGCAATTATTACTGTCCGTCTGCTAGGAAAAAAGGAATTTTTCCTTGTCGCGAGGTTACAAGTCAAGTTTCAAACAATACCGACTAGTAGCGCGACGACCTCAAGCATTGTTTCCGCTATGCAGCGTTACTAAAGGGTGTTACAACACTAAGCCTACTTCTTTGTGTGAATGCAACAAATATTTGAAAACTGTTTTTAAAGTCACAGCTAGTCAGAGCGTCGACATCAACTGGCTCAACGGCCTGCACGACTAATGAGGTCCATTATAAATAATGCAACGAGTCGAATTCCTCTGCCTGTGAAAACCATAGCCTGTATAGTCAGCATCTATTTTATAAATTGGTATTGGTGTTATCTCTCGCAAATATTAATTTTGACATTGCCCAATACAAGACTATGAGATTCACATATTATCAAAACCCCAAGACAAAATTTCCTGCATAAGCGACCAGCAGATTGTTTTTATAATTCAATTGTTTTCACTGAAGAAATTACCCCAGAACCTGGCTTGGGGAACACCTCTTTGAATATAACATTTTTTGTAAATTTAGCCTGTGATCCTTTTGAGAGATAATGCTCTTACCCACACGAGGTGATGAATAATTTGATATTTCTTTCAAAGTCGGATTGCTTCTTACGGGTGAAAGTGAAAAGGTGAAAGACTCCTATAACTATTGAAAAATGTCTTGCTGCAAGACGAGCAATCTCCAAAACGAATACCTAGTTAAAACATGCCACAAATTATAGCTTGATAATTAAGCAACAAAAAGCAATGGCAAAAACCAAACTTAAAACTTATTTTCTTTACAATCGGTTTGCCAAAATTTTGTAAACCTCAACCGAATTTTCTATTTTTGTTTTAAATAGTTATTGGTTTCTTCTTTAGGGCATTACATAAGGAACAAAAACATTTCTGCAAATGGAAATTTTTCACCGGCGGGCCAACTATGCCGTTTAGTATTAAACATCCCTCGGCTGTAGACCGTTATCAATATGGCTGCTAGTGTAGCCTGCACAAGATAAGTACGCGGTTTCGCTGTGAAAATAGCCCGCACAAGCTAAGTACAGAATTTTGACCGGGTCCAGGTATCCGTTCTGCTATGCTCCAATGTGTAAGACTTCAATATTTTTTACGTTGGTACTTATCTTTGATATTTGGCTTATGATAAACGGGTGCCCCGTAAATCATATTATGGCTCCCGCCGTTCTAGTTAATATATTTCTATGGTATTAAATTATTCTTGGGGGTTGAAAATGTAAACAAAACAATTTCGAACAGCACTTTCCAAACTTAATCTTGTTTTATTTTTAATTCCATGTTAAGATTAAAAATAATCGCCATAGCATGCCCGCCGGCATAAATTTCACTCTTTTTTAACTTACTGTGATTATATTTTCAAAACTTTCACAATTGCATTTGGCTACCGGAAATATCAATTTAGTCACCACTAAAGAGCTCCCTAGCCTGTAGTATTCCTTTGCCATAAATAAATTATTGTATCATATTATGTAGTCAGCGCCTGTTGTAATTTATGTCATGTGTATGGTGTCGAGCCACATAAGCCTGTTATGTTTTTGTTTGTTCTCTTTGAGCAAGAGAGAGACTCAAGTTAATACGATAGGAATGAGTGGGCGTGTTCTGACCTAACTTGTGTATAAAAATTTTAGCATTTTCCGTATAAAGTTCTGAATGATTAAATTTAGGTTTATCTTTGCCGAAAGCAAAGCATAATTGCAAATATGAAAGAAATGCAGTAATATAAACCAAGTCATTGGGATTAAACGCATTTGTTTTCTTATTTTTTGTTAACCTGGCCAGGCCACAATAATTAGCGTAGTGTTGTGTCTACTTTTCATGGAATTCTGCGAGGGGTGGGGGGGGGGGGGATGAGTTTAGTTGATAGTACACTACTCGTATGAAATGTAGTCAAATTATAGACTATGTATTCAACGGCCAAGTCTAAGTAACTTATACACATCTTTTGCAAGTAGGGGGTCTCCACCCAGTGAAATATTTAGATAAAATAAACGCGAAATAGTGGGGGACTTCGCATTTTGATTGTAGATGGCAGTAAGTTTAAAATTTTACCGAAGAAGATTCACAGAAGGCTCCCCCACCTAAATAATGTGGTTTTACGCATTTTGTTAGCAGTAAAGATTAGACATTACCGACGTAGATTCATATCTACAACTTGGAGAAATGTTTTGATTAAATAGGTGTGAAATTGAGGGGTTTTACGCATTTCATAGCAGTAAGGTTTAGATGATACCTACGACGATTGACTACTGTTAACAGAGAGGACCCGGGGGAGTTGCGTTCAATTAATTACTCCAAACAGGGGGTCCGAGGGTCACCCCCGGCCACAGGGAGAAATTTTAAAAAAACATAGTTGGAAAATAGTGGAGTTATACAAATTTCATATTTTTTTCGAGAGGGGAGAGGTTAAAACCGGCTTACCCCACCCTCCTTGGGAACGGCCATGACTCCCAATAAGGCGCCCATTCCACCGACCGGCTAGGGCTATTTACAAAAACAGTGACGTGGTAGCAGACATTCAAGACTTAGGCGGGGTTTCCACCGACCTCGCATTGCAGAATTGACGGAAATGTTTATTTTCCTCTATGCCATAGTTAAAATTGATCAATGATCATACAGTAAAATCACAAACAAACAAACTAAAATTAAAAATGGCGTCAAGGGATATGTTAAGTACAAACATTTTAATAGATTTCTATAAAAAGAAAAATACTAATTTCCGGCAATGTCATTTGCATTCTGCAATGCGAGGTCGGTGGAAACGTCACCTAAGTCTTGAATGTCTGCTACCACATCACCGTTTTTGTAAATAGTCCTAGCCGGTCGGTGGAATGGGCGCCTAAGGAAAGATTTAAGGAAGGGAATGTTTCATCAGCCTATTAATATGAAGTATCATAGCCTTTGTAATAGCCTACATAATACATACTATATGTACTGTCTTTTGACGTTTTTCTTTAAATAGTAACTATAACAGAAAGGCTGCTTTTTATAAATCTCCCGACTTTTAATTGTCTTGAAGCACAATGACGTAAATTTAACGAAATAATGAGGCTACTAAAAAAAAGGCTAATGTTATTAATAAATTATCTATAAGTTCTTACATTTAATTACAAGCCAAAGAGAGCAGTAAATACAATTTGTAGGTCTAAATTGCACAAATTTATTCAGTTTTTTGTCGCAGAAGTGAGGGAAGTTGTTCTTTTTCCAGTTGAGTTCTAAGATATTTACAATCTTCCCTGAGGAAATTATAGAATGGTATTACCAGAAAACACGTTGCTAAATGCCATAAGGAATGGGCATCGAACGTCCAGAGAATCGGAGAGAAATCTAAGAGCTCTAGGAGAGTCGCCGCTGATATCAGGATACTGTAAACTGCGACAGTGTTGCTGCACGGATGTCCCCTCGTTCCGAAAGCCCAGACTATCCACCCGAAAACGGTCAGTCCTCCTAGAAACATAAAAATGATCCAATGACTGGAGGCAAGAGACAATCCCTCTCACCTATAGCCCATTTTACCGTTATGCTACTGTGGAAGATCAAGGCTGTCAATTGTTTTTATTTTTTTAAAGTGTAACTTCTTGCAGCACGGGTCTTGAAATCTTGATTGTTAACATATTAGTGGGACGGAAGTGACGTCACTCGGACTCGATTCACCGGCTATACGGAGGTGACATCACGGGCATCTCATAGACATTGCTGAATTGGCCGGGAATAGAAATCAGCCAATCGCTTGGCAGGTAAGCATTCTACACCTGCACTACCGAGACTACAGGTCAGAATCACTATGCCCGATTCTTCATCAGTCCGCTCCAACTACCAGCTTGTTCGCGCTACCTTTCTGTAACCTATGAGGTCGACTTTGCCCGTCAGCATTTATAGACCAATCATTAGATACATAAGATACATTATTTTTCAATGTAGATTTTCATATATTTTATTACTGTAAGAGAATGTGAATTTCATTGGTGTCGATACACTTCAATTGTGTGGTCACAAGAATCATTGGCGTAAATAGTGGGGTCCTAGGGGGGGGGGGGGGCAAGCCGTAGCCCCCTCAGGATTTCTGGTGACAAAGACGTTATTGAAGCGAAAGGCATAGTATCCACAATAACGAAAGGGAAATTAATTATTGGTATGCTTATTTCACATGAAAGACATCATGAAAAAAATCAACATATTGACCAAGCACTTTCACAAAAATATATTACTCATAATGCTTAAAACTCCAATATTTCAGACCTATTTTTTCAAACATTTTCTTATAGAGAGACCCCCGGGCCCCCCTCAGTGGTACAGTGATAGGTTTATTCGTCTGTAAAATTTCAACTGTGCTGCCTGCAAAATGCGTAAAACCTCCCTAATTTGGGCCCATTCATCAATGTTTTCTCCGGGGGATTAGTCTTAGGGTCCTAAAGCCCCCCCCCCCCAGAAATTTTGGGAATTTACGCCAATGGCAAGAACACACCATTTTTCTACTGGTATCTATGGGTAGTGCCTGTTGTGAGTTACGACAGCTCTGCACATGTAAGAGCAAGGTGCTAACTATGCCTAAGGCATAACTTGAAAAATTGACTTTGTCATTGACGTTTGTTTTGTTTTCATGAGATTATTATGTAGATACTTAACTTATCTATTATAAATTAAGTTATGATATGGAAGCAGACAGGCATTTGATTAGATTCGTTACAACACGAAAACTGTACTCGTATTGGTATAGCAAAAAGGATCCAATTCATTTAATTTCATTCAGATAATAAATCATGTACAAGTTATATTGAAGATAAAAGGTATAGCAGCATTTTTATTTAATTTTTCACTGGATTCGTGCCATGTTTCTAACTAAAAACGTTTTTTTTTTTTTTAATATTCGACGATATATAAATAGGTTTTATAAATAGCATATTTTGGTAATTATATTTTCAATATTTTAACAAATACACAAGGTTTGTTCAAGGTAAAAGTGGCCGCCGACCGATAAATGTTTAGGAAAGTTGATTCAGTCCAATTTGACAATTATACAGTGAACTATAAATTGTATGGAGTACTTTATCATTGTATTTCAAAATTCGCCCCAAATCATAAAAGTGGCGGTTTGACACAAACAAAAAGCGATGTTGGTGGATACCCACCTACAAACACGTTGAAAGCCATGTTATATCCGTAATCAAACTTTAAAAACCAAAGGTAGGCAATGTGGTTCACTAGGAAAGAGGCGCAAACTATGCTCCAAATAATGGATATGGAGTTAAATTTGAGAGAAAAGACTCGGATAGTCATGGAATAGAATGCGGTGAACACCATAATAGTAGCAGATATGTAGTCCATTCGCTCTGTGAGATCACTATCCCGGGTGTGGTAAATTGTTGACCAAGTCCAAGCATTGAGACAGGTCTGAAAATAAGAATAATATTAGGTTTCGATAATTTACTCATATCTTACATATCTGTACTTGGTAAAGTCATGCTTTCGCCTGTTTCATTGCGTCAATGGTAAGCTTGCCTCAGCTTGTCCATTACCGCTTGCAGCCGGTGTAAGTAAGATGTCATCGAGAACGAATACCAGTTTGCCAATGGCCCAAAATTCTTTCGGAAACAATACCAATAATGTTCGAAATCCATGGGGTCGTTGGCGTTGGACAAGGAATCTATCAGCCACTATTTGTCCATAAAAGGTCCTTCAAAAAAATTACATTACAGGTGTCAATTTCTAACTTGACTTCTAAGGTTGAAGATTCAACCTCATCAACGCACTATTCCTAATGATAAATAAATAAATCAAGGGTTTGAGTCCGACACTACCACGTTTTTTTCTTGATCTCCTATTTTTTTCTTAGTTACTGCATATATCATGCAATGGCATTGACTACAATTACTTTGTGGCAAATGGGTTTCAGTGGCATAGTTGTAGGCCTAACCGTAACTTACAAAAGAATAGAAGTGCCAAAGACCATAGTATGGGCTATCTGATGGAACGTCTTGGCGGAATTTATGTAGTTGCTTTATTATAACGATAAAATTGGCCATTGAGAACACTGCTGACGCCGGTTCTTGGAGTCCGAAAACTCGAATAAAAGGCCATTTTCCGTGAAATTGAGGTATTTTCCATTTCCTCTCAATAAAACCAGCTACAGTCTTCCATTGGCAATCATATTCGCATTCTTCACTGCAAGTCCACGGCGACCAGCCTATGCCCAAAACTTCGCTGAAAGCTGGTTTGTACAGACCTACAATGTATTATATTAAATAATTAATCGTGTAATCATTAAGATCATCATCATCACAATTAAGAAGTGCGATGAAAAACTGTGTTGACATGCACTAAGGCTGGAATACTTTGGTCTTTTTGAGAGTCACAGCTAGTATGGTGTCGGCTGTTGGGGAAACTCTTCCAACTCTCTCCACGTTTATCGCCTTCCAATGAGGGAAATTATAACGCTTGCGGGAATGTGGACACCAGGGACCGGAGTGTCTAGTCAGCCCTTATTTAGAGCGTTCGGTGTTCTCACACTTGTCGCCCTATTTATATTGGAGTCAATTGTTCCTCTAAGGAAAACCCCGCCTCCATCCTCTAGATTAAGCGAGGTTTATGATTATGAGACCAGAAACCAGGATTGCTTCTTCCGTGAGCAGTCGTCTGACGGCTACCCTTAAAATCTATGGATAATATAGTGATACTTTTTTTAATTTTAACAACAACGCTTGAAAGGATTGCATTACTTTGGTCCATATAGAGTAGGTAGGTATCACATTTTTGATTAGTTTCTTTCTCATTGTCAGAGGAACCGGTTTATGATTCCCATTATTATTTGACTTTTTGCACTGGACCCGGGAGACAATCCGTACATAGGTACTGCAGTAGTAAGCCATGCACCTGGGTCCTAGACCAGTTCCAAAAATTGAGGGATAGCTAAGATAGCTAATACCACAGAATACTATAATATATATATATCTTGTACGTACGTCAATTTCTTACCTGAATCACAAGTTTCATTTTTGCAATCATACACACAGCTTTGAAAATACTTTGAATTGTCTCCGGCCGAAGTCAAAACTAAACCAATAAATAAACTGCATATAATAATGTTACAGTAAAACAAATTTAGCAAACACATGGCATTTTGATGAAAGAATAGAGTTTAAAACTTTAAGAATTAAGATTCTAAAATGTTTACATTTTAATTTTTTAAAGCTTGACCTATTTCTAATAGGAAAACAAGGCAATCCAATCAGATGATGCAAAAGACCAATCGAAACATTAGAATTTGACGTAATTTTCCCAAAATTACATGTATAGCTGCCATTTAGGACTTCTATACAAAGAGGTACATCCGAGCATTGCAATGATTAAAGATTATGTATGTATAGCCAACATAATAAAATTGATCCCTTGCCAACAAAATAATAAAATAATAATATGAGAATTTAAAAAATACATTCTCCCTGATTAATATATAATATATATAAATTACGTTTTTATTAATTATGAAATAAAAACATATTTGATTGCATAATTTTCTTTTTATTAATTTTAGACACCTACAGACCTAACTAGACACAGACAACAACAGTGAAATTTTTAGGAAGTTTTTAAGTCAACATGGCGTAATGTAGAATATTTTTTGAAAACAATGTCGTTTTTAAAAGAAGATCATGTCGGAATCCTTATTACAAATTCATAATTGTGTATCATAGTGTATGTATTGTGACCCATCATTTACAGACATTTTATAATTCGTTATTTTTTTTAATTTTTAACCATGTCTTATTTTGCCACTTAAAGTACATGACCTCTTGTGAATGTGAGAGACAAATTTATATCTTCTGAATGAATTCATTCTACGCAACCATGGAGAGTTTTCAAAATTCCTCAAATCTCTCCAAACAAGAAAAAAAATCAACTGCAGCTTATTTGAAAGGAAATTTTGACACGAGTCCGGAAATTTTCTTTGAGTTTCTGACGTTCTTGCTTTCCAAAAATATTGGTGACTCGGAGTCGATCGAGTGGTGCAAATGGCTTATGGGTGGTGGGAATACTCCCGACGAATTTGCTAGTAAAGGTAAGATTGTTTTCCTTTGCATTTTATTTTATTTTAAGTCTTGTATTTGCCTTGAGAGCTGTGTCCTCATTGTGGATCATTTAACGCTAACAACCAATTATTTGGGTGGCTAAATGTATATGCATATAAAATGGCTCACGATTTACCGAAATTATTTCAAAGTTTGCTAATTTAAGGTTATTTGGTCATATTAAGATATCTCTGCCATGTCATCAACAATTCCTTACTTGTCAGTTTCGGATGCAGGTTTTTTACTATTTTGTTGGAGTTAATGCAAGTGCTACCCATTCATGCTTAAATTGTAGGCTTAAATTGTAGCTATAATACCAAGAGTATTTACGAACCCGTTGCACTGAGTTATATCTGGTGCAAGTCCTGTTTCAAGTTAACCAGGAAAAACTGTATGACGAGCGCGAGTTACCATGTAAAATTAATATTTGTAACTTGTAATTTGTAATTTTCATGCATTCTTTAAATTGTTAAAATGGCTAGTATTTTTAACACCAGTAATAACTTAAATTGATACTTTGGTCTTTGTTCTGCGACCGCACGAGGTTGAAATTGTTCTCCGTTGATGTTAGCACATTGTGCTATTTTAAGATACAACATCAACAACGTGAGGCCAGTAAAAATGATTAATAATAATAATTCAAAACGTTGTAAGTTAAATACTGAAATTGTGAGGGGCGCTAAAACGTAATAAATACATACTATGGCTAAGAATTCCCCGGCAGAAGTCTAAAGAATGTGTTCAGATCGGAAATGAGAAGCTGTGCATCATCCCCAGTGCTAGGTGACTTTTACGTGCATAAAGGCTGATATATACCGATACATCTCTCATTGGAGCAAATGGATTGGAGCACAAATTCACAAACACAGTCTTCTTCAACAAATTTTGAAGTGAAAGTAGTGAAACTTTTATATAGGGGGGTAATAGGATTTTTGGGTCACGAAAAAGCCTTGTGAGAGTTTCCTTGGTGACTTCGTGGAACTTGGAGAACATCATGAGTAGTGGAAGAAGAACGCAATGATCCACAGTGAAATACTTTAATAGTGACCGGTTTCGGATAAAATCCATCATCAGACTACGAAAAAGCGTTACGGCCGCGTAGTGTGGGAAGCCGACGTATCCCGTGGCGAGAGGCCGCACAATAGGGCTTCTTACTTTAATCAGGCGGTTTTTCATTTATCATTCAACACACCCTAGATGCGTAGTCTTCTTACATTGCAATGCCTTTTCGTTTATCATTCAATACACCCTAGATGCGTAGTCTTCTTACATTGGAATTCATTTTCGTTTAACATTTATGAGAGCCTTATTGTAAAAATTAAATATCTCACGAAATAACAATCGTATTGTTTTCAAAAATACCAGGTCAGAATTCTTCTGAACATTTTGATACATGATGTATGCCTCTTTCTAACACAGATTGGCAACAATCATTGAAATTGATCGGAACGATAGTCCCGAGGAAAGAGTTGTGGCCAATTGGTGTTAGTGAAGGCCACATGTCATGTATTGAAATGTAGAGGAGCATCTCTGCTAATGTATCGGTATTTTGGACGGCTCTTCGATGCACAAAAAACGCGTTTGATTTGCTCTAAAGTCATAGTATCAAAACTGTCAAAATGTACACAATTTAAATTGCAATTAAGCACTAACGTACTCTACATATTATAATGTTATGTGCCCGTATCCGTTGAGCAGTATTTCGGAATTCGGTGGTAACCTTTCTGATTAGTCTTAACTGTCCAGGAGTGAACTCCTTATACGCTACTCAAAGTTGTCAGAAAACTATGACCTTTTATGATGTTTCTCAACACTACGTGGGAGAGGCATATTTTTGTTAATAATTACGTGATCTCTGCTGTCATCAACATCACATTTTAGGCCTACTTGCGCAGTTGTTAGTCTCGCTAGACTGCCTAAGGTAGGCCTAAATTACGTCTTTGTATCATATTATATTTATGTCATGCAAACATAACGTTTTGGGCCTACTCATAGATGTCGTTGTCACTATTTAAAAATAAATACTATTGCAATAGACAGTTGTGTTAGTCGTTATCATGATCCGATATGATGCGTCTGAAAGCGTCGAAAAAGCCAACGTTGAGATAAGTTGGTAGAATACACGGCGGCGAGCCCGTATCTGCTATGAGGGCTAGATTGATCGAGTTTAGTAGAGTAAAAGGTTTGGATTCGACCACTAAATATTATAAAATTTCTGGAATAAATGTTCGATTTCAAAATATTTAGAACCAGGGCCGTTAACTGCTAATACGCACCCTAGGCCATATGACTCTCGGACCCGACCCAATGACTACCCACAAAAAATATTGTATGTCAGCAGAGTACTGTACACAGTATTAATAATATCACCAGAGATGGGTGGATTCATGATTTCCACCTTTGGGGGTTCAAACACGAATCCGGGCCAAAGAGAAATAGGTTCCTCTGTTTATGTAGCTGACTATTTACATTTCACGGAGAGGAGAGGTCAGAGAATCTCCAACGGGAAAAAATGAAATTGCAGATGCAAAATAGAAGGTTTTTAGGATTTCACTTGCACATATCTACCATAAAAGAGCCAAGTGCTTCTTGATCCATTGACTGTTTCTGTGCGCTGTGCCGTTACATATTGTATGCTAGATAGATACTGTACCTAAAAATAAATTCACGCTACATCAATTTAAAAGCTGTTGTTTTTTCTCACACAAAGATGATTTTTCATTCTAATTGTTTTGGACTGACATTATGTAGATACTCTAAAGAGCTGGACAAATGGCTTAGAGGCGTATATGGATGGGGGGGGGGGGGGGGGTAGGCTCTGTTATTTAAGTATTTTCACGATTTACGTATATAAACTCACCCAATCTGTGGGAAAAAGCAACTGTTCAGTCGCCTCACTAAGTAATCTAATAGACGGTGCTTGTGTCGGCTATGGTGCGTAGACTCGCACAGGTACGCTACCACCTTGCCACCGACGCCTATACACAAATCAAAGCAAATTTTAATATATACAGTACAGTTGGTACTCACTTGACTTTTTATTGGTAGCTTTGGTGGTGTAGATGGAACTTCACTGCTATTGTTTCTTTCTTTTGTAACTCAAGTCGTTCACTTCTTTTATAGCTGTTATATTATACTGTATATGGCAGGCCCGTAACCAGATTTTTTTTTTGGGGGGGGGGCTGCGATCCTATAGTATGTGTAAGGTCACACATCTGAAAAGTTCGTTTCTATCTACTGTAGATTCTAGATCTACCCAGATTTTTTTTTTTTGGGGGGGGGGGGGGGGCTGGTTACTGCCGTATCTTTTGAATATGAACGCAGAAAATTGCAGCTTAACTTCAAAGCAGAAATATTGCGTTATTGTTTATGAGCGAGATGAAGACCTTGTAAACAGATGACGTACCACACGTGCAGTAGTCAGTTAAACCTAATGGTTAGCCATAATTCATTGGTCAGCCATAGACGTTTAAGCTGTTATGTATACATTCACGGTTCCTAAAATGTCGTATACCTTGAAGCCAATGAACGTGAGGTCGATGTCCGAATAATGTGTTGTGCAGAATTCAAGTCATTGAAATTAAAATAATTCTAAAGTTGACTGTTGCAATAATTTTTCGTGTCGTATGCGCAATCCTTGGTTGGTTTGTACCCCAAAAAATTTCCATTTCCATCGGAATTCTTCGGAAAGTGGCAGTCCGGTAGGCTCATAATTCATTTTTTGCCAGGCTCTCCACCACTATGTTCTTTTTCTTCAGTGCTACAGCTCGATGTGAGTTTTGACCTCACGCACCACCTCCATCAAGAAATCCCGGCTCTTGGTCTTTCTCTGCCTTACCGCCCATAAAATCTTCTTCGGGCCACTTTCCACATCGTCTCTCCATCAGTTCCATGACCAGCCTTGCCACTTTCTGCCTTCCATTCGCTCCCCGTGCTCTACATGCCCAATTCACTGAATTCTTTGGGTTTTTGCGAAGCTAACGGTGGAACTCATCAATCTCGACGTTTGTTCTCCTTCTGCAGAGTTGACCCCTCTGTAAATGCGCCTTACGATGGTTCTTTTAAGTACTCGATGTTTCTAGGCATCAGCAACGCCCTATAATGGCCGTAATTGGGAAGAAACGTATGTGAAGTGCTTATACATCTACTCTTTCAAATTTCCCTTCCCTCCCCACCTCCCACCCCCATAGTTTCTGACGAGAATTCACGATCATTGTCAACTTATGATGGAGCTGTCAGCCCGGGGGGGGGGGGGCTCCTGGCCGAAAAGTTCGCCCCAGAACCTGTCCAGTGAAACATGGTGCGAGATAAAGGCCTGCCAGCTTGACGTAATTTTCTAACTGATCGCAAAACGCTTTCTAGGCCTGACAGGTACCACATTCCTACCGGCCGGGTTTCCCAGGCGAATTTTCAAATTTCAATTTTTTGGTTCTTGTTGCAGTTAAGAAGTACGACAATGCGACGACGTGCGGCCTCGTGTGGACGGCGAACTTCGTCGCGTACCGCTGTCGCACGTGCGGTATCAGCCCTTGCATGAGTCTGTGTGCCGAGTGCTTCCAGATGGGCAACCACGACGGCCATGACTTCAACATGTTCCGCAGCCAAGCCGGTGGTGCCTGCGACTGTGGTGACATCTTTGTTATGAAGGAAACAGGGTATGCGAATTATGTTAAAATTAATCAACTACTCGTTTCACATTTTTGTGAAACATAATTGCTGAAGGGCCCATTTTAAATCTAATACGAATTTAACTTGATAATAAACATAAGTAAACTGTAACATTATCATTTTTTTTAAAGGTTAATTGCGTGCAAACAATTTCATGAATGTATCCGATTAACCTCTTCAATTGCCTCACTAAGTATCGTTATAGGTGCTGGTGCCGAGTTACGACACATCTCCGATCGCAAGGTGCGTAGAGACACGCACGAGTACAAGCATGTTACCACCTGGCCACCGAAGCCTAAGCCAGTCTAAGAGCCTTGCCGCGTTTTGCCGTGTCAGTATTGTTCAATGGCTAGTTTTTAACTGTAAACCTCAAAATGTAATTAATTACCCGTCCGATTTTGTACGTACTCTGCTTCAGAACCTTGCGGTACTTGTCATTCATTGATGTGTTTGGGCTTAGGTTTTGTGGGAGGCACGGCCCCCAGGCCCAGGAACAGAAACCGAGCGCGCCCGTGGACCTGCTTCTGCTGCCCCACGCGATGATGCCCCGGCTCATCTTCCGACTGATGCAACACCTTCGAAGCCACCCCTCCGCTGCTACGCGCATTATAGAAGAAGCAGATGCCTACCTGACCATGCTACAGGAATTCTCGGCGCTTGGTGCTGCTGTCAGGACTGTTATGACCCAGGCCATCACGGATACTGAGGTATGACACCTAGGAGATTGAGGCTAGCAATTTCTCTATGCTTTTTTATGTTTTTTTTTCTTTCTATTAAGACGCGAGTAATTATGCGCTAATGTGTGTTTCACTGAGTTTTTGCTTTCCTATTTATACGCTAGTAAGTTTTTTTTGGCCAATAGATAGGCCGGGGAATTACCGATCACCATATTGAGCCTACAGTGTGGTAACTGAGTCTTAGGCGCATATTCCACCAACTTCAATAGTGATAGTAAATGTAGCTTTGACGTGGTAGCAGACATTAAAGACAGTCTAAAAATGTCTGCTACCACTTCAATACTACATTTACTATCACTATTGACGTTGGTGGAATAAGCGCCCAACTCCTTGATCATACGTTTCACCGATCCCGGCCCTATTCCTGGCAGATGTGGACCAACTCTCCCTCACACATCGAGAGGCCTTAGATGTGGCTGAGGCTGTGGAAGCGCCGACCTCCCGTAGGGGATAAGGTAAAGTAAGAAAAAGTAAAGTAACAGCTGGGGAGGTGAGGGTCGTGGTCGAGTGGTTAGAGAACTTGCAATTCAATCGGGAGAACGGTAGTTCGAATCGTCAATGATACTGAGAAGCATATAGGAGCAATGAGTTAATCGTCCAGAAAACATCAGTCCTTCTCAGGACTTGGCCTCATGATTGAAGTAGAACCCACTCCTGAAACTTCGTCCAAATTGTTTCGAAGACTGTGAGGTCCCTGCCTCTAACGACTATGAACACAGCAGGCAAGCCAACTAACCCTTTGTTAAATAATGTAGAAAAATATATTGTTTTATTGTTGCAGGTGTATAAAGAACTGCAGGAGTGGTACGACCCCGGGCAAAATCACTACCAGACGGCCCTGGAGTCCCTGAGCAATCCTTCGCCACCCGACGAATACAAAGACTGTCCATCATTGCAAAGAACTCTGGTGCATAAAAGCTTCCTCGAAGAGCTTATGTTCTGGACCGTCAAGCTCGAGTTTCCGCAAAAAGTCGTTTGTCTACTCCTAAATATGCTGCCAGACCCAGACTATAAAGTATGTACTTCATGCGCACAATTTTTAGGATGATCTAAGTTATATATATCAATAATCAGGTCCAGTTGCCCGTGTGGGATATGTGAGCTTCCTTCCTGTCTCCTCACTTCTGATTATTCAACACGTCGTCTCGTACCAGTCCCACTCTTCTGAGGCGGCTATTCCACCGGCTACTTTACTTCATTTGTGATACTGTCATTGACGTTTGTTTTGTTTTAAGAAGACTATTATGTAAATACTTAACTTAACTATTATAAATTAAGTTATAATATGGTAGCAGACAACATTAATAGGTCTCTACCATATTATAACTTAATGTATAATAGATAAGTTACATAATAGTCTTCTTAAAACAAACCAAACGTCACTGACTGTAGCACAAGTGAAGCAAATTGGCCGGTGGAAAAGCCGCCTAAGATTGTCCTGAATCTTGCCTCTGCTCCCTTGCTCTTCCTCTTCTTCGTGTTCCCTCTATTTCTTCCTCCAGAGCACTTATTGTTACCCATTCGCTTTACGTGTCCGAACCATTGCATTCTCCTTCTTGCTTCTTCTGCTTCCACACCGAACTCTCTACTCTCTACTAACCATCCCTTCGTGTCCTCTGGCGGGCTGGTCTTCTAAATTATGTACTCAATAAAAATTAGCTGAAACCGTTTGCAAAAAACGACAGGAGTTGCGTTGTGGGTGCGCATCTTGAGTATAGTTGTCAGAGCGAGATATCCTCGCGGTGATTTATCGTCGAGCAGGGTTGTCAGCGGCATTTTTCCCCGTTATAGTAGTAGTAATAATTTTCTATGACAATAATCCTATGCATCGAAGAAATTTTATAAGACCATATCATTGGCTATCACTAAGCTCATAACGAATTCAATTATGGACTCATTATGGAAAGTTGCAACTGACAATCCTGGAGTGTACGCTTCCTTTTAAACGAGCTGTTTGGTACTATATTGATTGATTGATTTTGTAATTTTAGGAGGCGCTTACGCGGTCGTTTGTGCTGCACTACAGCCGGATACCGATGATGTTGGAGAACAGCTCGTCGCCCGACACACTCAGCAACCGCGTGGTCCATGTCTCGGTCCAGCTATTCAGCAACGAAGGCCTCGCTCTGCGCATGACCGAGCAGCTAAGCCTCCTTCACGTTATGGTTGTGTCTCTCAAGTTTATGATGAGCAAGATACTGATACCCAATACCCTCCATGGTGAGTGTTCCAGGGAAGTGATAAAAAATTATATACTGTAGGTAGATGAACGAATCTAGACATGTAGCGTAGTGGTGCGGACTCTGACTTTCACCCAAAAGGTTGTTGGTTCGAGTCCCACACTGGTTATATTTTCTGGCCATGCTTTGGAATGCATTTAAAATAGGCGGTCCCGGGCCTTCCTAGTTGAGTGTAAGGGAGGGTTTATAGCCGTAACTCCGCTAGGTTGGCTTAGTAATAGAGAAAATAAAAAGTCCTTATTTAGATATATTTAACGTCTCATCATAATATCGACTTCGATGGCCAGGTTGTAGCGTGTTTGCACTTGTGCGAGTCTCTAGACTCCATGCGATCGGAGACGTGTCGTAACTCAACGCAAGTACTAACCATCAGAGGCGACTGAAGAGGTCAATCGGATACATTCATATACAACAACAACAGTGCAAGCAGAATGCAACACAAAAAACTATGTACCGTTTTCGTGTTCTTGTAAAAAATACAATGCATAATTATTTTAAACCTGTTGCTAATTATAAAGAACTTCTGAATAATAAATAAATAAATCCATAATTTACTCCACTGTTGACTAAGCATGCTGGCCGGTACGACTATCAAGTAAATATTTCCTAGGGCGGGTCTAAGCTCTCAATCTATAGGTCTGCAATCAAATTACATGGGGGAAATTGTTGTTTACAATTTTGTTTACAATTTTTGTTGTTACTCCGACTAGAGATGCGCGCGCATGTTGTTTTCAGACGCTGACAAGAACTTCCATTTCGTGGTTGACTGCGCGAAGCAAGTTATGAAAGAGCACTGCTACTGGCCTCTGGTGTCTGATCTCAACAACGTGCTGTCCCATCGACCGATCGCCTTGAAGTTTATGAGCGATGCCAACCTTCTGGAGATGTGGTTTGCTTTCTTAGCTATGTTTCAAGGTAAGAATAAAGAAATTGTTTATGTCCAGACGGGCTTTCTATGTACCTTGCCCAATGCTAACGACCCCAAGAAATTGTAATTGACAATGATTTACCAATCTACCGGCTATAAGCGATAATAGACAAGCAAAGACAAGTTTACCATTGACAGAATGTAAGAGGACTTCACCAAGCTCGGGTATTATATACCTTATCCTAAAGTATTACATAATTATTGCAATCAACCTGCTGACAATAATTTACCAAAAGATGGTAGGAGGGATACTAAGTTACCGTTTTAGACTATGCCAAAAAATTAGCCGGTCTATTTCGTTAGACTTTCATTGTTATTTTGTTATCAGGGATGAACGTGAACCAGAGGGAGCTGGTTCATCACGTAGAGTTTGAGCCCTCCACGTACTACGCTGCCTTCTCGGCAGAGCTCGAGGCCTCCGCCTACCCCATGTGGGCGCTCGTGTCTCACCTCAAGGACGCATACACAGTGGATCTTACCAAGAGCGTGCTCGCAAGCTGCCTCAGCGCACTACAAGAGTGGTTCGATGCCATAAGTTTTACCGAGCCCGCCACAGTCATTGTAAGTTGGATAGCTATGCTAAACAGGCTTTGACGAGCTGCCCGTTGTTGTGAGCCAGTCCATTTCTCCGCACCTTGAGCCAGTCGCAATACTAAGTTGCTTGAACGTTGCAGCGATTCTTATTATATATAAACAAGGTGGTCATGCTGCTGAAGGATAAAAAATAGGAACATAACCATAAAATAATCAGCTGCTGGCATAGTTGGTAGCTTGCTTGTGCATGTGCAAGTCTGCAACTCAACACATGCATTACCTGTAGAAGAAACTGAAGAGGTTATTCGGATTCGGATGTATTCAATAAACTAATCGTATGCGATTGATCTTATAATTTATTAAACAAATAAATAATAATAATAACTTAAGCTAAACCTACCTATGATCCATCTAAATTACAACAGATGCAGCTGAATTAACATAGAGTTGTATATTGGAGGTATAGGACATTCGAGCGCGCCAAAATAATTTTATGAATCCTGGGGTCTTTTCAATAGCTGGGTATAGCAGACCAAAATTTAAAAAAAATATTTTTTTGGCGAGAAGCAAATTTCCCATCTCTCCTATATAGAACTCTAGGCATAGCTATTGTAGCTTGCTGACAGCACAGGTTATTAGGTGCTGCATGTCCTCATTATTTTTGCAAAGGTGTACGAATATATGTTTACTACAATGAATAGTTCATCTGTTTGTTCACTAAAGCGCTGACTTTGCTTTGCAGAAGGACTACAAGCAAGTGTCTTTTCACTTACCGCTCCACCGGTACTTGGCGATTCTGATGAGCCAAGCAGTCAAGAGCCAAGGTGTGACTCTAAAGGAGGTGCTGCCTCCACCTGATATGTTAGAACTCATCTATCAACACCCCCTGCGGTTACAGGTAAGTCTCTATGCGATTATTTTGGTGGGGGTTGTGAGTAAATGTGTTGTTCCACCCCCAATTATTAGGGTTACTGCTGCTGTTGCAATTGAGGAGTCCCTTTCTGTCCTTCGGGACCATTTATTACATCGCTGTCAACGATATTCTATCGTCGTTTCATTTTTATTATTATACTTATTTTACGAATACTTACTGAAAACGCAGCTGAGACCTTGATCCTATTTGGAGACAGAGAGAAAGGAAAAGAAGATATGAAAAATTGGACTAGTACCAGATTTGAGCCGAGGGTGAAATGCTGACCCCTGCAGCAAACTTAAATGGGCCACTTTGGTATAGAAAAATGCTTGCTCCCAACCAATCAGATCAACCAATTACATTGAGATTTGATATTATTTCTCTATGGATTTCTATACTATTTCTCTTGTTGAGGTTCAGTGGCCTTCATTGGAATCTTCAGGGTTAAATCTAAATCCCCTCTTGTCGATGATACTGGTGTCTGTTCCGTTGCAACTTCCCATTGACCTCAACGTACGAGTATAGTTTTCCATTCGTGAAACCCCCTTGGTCCATTTTAACTTAAACTTAAAGGGTTCCTAATTACGGCCCTGGTGGAGCGCTGAATTGCTGTATCTTTTATCTTTTATCTCTATCGTTGGTTCCTCGACCTCAAACCTTCTCAGAAGAGCTGTCCTAATAAGGTCAATTTCTCGTGTAGTTAACTGCGGTATCTACCCTATACTTCTCACGACAGCTTCCAAACAGCATGTACTGTATCTGCATAACCATTTACTGAAATCTACCATTATATTTGCTTGAACAATAATTCTTCCTATTTCATGACCGGTGCCTTCCGTAGCCTGACTTAATAATATGATAATATGGTCACATAGAAAAAGGTCAAGGTAAAAATACTCCCAGCGTTAATTTCAAATTTTTATTTGGAAATTGAAATCAGACCGTTGGAAACCAAGAAAAGAACTTAATCAGTGACGGACTGCTCACACCAATCTTTTTTTTAGATTAACAGTCAGTAAAAAATCACAAAATATTAAGCTTAAGCAACATTCTCGGGTTGTTCGGGAATCATATGGGAAGAAAAGTCGTAGGTGATGAGTTTGAGAGCGAGAACTCCACCTGAGTTGTAGGTACCTCGGTGATAGAGCCCAATACCAGAGATCACAAGTCCATTGGATTCTATAGGCTGAGAGTCTATGAAAGGTACGGTGCTCTGTGCAACATCTGTTGCCATACTGCTCTCTCTGAACTCGAGGAACTGGTCATGTCTGAAAAAATTTGAGATGTGACCATTTGTTATGATTAAGGAATTTGGAAAACTATGGTTTATTTTCCCGATCCCGGGGCTGTAGACCGTTATCAATATGGCGGGGAAGTTGGCCTGCACAAGATAAGTACGCAATTTCCCTGGGTGAATAGCCTGCACAAGTTAAGTACAGAGTTTTGACCGGGTCCAGATATCCGTTCTGCTATCCTGCAATGTGTAAGACTTATATTTTTAAGTTGATACTTATCGCTGATAGTTGGCTTATGATTAACGGGCGCCCCGTAAGGGATATTATAGCTTCCACCGTTCCAGTTAATATATTTCTGTGATTTGTCCGTCGTTGGTTCATTCTCTGACTGGGCAATCGTATCTTTTACACAAACAGTACTGGCATTTGTTCTTATTCATAGCACTTCTATAACTACCTTTTTTTTACGTTTTTACGTACGTGTCGTATGTACAGTACTGAGTTCAGACGCAGCCCAGTCCCTGTGAATGGTTTTATTTTATTTTTGTGGAATGGCAACAGTTCTCTTTCAATATTATTCCATTTGCTCACGACGTTTTGGTTGCTGTCTAAATAATTTGCTGTTTAATTTGTGCCCACTAAATATGAAGCAGAAAGAAATAAAATCATTGGTTTTACCGTAACCCTGCTGAGTTATCTGCCAAGTTGTATTTGACATATATCCGGGGTTTTGTCTTATTGAATTTCATGAATCCGGAATATTCATGTGTGCACAGACATCAGCGAGGTCCCAACGAATAGCAGACTTCTCCCCTTCCGCTTAGTTATGGTAACACTTCCGTAATTTTTGTGACCCCCTCAGTTTTGTTTATTTGATAACAAATGGCCTAAAGGCAGTATAGTGGAAACGAAGAAAGTGACTTACTTGGAGTCTGGCGTATGGATGCCCGTTTTAGTTGGGACATCTGCATTATAAAGGTTAAGTTTGGTTCTTGGAGAGACCGGGTTTGCGTCTGTGTTGTCATTTTGTAGCCAAATGCTCTTCACCTCCGGATGAAGTGTTCCCGTTCGAAAGTCAAAGGGTGTTGCTCGAATTTCTAAGTTGACGTGTCTTCCCACCAAACGCATCCGCACTCCTAAACCATCCAAGTCATTAAATTAGCGGTGACATTATCAGCAAATTCAGATTAGGCGAACGTCCCCCCTTCCCTTGACAATGGGCTGCGCCGTAATTGTTTGATGACTATAAGGCCCCTGCGTCTAATGACTACTAACACAATAGGCAATGTAAGTCCAACTAACCCGTTGGTAAATAATATAACACCATTGCCATTAACCTTTATCAATAGATGAGACATTCGAGTTGTGCAGGGAATGAGCCTGAAACAAAAGCTTATGGCTTTTTCAGTTCGCCTCGACTAAGAGTGACTGCAACCATCGCTTGTAAAGCTGCGGAAAGTTAAATTCCAGGCTTTCTTCCTATTCCACTTACCGCAGATTTACCTACGACAGTAGGATCCACCCTAAATCTAATGGGGGTGACTTCGCCCTTATTAATTTTAGCTTCATCCTCTTCCTTATTGCTTATAAATGATCACGCTAGGCGTCTGTTAGTTAAGTTAAAATTCTCTTTAATTGTCATTAAAACACAGACTATGCAGTTAGTTCACGAATGATCATTGGCCTATACTACGCAGGCTGACTAGCTTATAGATTTTTCCTCTATTTGACTTGACGGACAAACTCATCTTGGAATCGTACGTGCCAAGTTTATTGAAATACATTACCAGTAACAGCATGGTCGCCGGGCGCCATGATGTCATCCAGGTCAATGGCCCGCGAGTTCCAGCTCATTGTGTGATAGTCCTTGCCGTCCTCGACGTCGTGGTCCAGTACAGAGTACCCTTTTACTGGCATCCACTCCAGGGAACTCTTGTTGACGGCTCCGCGCTCCAGCAGCTGGCCTTGCTGAATTTGAATATGGATCACTTGCTTAACCTTGACGAACCGAACGCCCGTGATTGCCCTGTAATTGGAGAATGCTTACATCATTTCCGGTGTTTGGGTGTTTTAGTTGTACGTTTAAGAGCTGTTCCACCTACGCTGCACTGGTAAATCTCTGGTAAAGCGTATTCGAAGGAAGTAGAGTTCTATATAGGAGAGATGGGACATTTGAGCGCGCCAAAAATATTTTTTGAATCCTGCTATCTTCTTTGAATGGCTGGTCATGGGAGACATGGCGAGTGGCCTCACAAATTCATAAACATATTTTATATTACATAGAACTCTACGGGACATGGCGACTTCCTTATTCTGCTTTACCCTGACACAGTGGGTAGTTCCAACGCGATCTGAGCGATTCCACTCAATATCATTCCAGAACGTTTGCGTTTCCTGTTTGCGATGAGAGCGAGACACGTAACGAGACAGGAAGTATGCATAAATACAGTCTGTTGCCCTCCCTAACAAAATTCAAGTTAGCTAACCTCTACTACTTTATGATGATGCTCGAATTATCATAATGCCACTGAAAACCAGGCATTTCCAGGAAATATTTGACATTTTTAAGACTCATGCTCTACAAATAGGTTTGTTGTCCATAAGCTTTGACGCATGACCGTGTGTCCATACGAGCCATGACTGTACGCTGTCATTGGTCAGCCTATGTCTTGCGTAGCACCTGACCTTCTTCACTTGTAGTCCGCCAGAGATGTCCAAGGTCGTGTCGAGCTATTATTAGAAGGAATTCAAGTATGCATTGTCTAATTAGGTGGCTAATGTTATGATTCCTAAAATGATGCGTTCTGTTTCTGTGATTTTCCGCAATATGGTTGTATTGCTCTTGAATTTTTTAAGGCGCCCATTCCACCGACCGGCTAGGGCTATTTACAAAAACAGTGACGTGGTAGCAGACATTCAAGACTTAGGCGGGGTTTCCACCGACCTCGCATTGCAGAATTGACGGAAATGTTTATTTTCCTCTATGCCATAGTTAAAATTGATCAATGATCATACAGTAAAATCACAAACAAACAAACTAAAATTAAAAAATGGCGTCATGGGATATGTTAAGTACAAATATTTTAATAGATTTCTATAAAAAGAAAAATTCTAATTTCCGTCAATGTCATTTGCATTCTGCAATGCGAGGTCGGTGGAAACGCCACCTAAGTCTTGAATGTCCGCTACAACGTCACCGTTTTTGTAAATAGCCCTAGCCGGTCGGTGGACTGGGCGCCTTAGTTAAGCATTGTCGAATATGTTAGGTACTGTAGGGAATATTTGAGCTGGAAAACTTTCATTTTGAATTAACCTAGAAATGAAAAATTATGTTGTGTAAGTTTGAATGTACTGTATGTGTCCTCATTCATGTGATTTCGAGATTCCTGATGCGGTTATATGGAGTAAATACCTGTTTGTGGTGACATCAGATAAGACGTCTCTGAGATTAAAGTATCGATCGCTGATTTGTGGGTTATTGTCGTCGCAGAGGCAGAAGCAGTAGGAACAGTGCCAGAAGAGATACCTCCACCACGAGTCTACCTTCAGCACTCTGTTGGGGCAGGTGCCCTTTGAGCCGAGAACGCGGCCATTTTCATATTCAATCCAGTCGTAACGCCTGTCAGAACCCTGAAATTGAACGCGATTATGGGCAATAATGAATTTGCAGGCTATGTTGGCTTCAAGTGTTTTTCTGACTACTGAAAATTTCTTTGTTGGAGAGTTTTGGAGGTATCTGTGATAATTTATTAAATCTGGCGTTGGCTAGTAGATAAATAATATGCCATGAGAAAATTATATGCACGTTTGGAGTGTATTATCTACTTTAGGATTTTCGGCTTCCAAGACTGATGGTGTAAAGTGACTGAATTATTTGATGTGCTCCCAAAAAAGTGAGGTAGTATTTAAAAATACAAATATTAGTATTTTACGCCCTCTACGTCTAGTTACCCCTCATATTCAGAAGTGTATGGTATGGACATAATTGTTCGGCCAACAATTTGGAGTAGGTTACTAGCGTATCAAACACTGGCACGGCTCTTTTCGTGATCTCTGCCCAGTATTTTGGTATTCTGCTTAGTCAAAAACGGATGAATTGAGGCAAGTCTTTGTTGCTAGGAAATGTAACAACAAAGTTTTGTCCCGATTCACTAGATTTTACGGTATTACTTACGGGTGATTGGCAAATGTTCATGTCAGAGTCTACGTAGTTGCATTGCACAACTTTTCCATGGCATTTATTCTGTTGCGCACAAAATTGGTCTTTGAAGCATCCATGGTATTCCGTTACTTGATAATACCGGCAATTTTCTCGGCACGTTCCTTCGGGATTGAGATTCACCTAAAGTGAACAAAATTGCCAATTGCCTTACTTAAGATTTTTTTTTTGACAATTCAAATTTTGGGCTATATGCCGTTGTTCTGGGCTTCGAACGTGCAGTTCTAATATAATTAATATTTTATTTATTCTATGGTTCAATCTTCAATTCGTAATTTTAACAAATATCATTGTGGTAGCTCATTCAGAAATTCAACGAAAACATTTTTAAAGGATCAGTGGAGGCAATTGGAGGCAATTAGCTTAATGAAGTTTGTGTAATGAATTAAAAAAAAACGTAGGGTAACCAAAAAGTGAAAATTCTAGAAGAAAACATTAAAACGTTAAAAAATATTGTGAATAAGAACCATGAACAAAACTAGTTTCAAAAATTCACAGCAAGGTACAATAACTTTGTTGAGATACCAAATCCCTTGTGCCTATCAATTGCTAAAGGACAGGTACATACAAATTTTGCTGTAAAGTGCTCAAACATTCGCTTAACACACAGCCATTCCTCCCCCAATCCAGCCAGCTGGCTTGTCTAGACAATTCCCAGGTATCGAGACTCCTCAAAATTGTGTTTTTGTGTGCTGTGTCTCACGAGCCGTCACTGTAAAAGCTATTGCCTAATAGGGCTGCATTTGGCAATAAAAATTATTTAATAATGAATTGGGTGACTGGCTTACTGTACCTCATTTTCGATGTAGCCCTGTAAAAGCTTTGTCAGTCTTACGTAGTTCTCCCCTTCAATCCATTTTTTGGGGTCGCACTTGAACAGCGATCGATCTGCGTCAGCCATTGCTTCCCGAGCAGCGTTGACTTTGGTTAGCGTTCGGTCCGTATAAAGGTTTTTTAGTATATCTGCTTCGGCAGAGAAGTTTCCTACAATAAAAAAAAAAAAAAAACGGTTTATGTATTTTATAATGTGTCGCTGTATTCAGTGTTTACGAGGAAACTCTTGCATGCCTTATTGCCTTATTGCTTATGTAGTGCCAGAAATAGTACTACAGTTGGGACGTTTTCATTTTGATTACGATTGCCTTGGAACTGATTTTCAGTATCTGATATGATTGAGCTGTAAAATATATTAGTAGGCCTTCTTCATTTATTTCGTTGATTGGTAGGGCAGTTAAAATTTCATGTTTATACCTATTAAATAATGCAACTCCAATAGTTGCAGGTTATTAAAAAACCTTTTTAATAGCTTTGGGTGATCAATAATCATGTAACACAAGCAGAATTGGAAAAATCGTTTGGAAGGGAACAGTAAAATGGGGCAAAATCTGAGATTGCAATAAAAACCATTCAATGCCTAATTGTTGTTCCGAGCCGTTTATATCAGCTTTTAACTCGAGCAGATTAGTGCTGGAGCCACTATTGCCTTGATTGATTCAATCTACCAGTTGTTTCTTCATTGCCTCTCATTCTGTTTATCATGTGTCCCCATGACCCTTGGTCGCTATTCAGATACACAACAACCACAAAGAGTTTTCCTTTGTTGCATTTGTTTTTCCTTTGCCACTTACCTTTGTCGTAGATTTTGAGCAGCATCCAAGCGAAATTGAGCATGGTGTAGCCCTTAAGCTCAGCGACTGCAATTAGGCTGTAGAGCTGGTAGATAATCTGCTGCTGAGATTGATTTAGCTCACACACTCGGCTGCTTGTTTCCTATAAGGTAAAGCAACAGGATTAACTTTCTCGTTATGTGCAGCTCAGGGGTATGGGGAGGTAGCTCCATGTTACAATGCTGCGGGATAAGGAAACTTGTAGCAGAAGGAAAACCAATCGCAACCAATTACAATTAATGGGCATTGCCTGTAGCCGTAGCTTGAACAAAAAAGGTTAAAGTAAACGTCTGCAAACAAGCTGTCAATTATCGTTTCTTGGAGGCCCCAAAAATCATCATATTTTTCCGCCTATGTTTAACTTATAGAACAATGAACATCAATCAATCAATCTGCCTTTCAATTTTTATCTTAATTAGGGTTATTAAAGGCTAACCCCAGGGATAGTCTAACCTTTTGTGTTCGTGCTACTGCTGCAGGCTTGGAATTGTGATCGTGCCTGAAACCCGTTTTGCTCTGACTTATGAAGGCACGAATGTGTTGTCAGAAACGAAGCTTATCTTTATTAGACCACTTGTGTTTGCTTTCTTGATTAGCCTGGCGATCGTACGTACGTATTACATATTACAGCCAATATATGACTTTTTTTCATTTAAAAATTGAGTAAAATACCGGTTTGAAGCATGTCATGGACAATGCTATGTTTCTGCTAATCACACAAGAGTACCACAGGTTCAGCAATATCTAGAAATTGTACTGTTATCCACGAGGCTGTTATTTGTAGTATTCCTAATTCCTAACTTTTCAATTCCACTCAAATATAATACAGTAAATATTGATTGGCAAATAGGCATTTCATTTTTGTTCCCTCACTTTCCAGCCCTGATTGCCTAATTTGTGACGTTAGGTGCCCATTCCATTGACCGGCTAGGGCTATTTCCAAAAACGGTGACGTGGTAGCAGACATTCAAGACTTAGGCGGGGTTTCCACCGACCTCGCATTGCAGAATTGACGGAAATGTTTATTTTCCTCTATGCTATAGTTAAAATTGATCAATGATCATACAGTAAAATCACAAACAAACTAAAATTAAAAAATGGCGTCATGGGATATGTTAAGTACAAACATTTTAATAGATTTCTATAAAAAGAAAAATTATAATTTCCGTCAATGTCATTTGCATTCTGCAATGCAAGATCGGTAGAGACGCAACCTAAGTCTTGAATGTCTGCTACCACGTCACTGTTTTTGGAAATAGCCCTAGCCGGTCAATGGAATGGGCGCCTTAGCAGTAAACCCAGTTTCCGCCTAACTTTGAGTTTCCTTTACCTTAGCTGCCTTCTTGTACAAGGTCGACTCCTTCTCAGGTACAGTATACATATGAATATTGCTCATAGTTCGGTTAATTCCATTAGCAGTTCCATCCAAATAGTATCTAGCCAAATCTGTCCAAGCTAGCTCGTGATTCGGACGTAGCGGCTCTTTTTGGAAACGCAGAAAAGTGTCAAAGAAAGCCTTCATACTGTCCACCTCGGTTTCTAATTGAGCGTAGCTCAAAAGAAATTGGAGTGAACTCAACGAGTTTCGGTCGAGTGTTGATTCTACTTGCGTTATGTTCATTGTGAGTTGTTTGTACTCTTGCAGGAGTTGCGTGTCTATGATGCCGCCCCCATTGATGTCGTTTGACTCGTACAGGTCGTAATGAAGGTTTTGAATTGTTCCCATGATGTGAAGACGCAGTAGATCAACATTGGTTAGTCCAGGGTCTGATGTCACTGTGCCCGTTTGGGCAAATGTTATTGCCACAAGCGGTATAAGTAAGTGTATTGTGTGCCACATTTTAATTTTTTTTTTTAGTTCTGAAACTGGATAAATTCTGCGCATAAAATTATGTTCTTAGAATAATGAAATCGCTACCAAAGGAAGTTCGTCCGAGTCCTGTAGGCTGTTTAATGTCATAATTGGTCAGTAAAACATTGGAAAAATTAAATAGGCTAAAGAATGACATGTACTGTGGCACTGTCAAATAAGTTATATTGTTTGCTATGGGTTTTAATTTTTTAACCTTTTTACGACTAATTTTCTTATTGCAAAGCACTTGTAAAATTGACAAGATTTTTAGCATAGCAAAGCTCAGTACTAAAAAATGCTAGCCTATTTTGTTTTATTACAGTTTGCTTTAATCAATAATTCTATCCATCAATTTGTTTGGTATGTAAACAAAAACAATTTTTAACAATTAGGCTATATTGTATAACTGCTGAATACTAAGTAGGTAGCCTACTTGCTTTTTTGGCTGAACCTCTATGCAGAAATAATAATTATATGATGCGCAATTTTGGTAATAAATAAAAAAAATCGACCGAGTAGTTTGCCCGGAAATCGATGCACAGACAGACAGACAGACAGACAGACATTTCGTAAAAACCACGTTTTTGGGTTCCTGGGACCTGAAAACGTGTAAATCCGTTGAAATCTCGGAATCGAAAATTTCGACCATCACAAAGCTTTCCTTATACTACGTATAAATTGGAAAGCAATTATTTTATTGTTTAAGTCACCAACTAGTTTACCGATTGATCAACACATCGCGATCAGCTAAGGTTTTGATATGACACGTTAACTGTGTATCAGTTCACTAACTATTACAGGCACTTGATTTGTATAGCCACTTTGCCAGTGAGTTATGAAGGAACTGACTGACTGGCCAGTCAATGTTTCTCAGTCATGTCTCTACCTAGAATGGTTATCTCATTAGGTAAGCATACGAACTTGTTTTCAATATGTTGGGACGTGCGCGCGCAAGTTGTTTTTCTAGTAGGCTATTAGCAGTACCGACTACCGGCTACTTCAATCTTTGCACTTCAGACTTTAGTCTCGGTTTTTCTACATGTATTTTATTTATTTTATTTTTCCATCTCTTCTAGTTTTTTCTTATCGGTTTTGTATATTCATACAAAATTAAAACAACATTTTTTTCACTTTTTCACTTCAGATGAAAAATCGGTAGAATTCACATATAGAAGTAATTTGCATCAAGAGTAAAGATAAAATAAATAAATACAGTTATTCATAACTTACTCTCTTTGTTACATGACCTAAGCGCAGAGCAATTTACTCCTCGAAGGATTTTTTTTTACTTTTTATGAATTACGCTTAAGACTTAACACCATTTGCTTCTGCATTTTACTCCTGAAGCAATTAATGTCGAACGAAGCCTCTAAAATAGGTTTTCATCGATTGATAAACTATTTCAAACTCTTGCATTGTTGTTGTAAATCGGAAATTGACTTAATTTTTTCCTTTCGTATAGAGTGAATGTTTTTATGTATATAATCAGAATTGATGACGCTTAGAGCTTGATGTGACAGAAATAGATGTACCTGGGCATTGTACAGTATATAACTGATTGAAAAGACACCCTCATGGTCAGAATTGATATTTACTTAATACAAACGGTGCCCCCCCCCCCCCCCCCATCACGCTGCGTACTCGGCACTAAGAAGGAAAAAAAATAACAGTGAGCCCCTATAGCGTCTAGAATCCAGTAGTGATAGATCATCATTATCTGTTTTCTTGCTGTCTTTGAAAGATCGAATGAATGCAAGAGGGGCTCCCATGTCGTGATGTAGCCAATGCCCGATGAAATGATGACTTCTGATTGCGAGGGCCAAGTCGCTGTGTGTGTCTCATGGTAGCCTTCTTATTTCCTACACAAGACTGTATAACATGTCTCTGGACGTTGATGTTGAATATTCTGGAAAGCTACCATAGCCGGTTATAGAGCTAAGGCGTAGACGTGGGTCTGGGCTTGATGAGGCTCCTGATAGAGTCGGCAACTGTGCCTCGAAATGGCGTTATCATTCTCCAAATATAGCTGTATATTTAATCTATTGACTGTTGTCTCCCGTCCAGTATAACATAGTGATGTAGCTTGGACGTGAGACTCCTTTTCGAATCCGCAGGGTGATCGCTGACTGCGGGAACCCGGTCGTCAAGGGTAAGCCTCAAAGTGGCCTTATCATTCCCTATTAACAGCTGTAAGTTATATTTTACATACAGACTGTTGTTGTCGCACGAGGTTGGAAACGCCAGACGTCAGGGGGTCTCCCGTGTCCGGTATAACATCGTGATGTAGCCTGGACATGAGGCTCCTTATGGAATCGGCAGGCTGGCCGATGACTGCGAAATCCGGTCGTCGAGGGTGAGCCTCAAAATAGCTTTGTATACAGCTGTAAATTATATTGTACTTACTGACTGTTGTCTCACGAGATTGAAAACGCTGGACGTCAGGGGGTCTCTTGTGTCCGGTATAACGTCTTGATGTAGCCTGGACATGAGGCTCCTTATGGAATCGGCATGGTGGCTGCTGACTGCGAGAGCCCGGTCGTCGAGGGTGAGCCTCAAGATGGCTTTATGTACAGCTATAAATTATATTGTACTTACTGACTGTTGTCTCACGAGATTGAAAACGCTGGACGTCAGGGGGTCTCTTATGTCCGGTATAACGTCGTGATGTAGCCTGGACATGAGGCTCCTTATGGAATCCGCATGGTGGCTGCTGACTGCTAGGGCCCAGTCCTCGAGCGTGTGTCTCGAAATGGCCGTCTGGTTCGCTAGGTACCGCTGCATTTCTTTGTCTTGTAGGTAAATCTGTGCAAGGGGCATTGAATGAAACATTTTTTGTGTGGGTGTATTTCTAGAGCGATTTTTTATTTTTAAATTGTATAATATTCTCTTTATGTCCCCTATTGATGGCAAACCAAGTCAAGTGGAAAATCTTAAATGACTATTTTTTTCTCATTGTTACTTCTGTTGGTTTCCCTATTTATTGCTATATTTTTTTTTCGCCAATTAGCCAATTAGAGGACATTGGTTTCAGCTAACATCACTAAAACCTAAAACTGGGCAGAACAAGTCTATATATTTGGCGTTACTGAGGTTACAGAAAAATTGATAAGGTCTGATGGCGAAATCAGCCTTAAGTACCTGATTAACTACGTTTCTGAGATCATTGACACGCAGCTCCGTTTTTACTATTTTTGGTATGGCATTGAGTATGCTGTTGATTGTAAAATCAACACTCTTTGCTATGTTTTCGTCGAGTCGGTCGATCTGTCTCGACACCTGAAACAGAAAAAAATACATATTTTATTTCATCACACGCCTTTCCGCCTTACGTCTACATCAGTTCACAAAATAAGCCTGCCGACGTTTACAACACAACTTGTATGTCATGTGGAACACATGTTATGAATGCTGTTTCCATGTACTTTTGTGACAAAAGCGGTCTTGTAATTTTTTTTATTAATTCATTCCTTAGCATCATAATGCATCGCTGTAGTATACAATGCCAAGGCACAATGGAAACACTTTGTTGAACTAATTGACTATACGTACGATTTCTTTTATCATTTCTTGATGAAATGAATTACTGGGACTGATGGAAATATGCACGATGACCAAGCAAATTCTCATAAAAAATAATTATAATAGTCTTAGGTACATACAGTACATTCATCAAAAGAAATTGCCAATTTTTGGTGATATTTTTTTATGGGGCATCGAAGTCTCAAATTTTCTACGATGATATTTCATTGTTATGTTAAGAGTGTACGTCCCGTAGGAAATTGGCAGCCCGAAATGCAATACTTCTTATTTTTTATATTATTAACTAAGAATTTGGCTCATTTAAGTTGTAGGAGACTACTTCATGCATCATACAATGGGGTATTTTTAATTTTTGGTTTTGTAGTTTCATGGTATTTATCTAGTTTACGTGAAATTTTATTGTTAATAAATTATTATAAATATTATGGAAAAGCTATGGTACCAAAACTTAAAAATACCCTGTTATATGATGCGTGAAGTAGTCTCCTACAACTTAAATCTGCCAAATCTTTAATAACTTGCTCAGTTAATTAAATAAAAAATAAGAAATTTTAAATTTCAGGCTGCCTAATTCCGGGACGCATACTCTTAACAAAGGACTGCTAAGCTAATCGAGTAGTTTGCCCGCAAATCGATGATCAGACAGACAGACATTTCGTAAAAACCACTTTTTGGGGTTCCTGAGGCCTCAAAACGAGTAAATCCATTGAAATCTCGGAATCGATTGAATCGAAACCATCACGAAGCCTTCCTTATACTACGTATAAATTAGAAAGCAATTAATTAAGTCGCGCGCATACCTCTAAGATTCTCTCGTTAAGTTGCGCCTGTTTACGGTTAAGGAAACCCAAGTCCACTGTGAAGTTGGTAAAATTGATATTGCTATCGGCGAAGCGTTTGTCTACTATGTCCCAGAGCTCCAGCACGGTGGCCACCACACTGACCGCATCCTCCATCGCGATGAATCTTTTGACTCTGTGGTTGTCATCATCTTGGTTAATATTTATAAAATCTGTACGACTGCGCGCTACAGCAGCCAAGCTGATGATGGACAATAGGGAAATCCACAACTTCATTTCTATCTGGAAATAAGTTTATTATTTTATAAATAACATCATTCTGTAAATGTGAAAGGGGATGACATAATAAATTTTAATATCTTTACTGCTGAATCCGCCAGCTGTAGTATGCATACGTGTTTTCCTATGCGTACCAGGAAGTGTGGCCGGTGTGGTACTCAAATTTCAGACCCTCGAGAAAAATGTAGAATACCACAGGACTCAAATAAAATCGTCTTCTTTTTAACATTTTGAATACATATTTTAAAATAATTAGTAGCTTAGTCAATATTACATAAAACACGACCGGTTTTAACCTTTCGACCACTTGTCGATGGGGTGGCCAATGCCAACGTTCAGCTTCCTCTTAACTTCGTGCCACAATACGATATGCTTGTACGGCTATCAATATATAGTTCTGTAGCTCTCGTAGTAACAACACAAAGAACTCAATTGGGGGCGTAACTTTATGGTTGCGGGATCTCTTTAAATGTGCAATGGCGGCCGTGTTGTGGCATCTCCTTCATGATAATCCATTAGGACTAATCATGAACTAGTGTAATGAATGCAAAATGAAGGCGTCAGGGGAAAAACCGGAAAGGTGCACATTTTATCGAAATTGAGATAATGGTGGCATTCTGTTCAGTTTTTAACGTAGTCTTAAATGACCTAACAAAACCAGAGAAAAAGAAGTAAGGTTCTGCACAAATGGCGTGGAAAAAAACAACAGTATACAGGGGAAGATACGGCTATTTAAAATTGGATGTCTGAAAAATCCACTTTTGATCACCTTTCCGGTTTTTCCCCTGGCGTCTTCAAATGTTTTCTGACAGTTGTCACGAGATAATATGTACAGCAAACGTACTACAGCAATAAATCTGTCTGTTGGTAGCTTGTTTTGTATGTTATTAACAGAGCAAATGAACGAGAATGAATAATGGCTATTTCAACGGCTTTTTCTTCGCTTTACTCCCAAGGAATACATTTTACTTCATCACTTAAAACTAGTGATGAAGGTTTATATATAGCTTACTAACCTTTCGGTGAATTATGGCGTTTGTCATAGTTTATCAGCTGTCGGTTTTAATATTTTAACCATGGAGCTAATAAAACTATGGAGCCACCATGTCGTATTTCGGCTGTGCTGGAGGACTGAAGCCACGACCACGCCCCCTCATAAGTGCATTTTGGCGGGAAATTCAAATTTAATAGTTTTATTATATGTTTTCTTTATAGTTTTCTTTGTTGTTTCATATATAATTATATTTATTATTTACATTTATTATATATATTGTTTAAAATTTAAATTCAAAGTACTGAAAGATCTGCATTAAAAATTTTTATTTTTATCTAAAAGTAGGGAAAACTTTGCTAAAAATATTGTTTAAAATGTAAATTAAAAGTACTCCAAGTTCTGCATAAAAATATTGCTGGTTAGCTGGCATGATTTTCCGTTCTAAATAATCTTTAAATAATCAAATAAAAAATAAAATGTTAACATGGTATCAAATGGCAAAAGGCTCAATCTAGTCCTATACTACGGAAATAGCCGAAGTCAAGCGGCTTCAACCCGAATGTTTACGATGAGTCTATAGTTTTACTATGTCTATGATTTTAACAGACTTTCTGCTTTAGGCTGCGTTCAAATAAACGTCCGTTGGTTTCTTGTTAGATATAAAGAAGCTTGGCCGGAACTGAGTTGTGGCTTTCATCAGATTGGGTGTAACTATGACATAGAGATAGTTTCAAAAAAAAAAAAAAAAAAAAACCCCATGGTACGGCAACCCGAGGACTGGTTGTGGAACCACTCTCTTGACCACAGCTCTATTTAAGTAAATAATGACTTTTTGTACTATTACTAAGTTAACCTAGCAGGAGTTAGGTCTATAAACCCCTCTCTTACACTCAACTATGAAGGCCTGCTTTACATGCCCTCCAAAACAGGGTCAGAAAATGTAGCAAGCTTGGAACTCGAACCAACAACATTTTGGGTGAAAGTCAGAGTCTGTACCACTACTCTGGATGCCCATAGCCATTTGAGATGTTGTAGTAAGCAATTTTCCCGTGTTTTTCCCCTATCTAAGGCGCCCATTCCATTGACCGGCTAGGGCTATTTCCAAAAACAGTGACGTGGTAGCAGACATTCAAGACTTTGGTTGCGTTTCCACCGATCTCGCATTGCAGAATGCAAATGACATTGACGGAAATTGGAAATTTTCTTTTTATAGAAATCTATTAAATTGTTTGTACTTAACATATCCCATGACGCCATTTTTTAATTTTAGTTTGTTTGTTTGTGATTTTACTGTATGATCATTGATCAATTTTAACTATGGCATAGAGGAAAATAAACATTTCCGTCAATTCTGCAATGCGAGGTCGGTGGAAACGCCACCTAAGTCTTGAATGTCTGCTACCACGTCACTGTTTTTGGAAATAGCCCTAGCCGGTCAATGGAATGGGCGCCTATACACAATGGAGATCCCAGGCCTATTACGTTTTTGTCGAGTCTCGAACCTCGACCTTCCCTTCCATAGTTCAGTTCTCAACCCACTGGACTATGCCGGTGCCATAACAATCGTCGTTATTTTGATGCTAATCTCACGCACCACAATCTACTGTACGCTGTAGAGGTTTGAGGCCCGGTACACATGGTCGATTCTCCCAATAGCGACTTTAAAAAAAAAAGAAAAAAAAAACGATTATTCGCATACCAACAATTAAATGAATGTATCCAATTAATCCCTTCAGTCGCCTCTGTAGGTAATACCTGTGTTGAGTTACGACAGGTCACCAATCGCATGGTGTGTAGAGACTCGCCCAAGTACGAACAAGCTACCACTATGCTATCGAAGTCCATTGCCTACGTCTTTTTCAGTGTGACTCTAATTCAGAAGATTTCTATGGTCTGGCGTCTCTAGGGGAAACCCGTGCACTTTTGTGTGGTCGGCTTCACGGCAGCTTCCGAAATCGACAAGAAATCTTCTGCTAGCCTCTTCGATGGCCAGGTGGTAGCGTGCTTGTACTTGTGCGAGTCTCTACACGCCATGCGATCGGAGACGTGTCGTAACTCGACACAAGTACCTATTAGGTAACTTAGTGAGGCGACTGAACCGGTTAATCAGATACATTCATTGAATTGTTTGTATGCGATTAACCTTTTATTAAAAATAAGAGAGAAAAAAAATAAGAGCCCTATGGCTACAGTGGAAAAATACGTCGGCAAATCGCTACTAATGAGAATCATGTGTGTGTACCGAGTCTTATGCCTTACCAGAAAATTTGCCAGCAATAACCTGCCTTCCTAAAATATATGATAGGTTTTTTTGTGTAGCCCATCTAAAATCGAGTATCAAAATTAAATGTATGCTTCTAAGTTATCGTCATTTCAATAATTAAACTAAATTCCTTGTTAGAACATGTTAATTGAAACTACAATTTTATTTTGAAACGGCAGGCGTTGTGCCTACTTGTTCGAATCTGCTTACATTTAATGTTACATTGCTACCAATTTACGATGTCTCATAAGTGACTCATTCTTGTCATAACTGTCCCTTTCTTTGTTCCACATTCATTGAAGTATTGATGTAGAAAAGGAAAACAATGTCTCAAGGCTAAACAACTAGTTTTCATAACTTGCTTTCGTGCTGTAAATCATCACGTTGCTTCAATTCAACAGAAACTTCTATGGCTTCTTTATCTTGACATTAAAAAATAAGTTTCAAAAATGTCATTACTTACTTCTAACTTCTGAAAGCTGGTTTTCTTTTAACTTGTGTTAGACAGCATCTAGCGCCCTTTCAATTGAATACGCTTACAAACACAACCACATGATCGTTGATGAGCATTGCCAGAAGAGTTGTAATTCAATTGTGATCGAAAGTGAGCCAAAATTGATATTCCAGAAGTAAATCACAGGCTGTGCTACACTGGACAAACAACACCAACTGAAGTAACTGAACCCCAACCGTACTGTGTTGCCACCTAGCGAGAGACTACCGCAAACAAATTAACCATTTTCTGTGTCATTCACGAACTAGCGCTACTTTTGAACGTTAAGTTTGCAAAATCCAGGGCTTGAACATTAATAATTTATGATTCTTTTTTTTATTATTCCATCTGTCCTGGACCTGTTTTGAGGCCCACGAACTCACCTGTCAGTAGATGTTAAGTGCGACTCCGACCTTCTGCTTGGCACTTAAATCGGATGAACAAATGTTTCTGCTACCACGTTTTATACTATTCAAAAGAAGAAGCAAACTTTAGAAAACCATTGTAAAATTACCGACTTGGGCAAAGCCGCTCTAAGGGTCCCATTTATTCTAATTAATGACGCTGGTTGTGGTGTTAAAATGAATGGCATGTTTATTATGTATAGCTCGCAAATTTGAACTTTCCATTGCGATGTCACAAGTTATTGTACATAGATACAGTTACTCATCAAGACTGGAGTCATGAATCACCTATAGACAAATACAAGATTACCATTCTCAACGGAAACTACCTAAAATAACCAAATAAGTTGACACCTCCGCACACACACTCCGACCGGCGCAAATACTCGAGAGCCCCGTGCCTAAATTTAAAAAAGAAAAAGATACAGTTTGTTTATAGTAATTATTCAGAAAATATATAAAGTGGTAATGCTGCATCTTGACGTGGAAGTTTTATATCAGTTCATATCAGAACGATTTAGTTAATTTTCAAATTCTCTCAGGCTACCGGTTGGTATTTCAGATAGACTATTCGGCTGCATTGAGTCATATATAGTATCAAGGTACTGAACCATGTCGAATTGCATAGCAGTTTGATGGGTACAGGTACTTGTAGTTCTGGATCATGATACCATACTTTTAGTGGTTTGATGAGGTCACGGCGGTGAGTGGGATTTTCGCAGAAATATTCATGACTGTTGCTATCTTGCTAACTGGTTAATGACCTACTGCGTTACTTTTCATGCAGATAACATTCAATGATATTGTACTACACACGCACACAGTACAGCATTGAATACTAGAGTGGCTCGCCACCATGCCCAATGCTTCTTTTTATTCGTCGGCTATGACCTATGTACAACATGGTTAAGATTTCCTCCTTTTTTGTTGTTATTGTTAAATTCATAGATCCACCTGACAGTATACAGATATCAGGTACCCTACAGCCACTATAGAAACTCATTTACTCGAGGGGAGGGGGGTGAAGATTCGTAAGTATCAGTTGGAAACCTACTACTAACAGTGCAAATAGTATTCTTCTAATCTACTACATAAATATGTTCCAATGTAATGTCCACCAATAAAGGAATGTTTTAGTATGTTTCCACACTCCATAGTGTTGGCATTCATGCAATTGCCCCAGCAGACGTTAGCATTTCAATTACAAAGATTGTTACAGCTGGCGTTACATGATGAAGCAGTAGAATCCGGAATGATTGGCCGTTGAAAGCGTGCTTCGAACGCTTCGTCAACATCTGCGGTCGACATTTTTAGTGGCACTGCGTAGGCGTGTATCTCGGAGGTTCCGCACCAATCTGCAAGCTGCGGAACCTCCAGATATGGACGAAACGGCCTATAATCCTGGACTCTGTTGCTTCAACAGACGTACGCAGATTTCCACTGTAAAAAGCAGTGGGCTACAATCCATTTTTTTTTTGTCACTGCCACCCTCAACTGCAATTTCTAAGGTAAGGTAAGGTTCGAAAAGAAGGAACATAAAATAAAATATAAAAATTATTAATTTTAATTAGAGTTTAGTTGCGATTATCATACACGTTGGGCCAATCATCTTCGTCCCAGTCCATTGAGGACACTAGGGTGAGGCGGGGATAGGGGTCGCACACTTGTCCGGGTTTGTAGCCGTGGTATCACTTCATTGACGCCATCCAAGTCCTTCACCACACTGTTGTGCGCTGGACCCTTGAAGAACTCCGTCTGCGCAAGAATGGGGTCCTCACGCTTCTCGTACGGTCCCAAGGGGTTCAAGCTCCGGGCCACACCCACAGCGTATAGTTCGCTACAGTAACTAAAAAATTAGCGAACATTTTCATTGTATTCTCCTTATAATAACATCTTTACCTTATTTCTGAAGGCTAGACACATTTTAGCTTGAATGTTAACAAATTGTCTCCTTAATGAAACGGGATCATATCCCGTTATTCCGGTTATCCGCATCCAAAAAGTAATTGATTTACCCATTGCCGGCATGACAATTCCTCGTTATAATTTGGAGTGAGCTGCGCCGGCCGACCTTTTGTTAAAGTGTGTGTTGTCTAAAGCTCTTTCTGCTCATTGTTGAAGAGTTGTGGCTTTGAATATCATTTCAGCTGCCGTACAATATATAGAGATTGAGGACGGGTATATTCCTTTTACTTCTGTTTCGATGACTTTTTCTCTTAAAGAAATTTACTGTGGCACGTAAAAATTATTGCTGTCCTTGCCTTAGTTCTAAATAATGTCTTACCTATGGCCCGAGTACAGGAGATAGTAATACTGGTTGCGTCTAACGTAAAAAGGAGCTTCTACACAGTTGTCCTCCCAAGGAAAGTCTGGCTTTAACAGCTCTATTATCTCGTCTGATGCAAAGGTAAGCCCGTCGGCGTTGAGGCACCTCCCATTGATCCAGTACTGTGCCTTCAATACGAAGTACAAGGTCCCGTTATCGTTCAGAAGGGTTGGGTCGTTCCAAAAGGGCCGGTCGGCGGTCGTGTAGGGACCTTCTGGATTCTTGGACTGGGCTACCCCAATTGACATTCGGTTGGTTTCTATGTCGCGACTAGTATAATATACTAGATAACCGTCTCGTACCTGTCTTGGACAACGCATGTGTGTTACTTGATAGTGTTTCCGAGAAGTTTTTTGCTAGTATTTATAAATAGATTGATTTTAAATAAATATCATGTATTATAATATATTTGAACATTCCACACTTCACAGCCCCTTAATATTACTGAGCATGTGTGAGGATGTTTGGACGCCGAATGTCTCGGACTGCAAATTTGGCTACTTCTAATAAAATATGCGTCAGTACCAATCCTACATTGCGATGCAAACAATGCTCTTATGGATTACAAAAAAGTTACAATTTCCCCGTACATTGAATCACAATTGCTGAAGGTGTGAATTTCTTTGAATAGTTTTCAGTGAACAGAATAGAACTGACGATGATATTTGTTTTGTTTTTACTATTTCTTTATTAGTATTATATTTCTTTCCTTAACACATTTTTGTCCCTTACTAACCTTGTGAATCTCGGGAACCCAAAAGGGATAATCACTTCTGGACCATTTCGGCAGGTTACGGGCATTAAAGACGTAGCCCACTAGGCTCCAATTCTGGAGATCGGTTGAGGTGTGAATCGGGAACTTTTCCGATTCCAAGTTATTCGTTGTTGTTGCAACAAAGTATCTGTCTAAACAATTTTGGAAAGCATTATTGGTGGCGCTGAAAGAGGTAGCATACTGACTCAAATTTATTAAATACCATCTTAATGCTCTTAAATGAACAGTAAGCGTCGCTTGTCTAACCAACCTGGCACATCAATGATTTGATATTCACAAAATGTACTCAAATATATTTACTTCTTAAAATTATCGACGTACCACCCACTTTGATGGCTCCCGGGTCGGGGTAGTCTGCATTATCGAGGACTGGGTTGTTGAACTTGCGGGCATTTGCCCCTAAGGCAACAGCCGCCACCAATAACAGTAACCTAAGCATTTCGATATCAATGACAAAGCTTAAAATTGATTTGTTCCGTTTTATATCAACATCGTTGCTATGTTGTGTTATCATCGATTATTTAATGGTATTGTTCTCTCGTTGGAATTTTTCAGTTCCTGTTCACTATCTACCGGTATTACTGAATTATACTGAATTATTATAGTTCAATGAATTGAATTATGCTGTAATTACAGGGGTAGCCCAGAAATACGTATAGTATATCATTACAGGAGGCTGAAAAGTTTAATCTGTCCTGTTTTAGTGTTATTTATGAGTATAATAGGATCTGAGCTCATCTTTCTTGTAACGTTTTAAGCCAAGAAAAAAGACCTGTAGCTACTTTCGACTAGGCACGAACCAACTGTAAGTGCTAGACGTCAATTCAAAAATAAAATTCAGTGGTAACTTATAAATTTTATTAGTTAAAAAATACATATAACCTAATTAGAGTTTAGTTGAGATTATCATAGACGTAGGGCCAATCATCTTCGTCCCAGCCCATCGAGGACACCAGGGTGAGGCGGGGGTATGGGTCGCATACCTGTCCGGGTTTGAAGCCGTGGTAGACAATCACGTCGTTGACGCCATCCACGTCTTTCACCACGCTGTTGTGCCCTGGGCCCTTGATGAACTCCGTCTGCGCGAGAATGGGGTCCCCACGCTTCTCATATGGTCCCAAGGGGTTCAAGCTGCGTGCCACACCCACTGCGTACAGTTCGCTGCAGTACCTAAAAATTAACGACTATTACTAAACACTCTCTACATTATTTATACAAACATTTTCGTCATTTTGTTCCTCTGTGTGTATGAATTCTGAATGCTAAGCAGAATTATCCGTTATTCGCTACCTACCAATTTCGGCTATCTGCCCAAAAATAAAACCATTACTTTATCCATTACAATTTGGAGTATACTGCTCCGGGCTTTTGCCAGTGTCTAAAACTTAATCTGCTCTGGCACTTATGGTTGTGAAAGTGACTGCAATTTCACATGTATTTCAGCTACCGTACCATATTGATGGTGATTGTGACACTGATATTTCCTTAGAGCAGAGGAATTGTTGGAGCGAGGAAACGCTTTCTTTGCTGTTAAACCCATCGCAAGGGTGCCAGATTTTCCCCTACTTTTCACCGCTATTGGCAATACTTAGCTTATGGTTTGGCGCCTTGTATTCTGTTTTATTATCGTTGAGCGGGACTACTGAGCTTTGTTAACACAGAATCAACTACGGTACATGGGCACGCCCTTCCCTCTTTGAATTCCAAATCTTATCTTACCCATGGCCTGAGTACAGAAGATAGTGATACTGGTTCCGCCTCACGTAGAAAGGAGCTTCTACGAGATTGTCCTCCCAGGGAAATTCAGGCTTCAGTAGCTCTGTTGTTTCGTCGGATGCAAAGCTAAGCCCGTCGGCATTGAGGCGCCTTCCATTGATCCAGTACTGGGCCTTCCACACAAGGTACAAGGTCCCGTTGTCGTTGAGGAGAGTTGCATCGAGAACGTCCCCATTGGGGTCGTTCCAAAGGGGCCGGTCGGCGATAGTGTAGGGACCTTCTGGGTTCTTAGACTGGGCTACCCCAATAGACATACGGCCCGTTTCTATGTCCCGACTAGTGAAGACTACTCGATACCCGTCTCCAATCTGTCGTAGACAACATACAGTATAGTATAGAACAGTAACAGTAAAACGCTGGCTATAGTTGCTAAATGGTTACTTGAAACATGCACTTCTTAGCCGCTATACCGCCTTTGCAGGGTCATAGGGAATTAGAAAAAAATTAGCGAATGAAATAGAAGTAACTCGCAGAAAAAATTTGAATACAAACTGAATGAGTTAATGTTCTTTACAACAGTCTGCTCCAATTAGAGTTCCTTCGGTGTGGCGCTTCCAGCTGAATCCAGCAGCCTGATACTGAAAGGCGAAAACGGTTTTTGGCATTTGAGTTAGTTCGCTTAGAGTCGGAAAATGCGAAATGTTCATGGGAACGCAAATTAGCCCACCCTGCAAATTTGATTCTTATTTAGTTCGGAAAAAGATACAGCAGTAGCTATCCGATTTTGAAAGCAAGCAATGCTTTTATAAAATGTTGTCAAATGAAAACGTCTTTGGTTCTGTTTTCCACGCATTACGAGCTTTTAATATTTCCATATACATTGAGCGCGACGACTGCTGCTGTGCATTTCTATCAACTGACAAACTTTCGATATTAACATTAGGGTTTTCTTGTATTTTCCTCAACAAATTCATTCTTAAATTGGTATTTACTGACCTTATGAATCTCAGGTGCCCAAAAGGGATAATCGCTTTTGGACCATTTGGGTAGGCTACTGGCATTAAAGACGTAGTTGACTAGGCTCCAGTTCTGGAGATCGGTTGAGGTGTGAATCGGGAACTTTTCCGATGCCAAGTTGTTCGTTGTTGTTACAACAAAGTATCTGTCTAAACAATTATGAAAACTATTTTCGGTTATACTGTTAGAGGTGTAGGCATGGGCGTAGCTAGGATTGGATCCAGAGGGGGGATTGGTGCAAAAGTTCGATTAAATTGATTGGTTTTCGCGGGCTTGTTTGAAATTTGTTGGAATATTAACATTAAAATCATATTCATTATGTTAAGTTTAAATTCCCCGCACTTTTTTAAACTGTGTAAATTCATCAAAGAAAACCCAATTCTATCTAGTGTTAACTCGTCAAATCTTTAGACTGGTACTTAAAAAATCTAAGTGACGCGTATCTTCTTCTTTTTATTATTATTATTAATTTTATTATTAATATAAAAATGTGGTTAATAGAGAACAATTGATGAAGCTGAAGCCAAAATTTAAGAAAAGTTGCAGCATTTATTAATTTGATGACGCCATCCCTGATGAGCGAATGCTTTGGGGTGGACGTGATATTATATTTACTTTAGAAAAAAAAAAAAAAAAAAAATTGTTAAATTTTAAGTATCTGTTGCCGGACCGGGATAGAAAGTTATACCCAAATATTCTTACTTATTTCTTATAATTAATTACTTACCACCCACTTTGATGGCTCCCGGGTCGGGGTAGTCTGCATTGTCGAGGACTGGATTGTTGAACTTGCGAGCATTTGCCCCTAAGGCAACAGCCGCCACCAATAACAGTAACCTAAGCATTTCGGTATCAATGACAAAGCTTAAAATGTATTTGCTGCGTTTTATATCAATATGGTTGCTTTGTTGTCTTATCGTCGATTATTTCATGGTATTGTTCTCGTCGGAATATTTCAGTTCCTCTTTAGCTATCTACAGGAGTTACCGTAATTGCTAATTGTATGGTAGTATGTTTTTCTGAGTGGTTGTTTCCCGAGAGGACATTAGATTAGCCTATCTCGTTTTCCTCTGTTGGATGGGTGAAAGTTAATTTTATCGCATTAATAAATGTTCATAACTCGGTTTGGATATGCTACAACTACTGGAAGTACTTTTTTTTCTAAAGAGGAGAAGGGGGTGGTGCGAAGATTGGTAGGCTTTTGGATATATCTGGAACCCCCTGTTAGCTGTGCTGGATAATGGACCATTTATCCAACAATATGCCCATCGGCGTTCGAGCTGTTACCTACGGATATTTTTCCTCACTATTTAGCAGTCCCAGTCATAAACCTACTCCCATCCGACAGGCCAACAGGCATTCCTTTCTTATCATTGGCACCCTCAAATCTGAACTTATCTGGCGTGGACCAGTTGCATGTGCAACACATAATATAAGTATATATTTAAATAAAAATTGCATATAATGAGGGTTTAGTTGAGATTGTCATAAACATAAGGCCAATCATCTTCGTCCCAGCCCATCGAGGACACCAGGGTGAGGCGGGGGTATGGGTCGCACACCTGTCCGGGTTTGTAGCCATGGTAGACAATCACGTCGTTGACGCCATCCAGGTCCTTCACCACGCTGTTGTGCCCTGGGCCCTTGAAGAAGTCCGTCTGCGCAAGGATGGGATCCCCGCGCTTCTCGTACGGTCCCAAGGGGTTCAAGCTACGGGCCACACCCACTGCGCATAGTTTACTGCATAACCTAAAGAGTAGGACGCAATGAAAATCATGATTTGTTATTATATTAGTCATTTAATTTTTCTTTTGTTCATTTCGTTGAGGTTGAAGCTTATGCACGTAACAGAATTTCAATTCTTGCTTACACAGTAGAAGTATTTGAATTTTAAACTCAATTTTTTCCTAAATTCCGTACTCTCATCCCATATTTATAAACACTTATAAATATGGGATGAGAGTATTGCCATTGAAGATAAATTCTGCGTGAGAACCAAATTTCTACTCGAGTTCATTGAGATTGTACTATGGTTACCCCTCCCTTGAATATTCGACTAAAAGTTTGGACTGTATTCATCTTACTTACCCATGCCCAGAGTATAGGAGGTAATGGTACTGATTTCGTTTAACGTAGAAAGGACCTTCCACAAGATTGTCCTCCCATGATAAGTCTGGCTTCAAGAGCTCTACTGTGTCATCAGAAGCAAAACTGAGGCCGTCAACGTTGAGACGCCGTGCATTGATCCAGTACTGGGCCTTCCATACGAAGTACAAGGTCCCGTTGTCGTTGAGGAGGGTTGGGTCGACGACACCGCCATTAGGGTCGCGCCAGAGTGGCTGGTCGGCGGTCGTAAAGGGACCTTCTGGGTTCTTTGACTGAGCTACTCCAACTGACATCTGACCGGTTTCCAGATCTCCAGCGCTGAAATAGACTCGGAAACCTTCTCCTACCTTGCTGAAACATTCAAGGTGTTGAAGGCTACCTACTTTATAACCTTTCGTGAACGTTTGGTAAGGTTTGCTTGATATTCAGGGCATTTCGAGGAATGAAAATGTATCCTGCAGAGCATAAATATTTTCAAGCCGTAGTTCTTTTAATGCTGAAGTAACATCAAGAGGCCACTAAAGCTCTCGACTTTACTTTACTTTTCTCGACTTTACTCCGTGGTATAACTGACCTTATGAATTTCGGGAGCCCAAAACCATTGATCGTTTCTGGACCATTTGGGCAGGTTACTGGCATTAAAACCGTAGCCCACTAGACTCCAGTTCTCGAGATCGGTCGATGTGTTAATCGGGAACTTTTCAGATTCCAAGTTGTTCGTTGTTGTTACAACATAGTATCTATCTAAAAATTATTTAAGTTTAGAAGAAATTTAAAATTTAATTACTTATAAAAATCTGCTTATTCCTACTGATTTACTTTCATGTGTTTTTGTTTTTTTATTCGATTTACGTGTAGTGATAAATTAGGCCCTTGGGGGAGTAACCGAAGCTTGGCATGTACCTATATCATTTCACTGGCTAGAATTACTAAAAAAGTATTTTTAAGCTGTTACGGGCATTTATTTATTATCTTATTTGAACTGTTGTCGTGCAAGAGCATATAGTTACTATCTGTCGCACATACTACAGAAAGAACTATAATGTTGCTAGGAGTCACGGTAGCCTAATTGGTGGGAATGCATTTTCTCGCACCATACCTAGGTTTAAAGGGCGTTGTCTTTTATCGGGTATATTCTCAATTCTAATATTCTCATAATTAATGACTTACCACCCACTTTCATGGCTCCCGGGTCGGGGTAGTCTGCATTATCGAGGACTGGATTGTTGAACTTGCGGGCATTTGCCCCTAAGGCAACAGCCACCACCAATAACAGTAGCCTAAACATTTCGGTATCAATGACAAAGCTTAAAATTTATTCGTTCCATTTTATATCATTATCGTCGCTATGTTGTGTAAACTTCGATTATTTGATGTTATTGTTCTCTGAATTTCCGAATTTTTTAGTTCCTGTTTCGCTAGTTGCAGGAACTATTGGTTATTTGTTGCAGTTAGTTTTTCAAGATATGATATCAGATTAACCTGTTTTTTTTTTCTTCTTCGGCCGGTACTCCCCTGCGCCGGAGGAATATATTTATAAATTAACAATTATACCCTTATAATACAAATAACCTGTGGGCCCCCAAGTTAATCAACTTGTCGGGGGCTCGCACAGTAAACGCTGTAGATGATGCAACATGTTTTCTATTTCACGTCTGTGTTAGCAAAAAAAACTTAGTTTTAATTTCAAATCAGTTTAATTCATACCATTTAAAATTGTAAGTTAACGTAAAGAGTAATTATAGTAAGGTAAAATAATTAAAATAAACAGTAAAGTATATTTTAAAGCGAAGTATTTTAATTCAAAAGCCAATTTTTTAATTTTCGTTTTTATCTCTCCTATTTTAGTTAATTTTTTTAAGTTGTATGGGCAATTCATTAAAAATTTTCGTTATACTATTTAATCTATTCCCGTATTTGTTGTAGGCTGGTTTCAAATTGACGTTTCTTGGATTTCGAGTATTGTGATGTGAATTGTTTTCTGTTTCTATGTTAAAATTCTTGTCAAAGAAGTTATATTTAATTACTTTAAATGTATAGAGTTGTTTTAGGTTTAATATTTCGAGGTACTTATATTTATCATCAATGCGGTTAAATTTTTTGTTTAGTTTGTTTGACAATATATTCTTAATTATTCTATTTTGGGCATTTTCCACTTTATTTACATAAGTGTTTTCGTCGCTGCACCAAGATGTTATTCCGTAAGTTATTACAGACTCTATCAGGGCGTGATAAACATTTTTTATTATTTTCCTTGGCATCCCGTATTTTAATTTATGGAGAGCTGCACTCCCAGATGGCAGTCTTTTACACAATGACTCTATATGCGATTGCCAGTTTAGATGGCTGTCAATGGTTAATCCCAAATATTTGTGCTCTTCTACCATGTCTATATATTGTGTGCAATTGCAGGTATTGCTGGAGTGCAGACATCCATGTTTGTGGAATATGTATTTGCTTTCAATTTGTTTGGGTCCTCTATTCCTCATGTGCATGATTTTTGTCTTTTTGAAGTTAATTGCCAGACCGAGGTCATGGGTCAGTTGTTGAATTTCTCTGATTGCAGAGTTCATTTTCTTGCTAGCTGCTTTCACATCTTTGTTTGCAATTACGAGTGCCATATCATCTGCGTACATAAATACCTGCAAACCTTTTAAGTAGTCTATTAATTTATTAATCGTTAATATATATAAATACGGTCCCAACAAACTGCCTTGTGGGACACCGCTGTCCCATGCGCCTAATTTACAATTTTGCTCATTTAGTCTGACTGTTGCTTTTTTTTTTCCTGTCCAGTATCCCCTGGACAAGGAGCATATATTTACAAAATACAATAACTTACATAATAATACCATAATATTGTAATAATAAGTTACATAATAATAACATCCCGCATCCCCAAGCTAGCGCTTATTTGGGACATAAGACTCATACAGTGCTGCTAAACAAGGCTTAATAATTTATTTTTGTTACTTACTTATAATGTTTATTATTATTATTATTATTTTACTTGTTATTTTAATGTTAATATAGCCTAGTCAGTTTTTTTTTATTATTACCTCCCATTGACCAACCATCTTTTTATACCCGCTTTTAACTCACCCATCTGTTTAAATTTTTTCATTTGTGGGGGAAGTTCATTTAATATCTTTGGTATAAGTACTTCGTTTAATCTCTCTCCATATTTGTTATATGTTATCTCAAACTTAATTTTTTTTTTTTCTTCTTCTCCGGCCGGTACTCTCCTGCGCCGAAGGAATATATTTATAAATTAACAATTATACCCTTATAATACAAATAACCTGTGGGCCCCCAAGTTAATCAACTTGTCGGGGGCTCGCACAGTAAACGCTGTAGATGATGCAACATGTTTTCTATTTCACGTCTGTGTTAGCAAAAAAAACTTAGTTTTAATTTCAAATCAGTTTAATTCATACCATTTAAAATTGTAAGTTAACGTAAAAAGTAATTATAGTAAAGTAAAATAATTAAAGTAAAAAGTAAAGTAAGTTTTAAAGCGAAGTATTTTAATTCAAAAGCCATTTTTTAATTTTCGTTTTTATCTCTCCTATTTTAGTTAATTTTTTAAGTTGTATGGGCAATTCATTAAAAATTTTCGTTATACTATTTAATCTATTCCCGTATTTGTTGTAGGCTGGTTTCAAATTGACGTTTCTTGGATTTCGAGTATTGTGATGTGAATTGTTTTCTGTTTCTATGTTAAAATTCTTGTCAAAGAAGTTATATTTAATTACTTTAAATGTATAGAGTTGTTTTAGGTTTAATATTTCGAGGTACTTATATTTATCATCAATGTGGTTAAATTTTTTGTTTAGTTTGTTTGACAATATATTCTTAATTATTCTATTTTGGGCATTTTGCACTTTATTTACATAAGTGTTTTCGTCCCTGCACCAAGATGTTATTCCGTAAGTTATTACAGACTCTATCAGGGCGTGATAAGCATTTTTTATTACTTTCCTTGGCATCCCGTATTTTAATTTATGGAGAGCTGCACTCCCAGATGGCAGTCTTTTACACAATGACTCTATATGCGATTGCCAGTTTAGATGGCTGTCAATGGTTAATCCCAAATATTTGTGCTCTTCTACCATGTCTATATATTGTGTGCAATTGCAGGTATTGCTGGAGTGCAGACATCCATGTTTGTGGAATATGTATTTGCTTCAATTTGTTTGGGTCCTCTATTCCTCATGTGCATGATTTTTGTCTTTTTGAAGTTAATTGCCAGACCGAGGTCATGGGTCAGATTGTTGAATTTCTCTGATTGCAGAGTTCATTTTCTTGCTAGCTGCTTTCACATCTTTGTTTGCAATTACGAGTGCCATATCATCTGCGTACATAAATACCTGCAAACCTTTTAAGTAGTCTATTAATTTATTAATCGTTAATATATATAAATACGGTCCCAACAAACTGCCTTGTGGGACACCGCTGTCCCGTGCGCCTAATTTACAATTTTGCTCATTTAGTCTGACTGTTGCTTTTCTGTTTTTTAGGTAATTTTTGAACCATTCAAGCTCGATGCCGCTAATTCCTATTTCCTGCAGTTGTTTTGTTATTACCAAGTGGGGCATTACGTCAAACGCTTTGGAAAAATCTAAAAAGAGGATTAAAATGTTGTTGTTTAGGTGAAGTTGGTGATTGCAATAATCACTGAAATCTCCAAGGCATTGTTCAGCACTTTTCGCTTTCTGAAAACCATATTGTCTGCTATGTATAATTTTATTTTTTATTAAGTATGTTGTTAGTTGTTTATGAACTATTTTCTCTAATATTTTCTCAGACGAGTTCAGAATACTTATTGGCCTATAGTTTTTTGGGTCATCGTGCTTGCCATTTTTATATATATGTCTTATTATCGCTTCTTTCATTTGCTTCGGGATAGTTCCATCGCTTAGAGAACCGTTTATTATTTTCGATAATATTGGTATAAACTGTTTGTTTGATGCTATGTCCCTCATCCTGATTTCGTCCGTTCCTGGTGACTTTTTAGTATTCATTTTTTTAATAGTTGCTCCCACCTCTTCGGAGGATACACTTTTCCATTTAAATATTGGCTTGTGAACAGTATCTGTTTTGTTATTTATATCTGTCAACTGCACCTTACACGATGTTTTTACAATGTTTATTTCTGTTATAAATGATTTAAGGAAGTCTGTTGCTATATTAATTGATCTCATTTTTTCTCGGTGTATTAGGAAAAATCGGTTTATAGTTTCATCCACAGAGTTCAAAATATTTCTTCCTGTGATTCTGTTTATGATTTCCCAGGTTTTCTTTTGATCATTCTTTGCTTTTTTTATTTCCGAGAAAATAATAATAATAATAATAATAACAATTCTTTATTTCCAACAAATACAGTAATTAGACAAAAATACAATTAGGGCTCCCATGCCTTCATAGAGGCGTGCGGGATACACCCTACAGAGTACAGTTTAAACATTATTCATTTTATTACAATCATGATATAATACTAGTACATAGTTACATTGCCATTAGTGTTTATTTTATATATATATCAATGTAACCCTTTATGCTCGTATTTGGCCTTGCGAACTTATTGTAACTACTAATGAATTCGTTATAGTAGTAAAATGATTTGTACAAGAATGATGCTGTTGTATGAGCCCGCTGTAAATTTGGGTTATATGAGACATCCGTTGATATTCATTCTCGTTGGAATATTCCTTGTCTGTGGTACCAAGGAAGAAGTGTTAGGTTTATCGTATAAATAGATAAGAACATTAGTAACCAAAGCTGAACGGGGTATTTTAGCCATGTTTGGTTTGCAGATGTGCAAAAATACACGGCAGCTAAGTCCGACTTGGGAAGGGAATAAACAGAGAGCACCGATGGGGAAGCACATGAGGGTGTTGGCTAAGTAAGAACTCTTCAATTTCTCCATTTTGTCAAGGGCTTGAAGTGTCATGGCGGCACAAGTGGGTTTGTACTGAGAATTATGGCAAGGTGTTTGGAGGAAGTTTTCTGCACCCCTTAAAGTTTTTTTTTAAACAAAATCATTAATTTGTATGAATTGCTTTGTTTTTCTTATTTTAAGGTTGGCTCCCACCAACTGTTTTTATAGGCTAAGTGAAATCCAATGCTATACATACATAAGGAAGAGACATAAGCAAACATTTTGTTTCTGAGTACAGTATCTTCCAGATACCGTAGGAAGCGTGGGTACTATGCAATTTTCTACATGAAGAATCCATCGTTGCCTATACGCGTTGACTGCTGGGGTGATTCCCACAGTCATTACGACAGCAGTATTCATTGTGCGAAGAATGAAACCCACTTTCGTAATCAATGGCTTTTTTTTAATCTCGTATGAGTTTTTGACTAAGACAGAAAGGCTTGTTGAATTGTAAGAAGGATACAATATGTTTGATTGCTATAATATGACGAGTTATTCATTGTCATAGATGTAAGGCCAGTCGTCATCTCCCCAGCCGACGGACGAGACCATCATAACACGTGGCCAGCTGCCGCAGACCTGGTTCTTGTGGAAGGTGTGGTACACAATGACGTCACTCACATTGTCCAAGTCTTTGACGATGCTGTTGTGGCCAGGTCCTCGGAAGGGATCTGTTTGCACCAGAATAGGGTCGCCCCTCTTTTCATAAGGACCCATTGGGTTTAAGCTGCGTGCGATCCCTACAGCATACAAATCGCTGCACATCCTAAAATGAAATAATTCATCTTTAGTTTTGGTGTATTAGTTATAACAAAGAAGTCGATTATTAGTATTTTTCTGCTTAAATTTTTTGCTTCCTTTTCCTTTTTATTATTTATTGTGTAACAAAGGGTTAGTTTGACTTCAGTTAGATGCTCTAGGTACCACAAGGTGCTCAATTCGCCTAGTGTTTGCTGGTCTGAGTCTCTGTACCATGCCGCCGCTGATGGAGTAAAAATAATGCCTTTTATAAGAACAGGTGCCGCAGCGGGGGTAAACCGAGAGTCGCAAAGGGAGCGAATGATGGCCATGTCATATATGTTTTCTGACTATTGTTCTAATAATGTATTTTTGGGTGGCTACAAGTGAATTTACATTTGTAATGAAAGTCCCACCCCACACTTAGATACCATAGGCTAGCCTAGATTCACAAAGTGAGTGGTTTAGTTGGATTAAACAAATTTCTGGGCAGAAGAAGTTGTCTTAAACATTTCGGCATTTTCCATTTCTAATTTTATGTGGCTGCCCCATTTCATGTCACTGTCAAAGTAGACGCCTGGGTATTTTGCCGTTAGTGTTTTAGTGATTAGTGATAGCTAGGCATTAGATTACATTCCCAACCATCACTTTCACACGGATACACACATACCTGTGGTAGTCAGCGCAAATCAAAATCGAAACAAAAATCTAAATTAAATAAACATAAAACACAATCTAGGTCTCTTACTTATTTATTTATTATTTCATATTCCCCGAATGTACCACAGTTACTGTACCCATATATTATTCATGGTACTTACGAGTGTCCGGAATAAAATAAATAGTGATATTGATTCCTTCGCACGTAGAATGGTGCCTCCACTAAATTGTCTTCCCACGCATATTCTGGCTTGATGAGGTTGAACGTTTCGTTCGAGGCAAAAGTGAGGCCATCATTGTTCAGCCGTTTACCATTGATCCAGTAAGTTTGGGCCTTAAACGCTAAGTAAAGGTTGCCTTGGTCGTTGATGATGGTTGAGTCGAGGTCTCGGCCATCAGGGTCGTTGTACAGACATCTCTCGAGAGGCGTATAAGGACCTGCGGGAGAGTCAGACCAGGCGACACCAATGCAGAGTACTTTAGTGGCGTATATGTCATTTGTTGTAAAGTAGACGTGGAAGCGCTCGCCAATCTGTAGGAACAGAAATTACAATTTTTTGACGTTTTTTCGCGTATATTTGGACATTGACCATTCCCGACTTCTCTATAGCGCCTGCAGCTGTGATTGTCTGTGGAAATGCTAGTCCTTTACATGGGTACAGCATGCCCTAAGGTCAACTAGCCTCCTCTGAACACCGAAGTATTTTGGGGGGTTGAACTACTTGTACATCGTTACCTCTTTTCTCTTGTATTATTAATGTGGTTTGGAACTTTGGATGTGATGAGAAGAACGTACCTGCCTTGTGTATTTCTGGTGCCCAAAATGGCTGATCTTTATTGGACCAAGTTGGAAAGTTACTGGCATTGAAAACATATCCAATCAGAGTCCAGTTTTCCAAATCTGTCGACTTGTGGATTGGAAACTTTTCTGGCTGTCCATTGTTTGTTGTAGTTACTGCGTAGTAACTGTCTGCAGAGGAATATTATCATAATACAGATTCACAGCGTAAACAAAGCTGCCATTGGCCATATTTTGTGGAAACATTGCTTTTTATCAGTACTCCTGCCTAGTGAGGTTTGTGAAGAGCAATATGTACTACAACATATATGTAATTATTATATTAAAAGAAATCGTCAGATGTTTTTGAAAAAAAAAATAGTCAGTTTTACCAAAATGAAGTTATCAAAGATGAAAAAAACTACCCATGGACAACATTTTTATGAACCTAGATGCTGAATTTCATCAAATTCATTCGCGTAGTTTGGCCCCAAATTGAGTTACCGACAACCAGACATTTCGTAAAAACTTTTTTTGCTTCCTGGGACCTCAAAACGAGAAAATCCATTTAAATCGAAAACTGCGAAAAATCGAAAAAAAACTTATAAAATAGGAAAGCAAAAAAATACAGATATATCTATATATATATATATGATATCGTCTAATATTGAGTAATTAGTTTTGTCTTACCTTCAACTTTGATTGCGCCTGGATCTGGGTAATCGGCATTGTCTATGACCGGGTTATTAAATCTCCTCGCATGTACTATAGACAACATTAAAATACCTATTGTTATGTACACAATACTATTCATTTTAAAGCCTTAATTGCTACTGGTGAAAATTTCTAGGGTGTATCAGAGATTAGCTTTGTTGCCAAGCCCATGAATGTAAGAATTTAGTGAGATTATCATTATCTTGCTTATCATGTTATAACTATTTATCAATTACTTCAATTTAGTGTTATTGTTATGTACTTTTTAGGATTGCATTGTATGTAAAAAGTAATTCAGCTGTATGCTTTGGAGCTTTCTCGTATGGTTTCAACGTTGGTGGAGATGCACAATTTCAATTTTTTAGCCACTCTTAGAAGTTTGACATAGACTCTTCATCAGTGGGTTCACAGGGCATATTAATTTACAGTAAACAATAAAGGCATTTGTTAAAAATGTTTTAATAGTTGTTGTCGTAAACATAGGGCCAATCGTCGTCACCCCACCCTACAGACGAGACAAGCAATACTCTGTCACCATCGCAGACATGGTCTTTCTTGAACGAGTGGTAGACGATGATGTCATCTATGTTGTTGATATCTTTGACTATGCTGTTGTGTCCGGGTCCTCGAAATGGGTCGTTTTGTACAAGGATTGGGTCTCCTCTCTTCTCATAAGGTCCCATTGGGTGCAATGCTCTTGCTATGCCGACGGAATACAGATCACTGCACATTCTAAAAGAAACAAGGAAAATTAACATTGCAACGCAAATACTAAATAGGTTATATTTTCTAAGTTGCCAAGTAAAATCTTGATTATTTTTAGTACTCTTGACGCATTTGGAATATTTTTAATGTACTAACCCATGTCCCGAGTAAAAGAGGTAGTGGTATTGTTTTCTTCTCACATAGAAGGGTCCTTCAACTATATCATCCTCCCAAGGGAGCTCAGGCCGTAAAAGCTCGACTTCTTCATCAGATGAGAAACTCAAGCCATCACTGTTTAGGGGCTTAATCGAAATTTTGTTGGAAGACATATACACCAGGTAAAGAGTGCCGTTGTCGTTTACTATAGATGAATCCAAAGCTCTGCAGTATAGGGGACTAGGTTCAGGCTTGTAAGGACCTTCAGGGGCGGTTGCTGTTGCTACCCCGATACAAAGAGCATTTTCTTTGACATCTCCCGCCGTGAAATAGGCTCGGAAAACATTTCCAATCTGCAAAAATATTCAAATTTATTGTACTACTTGACTGGAGCTATGATTTCTGCCAAATCACATACTTGTGCTGTAAGTATTATACAATAACTTTATTATTTCCATTAAAAGTCTTTACGGTTGACAATACTCACTTACTTCGCGTGTCCAGACACGCATTTAATGGGTTGTCCAAAATCGACCAGCTTGAACAGCTGTGTCGTTTGCTTCATGCAGGTCGTCAATTGTGCAGGAACCAGATGGCAGTAGTTTGCAGACCAGCAGGTGGACGGTATCCTGAACAGCCCCGCAGTCACATCGGACACAGTGACAATTATACAATACTATAACATGCTGTGTTGTACCGAAGCCAACGCTATTATTGCTTTCCAATTTATACTTAGTATAAGGAAAGCTTTGTGATGGTCCAAATGTCCAATTCGAGATTTCAACGGATTTACACGTTTTGAGGTACCAGGAACCAAAAAAAGTGGTTTTTACGAAATGTCTGTCTTTTGCTCTGTCTGTCTGTCTGTATGTCTGTCTGTCTGTCTGTCTGTCTGTTCATCGAGTTCCGGGCAAACTACTCGGTGGATTTGGGTGAAATTTGGCATGTAGGTTCACAAAAATCATACCTCGGGACCATTTTATTTTTATTTTGGGCTAACTCAATTTGGGGGGGTTTTATTCTCAAAAAACTCCAAAAAAAAAGTCTAAAAAAATTATTTCTCAAAAACGGCTCCAACGATTTCTTTTAAATCCACATATATTCTAGTCTAGTTATAACTAGTCGCTATTAATTTTGATAAAATGCGGGGGGTCGCTTGCCCCTTCATTATTTATTTGTACCAACCTTATGAATTTCCGGAGCCCAAAAAGCTTGATCATTTGCAGACCAAGGCAGTGGGTTTTTTTCATCAAAGAGGTAACCCACTCTTGTCCAATTCTGTAAGTCAGTTGATGTGTGAATTGGGAATTTCTCGGGTAGGTTATTGTTTGTTGTCGTCACAACATAATAACGATCTGAAATGGTGATAGGAGGACTAGGGAATTAAATTCGTTAAGGCTTATTAATTAGCGCTATATGTATTAGCATGTGCGGACGAAGAAATTACAATATAAATCGTGCCCCTGAAGTGCTTACTTACCCCCAACTTTGATTGCTCCTGGATCAGGGTAGTCCCCATTATCGATCACAGGGTTGTTGAATCGACGCCCTTGCACTGAAAAGGCTGACAGAGATAAAAGAAATATGCTCAACATCATGTTGTCTAGTAGTAGTTCAATGGAACTGCTGCCCGGATTATTTATGCCCCGTACAAGTCTATCGCTATCATAATCAATTAAAATGAGAGACAATGAAATGAGATAAGACAGCTTGAGTGTTAGTGTTGTGCACAGCCCCCACTTCGGTCATGTGATGAGGAACGAAATCGACTTCTGCGTGTAATAATCCAAGTGAAGATAGAAGGACTGAAGGCTCACGACAGAACATCTTGGTTGAAAAACCAGAGGCAGTGTTTCGGCAAGAGCACGACTTCCCTTTTCAGAGCAGCAGTCCTCCAAGGTCCATATTGCCATAATGGTCGTCAATTTTCGATAGAGGAGGCATTCAAAGAAGAAGACAGCCCCCTGGGACTAGCCCTGGGTAACATTATTGCTTATGTGCACTGAAATGGGAAATTCTGCTTCTTTCGGTTCTGTTAAAATTCGTTTAAATTGCTTTGAGGACTTAAAACAAAAATCAAATATATCTTCTTTCTTTATTTCTTAAATTAGTGAATTAGTCTGCTACGATCAAAACCAAATTAATGACTTATCCACTAGATTGGACCGGGTTGAAGGTTCAGATCCGTCTGCATGGAACCTTTAGTTGTCGACGATGTATGGCCAGTCATCGGTGTCCCAGGCCAAGGAAGACACCAGCATGACTCTGTCGTTGTCACCGCAGACGTGATCTTTCTTGAAGGCGTGGTAGACTATGACATCATCCACACCATTTATGTCTTTCACGATACTATTGTGGTCAGGAGCTCTAAACGGATCGTTCCAAACAACGATGGGGTCTCCTTTTTTTTCATAAGGCCCCATGACCGTGCGGCTGCGAGCTACCCCTACCGAATTTTCGTCTCCGCAATCCCTAAACAGGCATAATTTCAGAACACATTAATGTTGAAGCGAGAAGCTACAAAATAAGTGAAGAGCCCATTTATTCGAAGCTAAGATCACTAATCACTAGAATTGTGTTTAGGAGAGATGAAACTTGCCACGCCTTTAGAGCAGGCTTTGGATGTATCCAAAGTACAACAAATCCTACCCTGTCGTGGCTGCAATGCGAGGTCGGTGGAAACCCCGCCTAAGTCTTGAATGTCTGCTACCACGTCACCGTATTTGTTTTTAGCCCTAGCCGGTCGGTGGACACCCCGCCTTAGGCTATTGGAGGTCTGGTTCGTTTGCTTACCCATGGCCTGAGTAAAATAGGTAATGAAAGGCATTTCTTCGGAAGTAGAAAGGTGCCTCCACTAGGCTATATTCCCAAGGCAGCTCTGGCCGAAGAATTTCAGTGGCATTGTCTTCAGCAAAATTAAGTCCATCATCTGTCAATTTACGGATCCAAATCCGGGCTCCAGCCATGAAATACAAGTAGTATGTGCCATTGTCATTGGCCAGTGATGGATCAATGGCTTCACAGAGTAGTGGTTTGTTTTCGGGTGTGTATGGTCCTCCTGGGGTTTCTGAGGAAGTTACACCTATACAAAGTGGTGCATTTTGATCTGTTTGGCCTGCTGTGAAGTATGCTCGGTAAATGTTCCCCACCTGTCAAATGAAATCAATCAATCAATCAATATAAATAATCATACAATGTACAAGACAGAGAGAGAGACCCGGTAGGCCGTGGCCCGTGATGGGTCCAGAACAACTGTTATTGTTAATCTTCTTCTTTCTTTTCCTTGTCCAGTATTCCCTGGACAAGGAGCATATATTACAAAAATAGTTAATAGGTAATCCAAACAATAATATAGGAAATAAAATAATATTGTGAATTAACGATAACTAACAACGAGTCAATGATATATTTTATTTTTATTGGACTTGCGCTTAGGCGCCCATTCCACATACGTCAATCGTCAATGAAAAATTGAAAAATGACGTCAAAATGACGTAAATTGACGTGGTAGCAGAATTTTTAGTATGTCTTTAATGTCTGCTAAAGCGTCATTTTTCAATTTTTCATTGACGATTGACGCATGTGGAATCGGCGCCCTACTTACCTTATGAATTTCCGGTGCCCAGTAGGCTCTATCTTTTTCGCCCCAGGGAAGACGTAATTTCTCGTCAAATAAATTACCAATTAATGTCCAGTTCTGCAAATCCGCTGACGTATGAATGGGAAACTTCTCCCATTTGTCGTTGTTAGAAGTTGTAACTGCATAATAATTTCCTGAAATTGATACTCCAATTAAAGTTCTACGGTATTGTACTTATAATTCTTACCTTGTTACATTTCCAAATATTAAAAAAAACGTATTTAAAAAATTGTCTTCAAAACAGCTCCAATCATTTTTTTTTCAGTGCACATATTATATTGTAGTTGTTACTAACATCAACAAAGCCCAAATGGTGGCTTGACAAAGTTTTCATGAAAAATGCCTAAAAAATAATTTTCTGTGGAACCTTTCTATCGATGTTTTCCAACATCAGAACGGTATGTTTTAGGTGTTAAATAGAGTAAAAAACTGAACAGGTTGCTTTTCCAAGCAAATTATAGGTTTTGAATATAAAAAAATATTTTTTGAAGAAATTAAGGATAATTCATACCTCGTCATTATAACATTTTTTTTTTTTAATTTTTTATTGTTTCTATTACTAAGCCAACCTAGCGGAGTTAGGGCTATAAAGCCCTCTCTCACACTCAACTAGGATGGCCCGGGACCGCCTGCTTTACATGCCCTCCGAAGCATGGCCAGAAAATGTAGCCAGTGTGAGACTCGAACCAACAACCTTTCGGGTGAAAGTCAGAGTCCGTACCACTACGCTACATGTCTTGACTTTATTACTGTGTTGTATTCTATTGGTTCTAGACTATGCAATCGTCCCATTGATTGATGATGATGATTCAGTGCTTTGGAATAGGGATAATATCGTCACCCTAAAGTCAGAAGGGCGTAACCAACCGTTTTGGAGAAATTGAGTTTTAATCAGATTGAGGCGCTTATTCCACCGACGTCCATAGTTCACTATTGACGTGTTTGACGTGGTAGCAGATCATTTTTACACTGTCTTTAATGTCTGCTACCACGTCAAACACGTCAATAGTGAACTATTGACGTCGTTGGAATATGCGCCTTAGTGACCTTGTTATGAGCATTTGTGTATACCCCCCAAAAATCAATATTGAAAAATAAGGTTAACATTTTCGATTTTCTGGCTAGGAAACTAAACGTACCGTGCACAGAAACGCAATTATCTCAAAATGTTATTTTTGATGGTACGCCCTTCTGACTTTAGTGTGATGATAAATGTAAATCCTTCCACTGGACACACCACACCGTCGATTTTTATACAAATCAATTTGAATAACTGTGGCCAATCTGCTTCAGATACATGCTATGTATCAAAATGTAGAGGAACACTTTTCCTTTCTACTAATGCATTAATGACTGCCTTACTATCCTGTGATATTTGAGTTTTTACTCTTATAAGGTTTTTCGCCTCAGTTTGTCTATTAAGTCCAAACTATATGAGTCGTCTAGTATCAAAGTCGCCAATGTAATTTTTGATCAATTTTTCAAAAACCACAAAAACCTGTAAATACAGTAAACATAATATACTGTATTACACTAAACTGTTAGTTCAGTAACTGAAAAAAGCTGGTTCACAAATTACTTATACGCTCGTTCAGCTACAGTTAAGTTGCACGATGCAACTTGCCACCCGCTAAACTGGGAGTCTGGTGTACCCCAGGGTGGTTTAATCGGTCCAACCCTGTATATAATAACAACAAATCAATTGCAGTCCCTACTAACGAGATTACAAACATTTATGTTCGCCGATGATATGGCGCTAGTAATAGCAAACAAAGATGTCAATGAGACGAGTATACACATGAATCTCGCCATAAGAAAATTACAGGCACTTTCACACGATCTCGGACTAACTATAAATAGCAAAAAAATAAAAATCATGCACATACGAAACAGGGGACCTTCACAAATAGAAAACAAATATGTATTCCATACACACGATTGCCTGCACAGAATAAAAACAGAAAATGGTCAATGGGAGTTAATAATAATAATAATAAAAACTGACATTAAAATAACAAGTTAAACTAAAATAAAAATAAAATAAATATTATAAATAAATAACAAAAATAAATGATTAAGCCTTGTTTAGCAGCACTGTATATCAATTTGAATAACTGTGGCCAATCTGCTTCAGATACATGCTATGTATCAAAATGTAGAGGAACACTTTTCCTTTCTACTAATGCATTAATGACTGCCTTACTATCCTGTGATATTTCAGTTTTTTCTCTTATAAGGTTTTTCGCCTCAGTTTGTCTCTTAAGTCAAAACTATATGAGTCGTCTAGTATCGAAGTCGCCAATGTAATTTTTGACAAATTTTTCAGAAACCACAAAACCTGTAAATACAGTTACTGAACTAACAGTTTAGTGTAGTACAGTATATTATGTTTACTGTATTTACAGGTTTTTGTGGTTTTTGAAAAATTGATCAAAAATTACATTGGCGACTTTGATACAAGACGACTCATATATTCTTACCATCATCAGCCTTGATTGCTCCAGGATCGGGGTAGTCTCCGTTATCTATAACCGGATTGTTAAAACGGCGACCTTCAGCAATTGAAGTTGTCAGTAATTGACCGAAAACCACTAGAAACATTATTTTTAGCATTTTAATAAAACATAAACATTCACTCGTGAGCTTGAAAATGTCGCAATCGTATATTTAAGAAATATAGAAAAAGGCAAGTTTTTCCTAATCTTATCTAGCCTATTGTGCGGTATACTAGATATATAATTTTCATTCACTGTCATTGCCATAGTAAAATTTATGAGGTTCACTATTACGCAATCATACATAAAACACTAGAAAATTATCTCCCATGGTGCCTCTCGACGCCCCTGCAGCCCGATCATGGCGATTTGGGATTATTATAATACCGGGCTTTATTTTTCAATACCGCAGTAGTAAGGTGTCACGTGACGGTGTTAAAATATCCATGGGAAATACAAATTAATAAATTATCAGAATACAAGAAAATGGTGCGTTGTTTAATAATTGAAGGAAGCACTAATAAACATTAAAATGTAAGGTAGAATTTTGAAATATAATGTGAATTTTAATTAATGTGTCTTTATCTAAGGGAGAAAAAATTGAAAACCCACCAAAAATATTAATTTATCAATTTGAATTTCCCGCGCATTTTGTACTCATTTGTTTAAAACAATTGAAAAAACCCCGGTATTATAATAATCCCAAATTGCCTTGATCCATTCTGTTGGTGTAGGTAGACCGTTATTAATACGGCGGGGAAGTGGGCCTGCACAAGATAAGTACGCAATTTCGCTGGTTGAATAGCCTGCACTAGCTAAGTACAAAGTTTTGACCTGGTCAAGGTATCCGTTCTGCTATGCTGCAATGCGTAAGACTTCGATATTTTGTTACATTGGTATTTATATCTGATAGTTGGCTTATGGTTAATGGGAGCCCCGTAATTGATATTATGGCTCCTGCCGTTCCAGTTAATATATTTATATGCCATGATCGGGCTGCTGGAGCTTTGGGCCTAATGGTACAGGTGCTGGTCACCTCCACGTCTCATAGCAACCACACGGTTTTGTTCCTCCCTAACCACCAGTTTTTGGTGGCAAATTAGTTTACGCAACTTTATATTAATAATTCATTTTTTGCTTGTTACAGGTGGCTTTTTACGAAATACTAAATGGCATGTGGGTGAGAAACGGCTTGCAAATAAAAGGACAAATGATGACATACATCCAATGCAACTTCTGCAATTCCATGGTTGACGCTGATTTGTATCTTCTGCAAGTCTGTGCTACACAAATTGACCCTGAACGTTTTCTAGTTAACGTTCTAGAAATGTAAGTGATTTAATATCAGCCTATCCAGTGGAGTGACTTATAGGTATTAAGGTCGGACCATCGAAACTTATTCAGCCACTATATAGTGAGATAAGCTACCCTGAAACTTAGTGGCTGGATAAGTTTCGTTCATTGGAAAGGTCGTCATCGCATCGATTAGTCGTAATTCTTTTGAACTTATGAGAACTTGGAACTCCTAGTAGCTCAAAAATTCTTCTGAGTTAGTTCTATTTTTTTTTTTTTTTTGTGTAAGGTACAATGTGAAGAATATAATATGAACAAAAGAATATGCATTTTTACATCACAGTTGGTTATGGTTACTAAATATTACAATTTACAAATAGATATTGCCATAAAAGTGTAATTTAAATTTTTGTGCTTATGCATTTACAAATGGAACCAGTTTCGTCATTTCTTTTCTCTTAAGAGTTCTATAGTGCCGTATTTTGCTTTGCTGTATTTTAACACGCCATCTTTGTAAGCCGTAGGTTTTATTGCTCTTAGGTATATACCGTATATAATACTAAATAACGTGCTGAATTTGATAATTTTGTTCTACCGTCATAGCTCGGCTCTTTAGGAATATCAAGCGTTGTCTATGCCTTATGTCTCTGTAAGAATCAAAAGTGTACTTTTGCCAGTTCATCTTTGTTTAAAAGTCCTTGCACTGCCAAGGTGTTATTTTAGGTAGTCCTTAGAACCGCAGAAACTGCATTATTTATTGCTGATATTTCCTTTTCAGGTTTCGAGTTGGGGAAGCGCTTTCCATAGCTGTATTGCGTACAGCACCCCCTTTTACATACATCGACCATGACTTTGAGTTGTCTATGCTTGAAAGCTGCCTCACATTTCTTGCCACGCTTATAGATATTCGATCTAATTTAGGTAAGTTTGTCTTGTACAATAAGGCGCTTATTCCACCTACGTCAATAGTAAATGTGGTATTGACGGACATTTCAATTTTACTCTATGCCATAGTTAAAATTGATCAATGACCATAGAGTAAAATCACGCGCTGCAAACAATAACACTCTAAAATGGCGTCATGGAATATGTTAAGTACAAACATTTTAATAGATTGTTTATAAAACAGTTTTCATCCATTAAACAGATCGGTTAAGGTCGATCTTACTTCGGATCTTCTACTATTATTAGGTTTTAATAAAAATAATAAGTGTACGAAGAAAACAAATACAAAAAAAATTTCAAAAAACAAATGCGCCAAATTGCAAAAATTTGGCGCATTCGTGGCATTAGAAGAATAGTGATCAATAGTTGAAAAAACAAGTGGAATGTAGTGTATCAATAAAACATTGATATGTCCGTCAATACCACATTTACTTATTGACTATTGACGTAGGTGGAATAAGCGTCTTATGTAATATATGCCTACTATTGACACTGACTTCTCAATTTCTGCATCTTTTGAAAAAGATGAGAAGATTGTATATAGGCTATAATACTTCAAGGCTAGATATTTTTTTTATTAAGCCACAGCTAGTAGTCATCATATTATTTTCGTTTATGTTATATACACGGGTAGAATTTTCATTATTATTTTTTAAATTTAATTAGATTAGATTTTTGAGCCAAATCCTGAATATTTTGTGTCCAACCTCTTTGTCTGGTTCCTGGAGGCACATAATCGTGAGGAAGTAAGGTTGACGATGTATATCACTAAATAATTGGTCTTATACCCAAAAGCGACGTAGGCTATTTCTGAATGCCATTGCGCTGCCCACATTGGTAGGGGATGAAAACACGCCGACCCTCATCACAGGTGAATGTTCTTGAGCCCCAATTGCATGACTATAATGCTATTTATTTATTATGCCAGGTGTAAGCGAGACGTGGCTTTCTAAATTGGAGATGGTGACGCTGTTGTGCATGGGAGACAAGACACATTCCCAGCTGATTGAACTGATGCCCGAGAGATGCGGGACCGGGCAAAGCCGGGACTTCGACGCAATGCTTTCTGAGGTTGCCGACTACCGCGCCCCCAACAACATGCAACAAGGCATGTACGCGCCCAAGAGCCAGGTCTGGGAGGACCTCTATGATCCCATCCATGTCTTGCTTAGGGCTGTACATCGACGCGATTTTCAAACTTCTATGGATAGATTTACGGAATAGTGAGTATCTGCTAATGTTTTATTATATTTTAGTCGTATGTTAATGTAAAAATTATGGGGATGGGTGATTGCAAACGAAACAAACCAAAACAATTGATGACGACTGGAACTGCAGTCTATCCTTACACCCTACTTACTAGCCTATGCCCGCCATTAGGTGCCCACCATTAGGTGCGGCCATTCCACCGGTGAATTTACTTGAAAAATTGACTTTGTCATTGACGTTTGTTTTGTTTTAAGGAGACTATTATGTAGATACTTAACTTATCTATTATAAATTAAGTTATGATATGGTAGTAAGTTAAGTAGTTAAGTTAAGTAGTCAGTAATCTAAGTATCAACATAATAGTCTCCTTAAAACAAAACAAACGTCATTGACAAAGTCGATTTTTCAAGTAAATTTGTCGGTGGAATGGCCGCCTAACCAGTAAGGATGTGCTGTTAGTGATACCCTGCTAGTGACAGTGTCCGCCTTCCTTTAGGCGCTGTTTCCACCGACCGGCTAGGGCTAAATACAAATACGGTGACGTGGTAACAGACATTCAAGACTTAGGCGGGGTTTCCACCGACCTCGCATTGCTGAATGCAAATGACATTGACGGAAATGTTTGTTTTCCTCTATGCCATAGTTAAAATTGATCAATGATCATACAGTAAAATCACAAACAAACAAACTAAAATTAAAAAATGGCGTCATTGGATATGTTAATTGCAAACATTTTAATAGTTTTCTATAAAAAGAAAAAAACAAACATTTCCGTCAATGTCATTTGCATTCTGCAATGTGAGGTCGATGGAAACCCCGCCTAAGTCTTGAATGTCTGTTACCACGTCACCGTATTTGTATTTAGCCCTAGTCGGTCGGTGGAAACCCCGCCTTAGTAAGAATTGGGCATCTCTGCAGTTGTGCAGCTTTCATGGTTGGAAGTCACAAAACGGGCACGCCGGTGACGCCAGGATGCCTATTTATTTATTTAATTTCAACCCTAGTTCTAAACAACTCCTAATGTTCCAGTGTGAATCAAAAAAGAAAAGTCAAACCGGGTACTGAAAATATCTGGCCGCCTTTGCGACCGCCTGCGCCCTGTAGCGACCAGTATGAAGATCCGCGCAAGATTCTCCATTCTCGCATATTCCACGCTATGATCTTCTGTATCCTCTATCAAGCTGTTGAGCGGAGGAATATTTCCGATCATGTGATGGCGCTGGCTGTGTACCTACTCGAGATGGCGGTGTTGTCTTGTGAGAACGTGGCACCTTCGCAGGTGTGTAGCTGACAATTATAATAGTTAACAACAATGCTGGTACCTATAGCTGGAAAAACACGATCCTACTTGGCTGTACAGCTAAGTGGGACGACTTGGTCTGATTTTGATTTTAGTTGGATGTGCTGACACCAACGATCAGAGGTCATTGTTATTTTATTATTTGATGCTTTGCCATAGGGTAATATAATTTTAAATTTCGCTAACCTATTTCTTGGTGGTTTTGATTTCAGCTCTGTCAGGATCGACCTGGTATCCGCTACGATGTGCGCGACTTGGATCTTTCGTCATTTTACGAGACGGACTGGTTGGCATTAAATGTTCGAACTGTGATTGTAAATCAAGTCAACGTAGTTGCTAAGGATCGTGATAGTTCGGATGGAGAGGTTTGTCTTTTTATAACTGTAACCTTTTTTGTAAAGAATAAAAAAAAAATCATGAAAAATGACCAAGAAATAATTTTTCTTCGGACCTTATATCGATTCTTTCTAAATTCAGATATGTTTTAGGTGTTACATAGAGTAACAAAACCGATCAGGTTACTCTCCTAAGGAAAGTTTTGGTTTTAATAAAAACGTTTTTTTTGGAAGAAATTATTATGGGTCTTCACAGTGTTGATCTTATCGAGTTGTCGAGTTAGATGTGCTATCCAAGTTAACACACAATCGTGAATGTACCTCGGGAGTGAGTTATCATGCTATATTTAACAGGGTAAACAACGTGGTAGTAGTCAGACGTTCGTGGCACCGTTTTAAAGAAAGTGGCAGAACTCTATTCTAGTATATTTTTTGTTCATTTTGGTTATTATAATTTTAAATATTTACGGTAATTGCTTGTGATAATAGATTATACAAATAAATTTAAATGCTACAAAATTTTAAACGCGTGTTCAAATCAATCAACAAAAACAAAGATGGCGGCGGTCAAACCTGAGCTATCGATCGCAGCGCAAGTTAAATAGCACACTTAACCAACTTGGAAGTGCCTTTAGGATAGCACGCTAGTTAGCTTGGTTATCGGGTTGTGTTAACTTAACTTGATATAACACACTTAACTATAGCACGAACACTGTGAAGACCCCTATTGACAGTTCATGTTTTTTTGCCATTTTAGGATAACGATGGGTCTGGTGTGCTGGACGAAAGCATGGACATGGACATGGTGGCGCTTGACCTAATGAACGAGTTCACTACCGACAATACTCAACTTGCACTGCCCAGCACAAGCGGTCAGCAGGCGTCGACCAGTTCAGGTTACCAGGTCGTCTCCATGTCCATGCCCCGCAGGGCTCCATTTAGTCTTCGCTCATTGGCCATGAGAAACCAAGTATTACCTTTGTCAGGGGTAAGTATGGCGCATTTACCTATAGAGAGCTTTCCCATTGAAAAAAAAAAACAATGTGGCAAAATGATGGGGAGGGGGGAGGTCGCATCCCAATATGGCGCCCGTACTTAAGACTTGACTTATGGCCATTAGCAATTCTTCCCACCAATCAGAGCTTTGGGTTACACACGAAAGTTGCCATGACGATGGCTCTATAGGTTAAGTCTGGGGAATCGCCACGACATTTACAGAGGCCCGCCATTTGGATTTCCTTATGAGAATGATCTCTATTCTGTCGCATTCACCATTTTGAAATTAATTTTTTGACATTTACGAGTAAGATAGAAAAAAAAATGTCTTTATTTTCCATATGCGCAAATTTTGGGCCTTTCGGCCCACTCATACACTTAACCATTGTTGCCTTGACGATGCCCTCTCTCTATAGGTTAAGTCTGGGGAATCGCCACAACATTTACAGAGAGGTGAAAGCCGGCCATTTGGATTTCCTTATGAGAAAGATCTCTATTCTGTCGCATTCACCACTTCGAAATTAATTTTTTCACATTTACGAGTAAGATAGAAAGAAAAAAAAATGTCTTTATTTTCCTCATGGGCAAATTTTGGGACTTTCGGCCCACTCATACAATTAACCGCATATATGCGAGACACAACTCACTTTTCACAGCCGTAGGACGAGGTACACAAACTTATTATCGCGAATAAAAATTTAAAAATGATTTTTAGAATCAAATGAAAAAAGTGCTATTGTAAAATTGTGTTCTTTCCATTTTTAACCCCGATAATAAGTCAACCTGGTACCAGTGCTCAGCCTACTGGTGCAGAAGGCCCTTATAATAATGTCCCTATATCCTAATGGACACTGTATGTAGATCTAGGTTCATAAAAAGTCCTTCATGACATTATTCTGGCCCATATTTTTTTTGTCCAATGTCAACGAGGCTATAGATTTCGGACAAATTGTTTTCGTATGTATTTTTGGGCAAACTGGTATGCGTCCTCAATGTTAACCTGCACAAACGATAATGGACAAGCTGAGACAAGCTCACCACTGTCGCAATGTAACAGGCGAAAGCATGAATTAACCAAGTACAGATACGAGTCAGCAGAATGCCCTATGTCCAAGTACAAAGGAGATACAGTACGACCAGGAATTGACAATACTCGAAACACGGTGCTTCTTCGATTTTACTAATGTAGGTTTAGGCGCTTATTCCACATACGTCAATAGTCAATAGTAAATATGGTATTGACGGAAATTTCAATTTTCATTGATACACTACATTCCACATGTTTTTTCAACTATTGATCACTTTTCTTCTAATGACACGTATGCGCCAAATTTTTGAAATTTGTTTGCATTTGTTTTTTGAAATTTTGTTTGTATTTGTTTTCTTCGTACACTTATTATTTTTAATAAAACTTAATAATAGTAGGAGATCCGAAGTAAGATCGACCTTCACCGATCTGTTTAATGGATGAAAATTTTTTTATAAACAATAAAATATAAAATGTTTGTATTTAACATATCCCATGACGCCATTTTAGTTTGTTATTGTTTGCAACGCGTGATTTTACTCTATGATCATTGATCAATTTTAACAATGACATAGAGTAAAATTGAAATGTCCGTCAATACCATATTTACTATTGACTATTGACGTATGTGGAATAATCGTCTAATAATATATATTATAGCATTATATGGTATATTTTATTGACATTAACCTAACTGATGTTGAAGAGACAACCTCCTCGTTATACATTAAGTTATAATATGGTAGAGACTTATTAATGATGTCTGTTACCACGTCGGCACCACGATTAGTGAAGCAAATTTGTCGGTGGAATAGCCGCCTATGAACTTATTTTGTTAATATATGTTTATAGAGCAACAACCAGATGTGGCCTCTGTTGTTCAGAGCCATTGAACCATCGCGGACACTCGGTGCTGTTAAATCACAATTTGCGAAATGCCCAAAGTCAATAATGGTACGTTTTAGTGACTATTTATTGTTGTTGTTGTTTCCAACGCCTGCTTTCAGCATTTCTGCTTTTAAGCAAGCCTGTTGGGGGGAGTGAGTCTGTTTGTTAACTTGAGGCACCCTAAGGGCAGACTCTTTCACCTCGGGGAAAGGGGAGTTGACTGACAGGGTGGACCTCCTGATTATAGTGGATTCCGAACCACTTGGGGGAACATGGTAAAGTCACGATTAAATCGGAGGTGACCAGGACTCGACACGCACGTAAACTGACTGGTATAGTCTCAGTGAGTTATCATGTCCCACTATGTTTCCCTGCCATCGCTGTGCACACTACCAAGTTTGCCGCGCTGTTTGAAACATGTTCTGCTCTCATGGAATCAACATGGAAAGGCCATCGGCACTATTTATTGTACGTCACCATTCAATTTCCAAAATTGTCATTATCAAGTACAGGAGCTCAGAACTCTTGATTCGTTGTTATTGTAATGTTGTGAATAAATTAAATTGTACAATAATACAAGAAGCGCAGTTGAATACATTTAGAACTCAGTACTAACGTCCTGAAGGACTTTATGGACCCAGGCCCATAGGTCCCATAGGTCCCTTGCCAACGTCCCCGTGGATTTCGGACATCGCATTGTTTCCATATGAATTTTTGGCGATTGGCAAACTGGCATATGTCCTCGATGTCAACCTACACCGTCAGAAGCGATAATGGACAAGCTGAGATAAGCTTACCATTGACGCAATGAAACAGGCCAAAGCATGACTTAACCGAGGGAAGATAAGAGTAATCGAATATACTAAATCAGGGGTTCCCAAACTTTTTTGTTTTATGATTTTCCGTGGACCACCATCGTCAAAACGTCAAATTCTTGGACCAAGATCAAGTAGTGTGTGCGTATAGTTAGTATATTTTATTAAATGTATCGGTTGGATTTTATATAGTAGTTCAGTGCCAAGACTTCCTTTATTTTACTAGTACTTCAAATTTCCAATATCTCAGCTGATTTATTTTATTATTTCTTGCTTTGGTCCGTGGACCACCTGATATATGCCTGTGGACCATGGAAAACAGTTTGGGAACAACTGTATTAAATAGTACTACTTTTTTCGAAATAATAAATTATCGAATTTATTTGTTATGGTTGCAGGGAAAAGAGAAGGAGCTGGATGTGGAGGAAACGGAAATCGGCGAGATGAGTTTCAATGTCGGCGAGAGCATAATTTCGCTGCTGCTGAAGTTGCATGGCGCTCTGAGTGGGGCCCCGGACAGCTATGTACTCGGTCGACAGAGGGAGCAGGGTCTGATAAATTCACGTGTTGGCGACGGCCCATTTTTCGTTGCCAAGGTTTTAGACAGAATAGCTGAAATGGATGACTGTTGCCGGTAAGTAATGTGCGAGCTACTTCGATGGCAAGGTGGTGACTTGCTTGCACTTGTGTGAGTCTTTACACGCCATTCGATCGGAGACGTGTCGTTACTCAACACGGGTACTAACCTACAGAGGCGTCTGAAGAGGTCAATCGGATAGATTCATTAAATTGTTTGCATGCGATTAATCTTTTTATATATATAAAAAAAAGGAATATTGAGCTTTCTGCTAAAAATCCTCGGTATTCCCGTCTATTCTTCTTCTTCTTCTGATACTTTTATAAAGCGATGTTATTATGGGTCATTGGCCATAGCTTGTGGAAACACGGTGTTTCTTATTGGCGCTCGACTTGCTGCAGTCCAACCAATCTGAAAACTTTTTGCATCCAATTTACTGTTATGTTGGATGGCCTCAATGGACGTGTATTTGATAGATATTGCTATAGTAACCTATCAGACATAACTTTTGACCCCGTGCTATGCCTGCTGTAACATATTTTAAATAAAAACTTTTGATTATCTAGTGAGTGCATCAGTGACACCCAAGCGAGATTGTGGCCGCAACGCCCCGAAGAACAATGCAGTGAAGCAAAGGCGAAGGAAGAGCAAGAGCGTGAAGATCGGAGAAGGCGTGCGAAGGAGAGGCAGCAAAAACTAATTGAAGAATTTGCGAACAAGCAGAAACAGTTTATGGAGAAGACTATGGAAACTGGTTTGTTGTTATTTTTTTCATTATCATGAGGTGGGAAAAGAAGGAGTTAAGATGTAAAATAAGTAGAAGAACCGGAACGAGTGAACACGTACATGCTTAATAAATAAATAAATAAATTTATGGCTTACCCGCAGACACATGTTATTTTTAAGCTAAGAATGCATTGTTAACAACGCTAAGAATGTTATATTTGGTTTTCTGTTTGCAGAAGATGCTGAGGATATGGATTGGAACGAAGAAAGTGAAAAGAAAAAATGCGAATATGACTGTGTGATATGTAATCAATCTACTCCTTCGACAGATGAAAAACCAATGGGGTAAGTTTTCACAAAAATCTGGTTTGAATGTTTATTTTGTAATGTCATAAGGCATTGCTCAGAAGCTCAAAATTACTTTGATGACTCTATACCGTATACAGTATGACGATTTATTTAAAAAGTTATGCCTTTTCATTTCAGGTTGGTGGTACTACTGCAAGCGTCTAGTGTGTTGGGGCATACGAAGAAGGATGATGTGAACGTAACACTACCAACTACTGAAGAAGAAAGAGGAAAACTTCCACAGCCACAATTAGCTGTTGAATTCGATGGGCGGATGAAGATATTAGAAGCTGATTTTGATGCGGTAACAATACTTTTATTTCCAATTACTTTAGCATCTCTAGTCGAGAGTTCTATGTAGGATAGTTGGGACATTCACTCGCGCTACAAATGTCTGGGGCAACCTGCCACGTCTTTTCAATGGCTGGTTATAGGCGACGTGGCAGGTAGTAGTTGAAATAAAAAAATATATTTTTGGCGGGAAGAAATGTCCCATCTCTCCTACATAGAACTCTTCTCCAGTCTAGTCTATCGAGGTATGTAGTTAGCTATGGCTACATTAATTAACAGTAAAATTATTTTTTGGGATTTAAAAATGTTGCCTCCTTCAGGCGTCAACTGTAACGTGCAATAAAAAATTATGTATTCCTTTAAGAGGAAGCTGAGCTTACGAGTAGATGTAACAAAGAATTTTTTAGTTTTGATGGACGTGCAGAAATTATCCAGTGTCAAATTTAAGGAATATCATTAATATTCACTTTGTAATCCTTCGTCATATTAAACAAATCAAGTAATAAAATAATTTTGTCAAGTATTACTAAAAAATAAATATTAAGAGTGATCAGTTTTCTTCGGATCGCCAGGCTGCTGGCACACAAGCAACACTAAAACAATGTTGCCAGTAAAATCAAAAGTTTGAGACATTTATGTTGGTGGTACTGGAAAATTGGTGGCAAGCCCCACTAGCGGTGATCTTCTCATTACATTCAAGGAAAAATAATTATACACTACAATATTTAAAAACGCATTATAATATTGCGTGTGAAATAGTCCTCTACTACAATACTTGTATAGACTAAATCTCTATAACTGTGCACGTCCCGTATGATTTTAATACTTATTTTTTTATTTAAATAACTAAGCTAGTTATTAAAATATTGCTTCATTTAAGTTGTAGAAGACTACTTTATGCATCATATAATAGGCCATTTTTTTTTTTTTAAATTCGGGTACAGGTGTTACCTGTGTGCACTTAAGCCTATTGGCCTATTGTGCCCCTACAACAAAGTATCTACATCACTTCTACATCACATCACATCGCATTGCAGGTCCTCCGCACCTTCATTACAGAATCTGCAAGACTATAGTTGTCTCCCCAAGAGTATCCAGATATTTAACCCCAGGACCAAAGACGCCAAGAGCCATCAGTAAACCACTTGATCGTGTGACTATTGCGAATTCCTGCTGATTCGCAGCATTCTTTCATTGTCCCTAATATAGATTCGAATTCCCTCCTAAAACAGTATTTTGGATGGATTCTATCGCTTGGCATATCCAGGCAGTGGTCAGACGTAGTCAGAGAGGCTGAGTCTCTCTTAATTGCCCTTCCACTCCTAATAATGCCATTTCAGCTGAAGTTTCCACTGCAACATGGAGGGGTGGGAAGTCCAGTCCATTGCTGCAGTGGGACAGGATTTCATAGCCCTTGTAAAGCAACATGTTAGAGAATACGGGCATTCTGAATGTAGCCATAATTTGGATTATTCGGAGAAAAATTCTCATGTGGTTTCATTTTGCCGTGTCCATGAAGCCATGACCAATGGTATGGTTACAGCAGGAAAAGACAGGCTGAATAATAGACCATAGGGTATTATTAATTTTTGGGGTGGTAGTTGTTTCATGGTAACTATTATACGCGAAATATCATTTTTATGAAAAAGCTACGGTACCAAAAAATTAAAAATACCCTATTATATGATGCATGAAGTAGTCTTCTACAACTTAAGTGAGCCAAATCTTTAATATCTTGCTTTGTTAATTAAATAAAAAAATTAGAAGCCTGTAAAAACAATGGATTTTATGGCACTTATTTCCTACGGGACGTACACTCTTAAGTTTTTAATAAAATAAAAAATGTAAACCAGCCGTTTGGGCAGGATCCTGGGGTTTCGATTAGCTTTCTCTTGAAAATGAAACTTGAATTGCTATTTATAATATTTTTTGAACTGTCTCCTTTGCTTACAGGCGTCCTGGCAATCTGCTGTGAATATTGGGTGGGAAGCTGGCGTGCATGTTCAAACATGTGGCCATCATTTACATATGGACTGCTTAGCTTCTTACCTTTTGTCGCTGAAAGGTCAGCAGCGACCCCATTCGCCGGCTGTTGACAAGTAAGAAACACTAAATTAAGGGTTAATCAAACTTACACTGCCTGTTGTATTAGTAGTCATTAGTGAAATGGGCCTCACAGTCTTCGAATAATTGTGGTGGAGCCCGTTGTCATAGGAAGGGGGGCTACACACTATTTGTTAGATGGCTCTAATGATTACTAGTACAACAGACAATGTAAGTCCAACTAACCCTTTACGCTTAGTTAAATAATATTATATCATTGCCATTGACCGTTACTAGAGGAAGTAGTAGCTTTTAGGTTCTCGTCTGCCATGTTCGTTTACTGTTGGGTGCTTACATTGTTACTACTTCCGAAGTCCTTATCAACGTTGTTAGGGATGGGGTTATTTTGGAGGAAGATTAAAAAAATATTCAGCTCACACGATTTTAAACTGGACTCAAGTGAAAAATTCATTCGATTCATATTCCTCTCGCGCCAACGAAATTTAACAACCTACAGTTTTTGGGTAGTTTCCATCTTATTTTCTGTACATTTATGATTACTTTAATCGAATTCGCTTATGGCACCATATTAAACAGTCTAAACAAAGATTAATACGAAATTGTTTCAAACGGCATAATTCAGCCGACTTCCCAAAAAGATGTATTTCCTTCTAGAGGAAAAAGTAGAAGTAAGAGGCATGAGCATGTGTTCTTTTTCATTATCATGATAAATCACTTTTACTTATTAACATTTGCCGGATAATGAGCAAAAGCTCGAGAAACTTAGGTTTCAATGCTTAAAATTGTGAATATACAGTTGAGACCAGCCTTTTACTCAAGAACAAAAACTTTCTCTCCTGATGCAAATGCTCTTGTTAAAAAAATGTATGGACAGATACAAAAGCAATTATGTAAGATGTAAGCTTAGTTGCTTATATTTATGAATTCAGCTAAAAATATACTTACTTGAGCAAACGCCCGTCCTTGGCTGATTGGCCACTAGACGCCGTGTCGAATAGTCCAGCCACAGCAGTGCGTTTCTATCTAGCGGTGTTGTTAGGTCAAGGCGCGGTTTCCACCGACCTCTCATTGCAGAATGCACATACGTTGACGTGGTAGCAGATATCATTAATAAAGGCGGGGTTTCCACCGATTTGCATTGCAGAATGCAAATGACATTGACGGAAATGTTTGTTTTCCTCTATGCCATAGTTAAAATTGATCAATGATCATAGAGTAAAATCACAAACAAACAAACTAAAATTAAAAAATGGCGTCATGGGACATGTTAAGTACAAACATTTTAATAGATTTCTATAAAAAGAAAAATTCCAATTTCCGTCAATGCCATTTGCATTCTGCAATGAGAGGTCGGTGGAAACCCCGCCTAAGTCTTGAATGTCTGCTACCACATCAACGTATGTGCATTCTGCAATGAGAGGTCGGTGGAAACCCCGCCTTAATGACAGTTGGAGGTTGTCGCATCTGGGCAAGACTGCTGTAGCATGGTTGAAGCGCAGTGATATAGCTCGCATGGTCACCCTTCAAGAAATGGGTCCGGGCCCCGGGGGCACATGAACTTTATTCCGGACGCGGGCTATGTAACCCCCTAATAACATTATGATTACTCCTGTTTGTTGGGAAGTATTGGCAGTCAAAATTGTTTATTAAATATTTCTTTCTCTAGGGGAGAATACCTGTGTCCGTTATGTCGGCAATTAGCAAATAGCGTCCTCCCGCTCGCATCTGAATTAGGAGAACTGAACGCCTTGGTCCGAGCCCGACCTCCCGGTCTTCAGGCGCAGGTGCAGGCCTTAGGACAGATGCTCATGTCGGAGCCGCCGCCCGCCGAGCCCTCGCCCCTATCCGAGGCCATGGGCAAGAGCATGCAGGATATGACGGCTGTGACGCTGCGGACGAAGCATCGCGGGGGAGACCCCACAACGCAACAGAGTCTCTTCCTCTTTGTGTCGTCCATTGCGAGGACTAATTTGGAGGTGGAGATGGTGCAGAAGGGTGGCGCGTTCCTCGCCTCTACAGTGGAGTCCCCGCTGATACCGAAGCGCTCATGTATAGGTAACGCTCAATGGAATTTTAAGTTTAACTTCTATTGTTTCTATTGTTGACTATTTCATTTGACTTGACACAAGAGGACATAAAATTAGCAGGTTGGTAGTCAAAATTGAGTTAGCCTGCTAAAACATAGCTCCCACCAATTAGGAGTCAGTGCCATTGCAAATTTATACCATGAATTACTTCGATGGCCAGGTGGTAACGTGCTTGCACTTGTGAGAGTCTTTACACGCCATGCGATCGGAGACGTGTCGTAACTCAACACGGGTACTAACCTACAGAGGTGGCGAAGAGGTCAATCAGATACATTCATTAAATTGTTTGTATACGATTAATATAAAAAAAAGCAATGTCTATCTATATTAGACAATTTGTGACTTGGACTTCATAAGGTTATTAAAGAACATTACAGAGTCAAAAGAGAGTCAGTGATATAGTAAATTTCTATAATGAAGGCAAATACCTCTTAGCCAATTTGTACATTCAGTTAAGTGACTCTTTGTATTGTTTGCAGTCCCTCTCTTGCACGTGCTAGGGATCCACGGCCGTGTGTTGGCTCAGTGGCCGCCCACCTGGCAACTCTGGAAGTTGCTGACAGAGCCTCCGGCTGCCGAGGAAACTCAGTTGGCCACCATTACGAAGGAAGTCCCGCTCCTGCTGCATGACCCCACGGCGCTTCTCTTACAAACCCTCATTCTACTGCCCCTTAACCTAGACCAAAGTAAGTAAACTAGGCGGCAGACCTGCTTTGCAGCGGGGGTAAATTATAACAAGACCACGTCGCCGATTACGGTCCTTAAATTTCACGATCCGTCTGGTTCGTAAATTAAATTCCCTTTAGTGCTTGATTTTGGCCGATTACATAGTCTTCTTATAATTTACCTTACCAGAATCACTCTGTAATGGACAACACGCACGATTATTCTAATAATGTTTTATAGATTTTTGGCATGGTGGTAGCGTGCTTATACTTGCCTGAGTCTCTGCACGCCATGCGATCGGACTCAGATCGGAGGTATGCAATTAATTCTAAAAAAAAAGTTAAGTTGCCGTGAATTTGTTTAATAAATAAATAAATAGCGTTTAATATGCCAACAGTATAAACGGATCTACAACGAAGGCATTTACAACATAAATACAATATATTTAACAATTAAAATTAAATTTTGACGAGTTTCTGGGTCCACAGCAATTATGCCCAGCTTATGACTGAGTTGCATTTGAAGCACCCTAAGTTCCCTCTTAAGTATTAATCTCGTTGGTTAAATTTTGACTGCCATCGTTTATTTCAGTGATCATTTCGAAATTACCTGCGAAATTTAATAATTGAATAATAATAAATCATAGAAATTTCTTCGATTAACTAATCAATTGGTTATGCTACTTATTCATACCATAAGCTAAGTACCACTTTTTAATTATACTATTTTTAGCAAGATAAAAACTGTTTATTTTTTTGTTTCAGGTTATTTTAGCTGCGTTGTAAAATGCCTGTTCAACTTATTGTATTTTCAAGTATTAACCCAAATAACTCTTCATATGACTGAACAAGAGAGAGATAGCTGGCAGGATCCTAAAGCTCATTCTTGGTAAGCTGAATTTCCTTTTTTTATGGACATAATGGACTTGTATAACAGCAATTCTGATGTGATGTGATACCAAGAGCTCGATCAAATTTATCATCTAGGCAATACCCAAATATGTGATGTGATACCAAGAGCTCAATCAAATTTATCATCTAGGCAATACCCAAATATTGGAATTCAACACTATAACCACAAGAAATAAAGCAGAAAAAAATGTACATCCTCATATTACGTAGAAATCACATTTGACATAATGATGAAGTATAAATTTTATAACAGACATTTTTACTTTTTAAATAGATTGTAATGGATTTTTTAGCAGAATAATTTAATTTGAGGAACTTCACCGGGATATTGTTAAGATAAATTTTACCAATTTCAGGTTATAGTCATGTATTGTAATTATCAGTAGAGTAAGACTAAGGTACTAACGGTAACAAGCGCAATTTGTGTAACATGTTATGATCGCATATGGGCTGCCAAAGCCCAGCGATAATTTAAATGTTGTATATGTTGTATTGTACTGTATTGAAGGAGTAAAAATTGAATTGATGCAACGAATTTTTATTGTAGTACGGAAGTGAAAACACTGGATGCTGCTTTGGGGCTGGTATTGAGCCAGTTTGAAAAGAGTAAACTATATTCGTCTGCTGTGGAGGAATGTCCTGTAAAGAGTGATAATGGCCGCGCCGAGCCGGAGCCCAGCTGTAGTCGGACAGCTGATGCAATGGACACAGCGTCTTCGAGTAGTCAGTCTACAGAAGCAGAGAGTAATTTGTCGAGTAGATCTGTTGTAGAAAGAATGGTTCAGAAACTGTGTTTACCATTTCTTAGAATTGCTACGCTACTCCGGCACCATTTATTCTCTGAAGAGATTCCGGAAGTCAGGTACCTATGTTCTCTTTTCTATGTACAAAATTGTTATTTATATATTATATAGCCTTATTAATTATTTCCAAAATGATTATTGTTGGCACTTGGTACTGTTTAGTTGGGGCTATATAGCCCTCTCTTACACTCAACTAGGAAAGGCCGGGACCGCCTGCTCTGTGGAGGCTGAGAACATACATTTCCATTTGAATTCCATATTTCTATTCCATCCTTAATATCTTCAACTCAACATACACAGAAGGAACTTATTTTGTGTAAAACTAGGTATTTTTCGTTAAGATCTTAGTTTTTAGTAATCGATTAAACCTAAGATGATCATTTCCGAGCATTTAACAGTGAAACGGACACAATTTAAGAGCCACCATTCTTATTGTAAATTGTTTCCGTTGCTGAAGGGTTTCCTCTGACCTGGTCATCTAACATACAACTTGGCTAAATTATAGGTCCTAACCCGCCATAGTAATATTGTAGTTTATTCAGCAGTGAAAGTTTTAGTAAACACAATTTATCCTTCACAACGGAACCTTAAAAGCCTTTAAACAAATGTTTGTGAGTCTGCAATGACTGTTTATCGTGTACCATGCTGACTATTGACTTTCTTTCCAGGAGGCCGCAAATTGAATTTGTGAGACTTGTTTACTACTTGGAATTGGTGACGGAAGGAATGGATTGGGAAAAGTTCAATGCTGCCGTAGCTCTTAATTTTCCAATGGAGGGTCTTTCTCTCCCCCGAAGTTGGCTGCGACAACTTCATGTTTCTGCTAATTGGGTGAGTTACCACTGCAAATTTCAGTTTAAGCGTCGCCCAAAATCGTAGTATTAAAAAAGGGTGTGTGTTTGTGACCACGCGATAGAAGTGAAGCTTCACCAATCAATTGAAGGGCCCTTTAAGTCGCATTTTAATAGCCCCCAGAATTTATCATGGATGTGTTATACAATATAACCCACCCTGTATTTTTTATGTCACATACACAATTCATCACCTCCTAATATTATGTTATATAGCCATCTTGTCAAAGTTTACGTTTTCCATGGTTTAATCACACTAATAACAGGAATTAAAAAAGTCATTGAACCCGTTTTTGAGAAATTAAGTTTTTGACGTGTTATTTTTTGTGTTGGCGTAAAACTCCCAAAATTGAAAACAAAGAAGTTTTATGAACCTAATTTAACCGAATTTAATTTAATTGAAATCCTCAAGAAGTTTCCCCACAATTTTTTAATTCACAGTTACTTCACACAAGAAGGCTATAATTCAAAATTTCAAGACCTTGCCATGAGAAGTTTCAATCTCACTTGATTTATGATAGAATATATTTAATACGTAATTATTCCGAACTGCATGAGCCGAGGTTCAGATTCAGTTAGTTCACATGCATTTCTTAAGTATGGCAGGGTTGCGAATAAAATATTTTATACGGCACATTTGAGGAGGCTGTTTACAAACATGGCCAACTCCAAGTTGTAGAATTTTTCAGGAGAGTGGATTTTCTGTTGAAAATTGCATTAAGTTTATAGCTAACCCTAGACTTCTCAGCGCTTCTGTGCGCAATCTGGCTGCTTTTGTCACTGTATTTTACAACGTGCAGATGGACATTAAAATTTTCTGCCAGGTCGGATCGAAACCCCATTTTGTAAAAAAATGGAGTTGGTCACGTTTGTAACCAAGCTCCTCAATTTGTTTGTGACTTTGGGAATAGTATTTCTATTAATTGACTGAAAATTCATGTGGATCACTGAACGAAGTTTGGAAACTCCATTTCCAGCGGGTGTTTTCCATCCCTACTCCGAAACTACCTAGGTGTTTTTTTCCTATACTTCCACCACCAGCTTGATCTATATTGTAGAATCTATAGTATACTGTTTATTCGGGCTAGGGGCTCGCCGAGATAAGGAGTAGGTACTGACTTCTTGGGCCCCTAAGACAAGCCCAAACCCATGGCTCGCATAGGCACTCCCGACACCTTAGGAAAAATTTCAATTAAGAGTTACACCAGATTACCTAAGAAGACACCAAACTGCAGCAGATCCCAATATAAGAAACCATCCACTAACAGCATTCTCCATCACCGAAACAAGTGAAAATTCGTTCAAGTCGCACTTTAGCCAGTGACCAATCGACCCACGCCAGATGTGCATGTATCAAATTTGGGAGAAATAATTACGTACGCGTTACGTGAATAAAGAGCTCACCAAAAAAACTGTACAATATGAACCTAGTGCAAGGCATCTTATGAACAACATACCGTATGGCAAAGTACTATCTTATACAAATATGACCGCAAACCATGTGCAATTAAAAATTCAAGGAACAATATCATTACGTTACATTGCGAACAATCCGAATTAGCCGTAAGTGGCAAAATGCAAGAGAAAAATAAAACTGCAACACAGAAACATTATCTATCAAAAACCATTAATCAAGTTAAAAAAAAAAAAAAATTTACGTTGGGCGCCATTTTTCTTGTGGAGATTTCTCTTGAACTTACTCTAAAATCTCCTCAAGCATCCGACTAGCTACGGGTAGGTCATTCTGCTAATTAATAAGAAATATCGTAGGTAAACATGGTTGTACATTATATTATTCACATATAGCGGACTTACTCTATAAGTGGGATATCACGCACTTGTGCCAGTTTGGTAACTCGGCTGGATTGACAGTGTAGAGGTCCCTGGTAACCGTCGAAAGGGGCGCGAGGGGCAATGGCCCGATGCGCTCAGCTCTGAGTACTGGATCAGCATGATTGGGGGGGAACCCTCGCTCACCGCCCCATTACTGCGTTCACATGAAATTCATTCTTGAAGTTCACTCACAATTATATCTAATAATCACTATACACTTTTATACGTTCACAATTTGGAGATCTTCTAATAAAGTGACTTTGGCGAGTCAAGAATCAAAAAATACATAATATGTCAAAAATAAAAGAACGTTTACGGTAAAAGTTGGATGAGACTGGACGCAGTAACTGTCAGTCGCTGCCTTTTTATCACCTCCGGATGACCGTTAGAGATTAATCAGACTGTACACCGTAAGAAGCCGGTCTCGCCCATGTATAAGCATAAGCGGCCTAGACATCTACGGTACACAGCCTGAAGTTCTACATGCATCAACCGACACCCGAAGTGATGCGACAAAATGCACAAGCCAGATCATGTTTGCAGACCTTGCCAAGGTTTGCAAACCGACCCGGAAAAAACCTACTGTGACAGATACTGACGTCACATACTATAAAAAATTGCGAGTGCAAACCATTTTGCTCTGAGAGACTTCGCAACTTTTCACCATGTTGTTTATTATGCCATCATTTTAATAACTGGTCACTTCATGTAAATAAAACCGGTAGCAAAATTTATAACTGTTTATATCCCTTGAACAGAATTAGAAATTTTTTACCAATTAATATAAAGAAAAATATTGTTTCTACGCTTATTACCCCACTATTTGATTATTGTATTGTACTGTCATCCAGTCGCATGGATCATCTGTCTCGTCGTTTGCACCGGGCAATAACTGTTGCATACGATTTATTTCTAATAAATAAATAAATAAATAAACGTTTATTTGCAAACAGACAAAGTCCAATAATATGCAAAATATGCAAATACAAAGCGCCGCGACCATATCAGCCCACAGTACAAAGTACTAAATTTCCTAACCTCCGACCAAAAAACACAATACCACGCACTGATGCTAATGTATAAAGTAACCCACTCAAGCGCACCTTCCTACATCATACAAAAATATACAAAATTACAGTCACAGCGCAATGGCACAACATACGAAATACCACTTCATAAGACCACAAGACACAGGCAATCTACAGTAATATACGCTATTCGCCACTGGAACCGCCTACCATTGGAGGTTAGGGCAGCTAGTTCACTCAGTAGCTTTAAGAAAATTATTAATCAATATATCTTAGATAACGCTTGAGACTCTCTCCGGTCTTATAATGGTGACGACAATGGATCCCCTTCCCCCCCTTCTTCTCTTGTTCCTTCTCTATTTAATTTTAAGCATCTATCTATTAATTCAAAATGTTTGTTTTTAAGGTTAGCATGAAAAGAAGACTTTATAGTCTTATTGTTCGCCTTTTGTTTTTTATTTATTCAATAGAGTCGTTTTCAATTCAATTCAATGTATTGTTTCAGTGCAATGCTGCTAGTCTAATGAAAACGATGCACAACGTGTGGTACCCACCGCGACTGCTGACTCTGCCTCAAGTGTACGACCGCATCTTTCAGTTTTATCACGCCCGGCAGTGTCATCATTGTAATTCGGTGCCTAGGGAAGCCAGTCTCTGTCTCCTCTGCGGCACCTTGGTCTGTCTGAAAGAGAACTGCTGCAAAGAAGGCGTCATGTGCGAAGCAGTTGATGTAAGTTTCTTCTCTTGTTAAATATTGGCATTGTAAACGAGCATTGGAAAAATTAATTACTATGGGTGTAGACCCTAATGCTGAGGTCCTGAGGCGAATGGACACAAAAGCCGAGTTGCTACTGACGGTAAAAAAACGGAAACTAACATACTTCGGCGATCTGATGAGTTACGAAATGTATCGCCTTCTGCATGTAATAAATAAATAAATAATGACTTTAATATAGCTGAGACAAGGACTAAGGGCTCCCGGTTGAAGAAGAACATCGTGGTTGAAAAACTTGAAGCAGTGGGTTGGCAAGAGCACGGCTTCCCTTTCTTCTACTGTCATCTACAGCTCTGATTTATACTTAATGGGAAATTCAACTTTGTTCAAAACAGCGTAGTGGGGCGTCTGATTTGCTCAGTCAACAATAATGCCATGAATGGTTGTCAACTCAAATATCACAAGCAATTGTTATTATAGCATAAAATTTAACCGTAGGTTTGGTTTTGTATTTTTGCAGCATGCTTTTACATGTGGCGCGGGGACCGCCATGTTCCTAGTAGTGACGTCATCCTATGTGATTGTAATTCGAGGAAAACGTGCATGTCTTTGGGGATCTGTGTATCTCGACAGCTTTGGTGAAGAAGATAGAGAATTAAAGTGAGTATAATTTAGTTAAGAAGATAAGGTAGCTAGACAAAATATAGGTACATACACCCTCAAAATCCGATACGCTTAATTTTTTTCTTAAGTTACTATGAGTTTTTTAAATGTAATTATATTAATTGGCAGACAACTAGTTAATGCGTCAAACCGTATAAAATTTTTATGATTTTGCCACTCATTTTCCATTGTTTTTCCCATTAGTAAAAGAAACAGTAATTTTTTTACTGTAGCGGAAAATTATGAAAAATTAGTGGCTCAATCACTAATATTTTTAAATTGCAATGCGCATATACCAGTTTTCTGCAACTTAAAATAATTGCATTTAAAAAACTCATAGTAACTTAAGAAAAAAATAAAGTATAGTGTATATGTACCTATTGTAATGTACTATATTACGAAGGAATTTTTTTTGAAATGCCTTTACTTTACTTTAGGTATCATATTCTCTTAAGTGTACGCTGGCTACGAGCTAGTGACCTTCTTCGGTCGTTAAAGCATTTTTCATTTTTAAATGCGTACTGAGCGTCGGATCTTTCTTAACTGCACCTTGATAGATGTAGCTTCCTGTAAATACCACTATTAATTTTGTAGCCGTGAGTAGAGAGACTTCAATTCCAAGGAGCAGGAATTATAACAACCGAGTGGTACGGCCACGGATGCGATGGCTGGACGAAGTCGAGGTGGCGTCGATGACTGGCGGAGAGTGCAATTTGGCGGCGCGATGTGACAGACCAGGCCAAGGCCCTTCACAGGCCGTAGCGCCCCAAGGAGTAGTAGTAAAAGTTAAAGGGGATATATACACTATTCATGAAATAACTAATAAGCTAAAATTTTGTCAGAACAATCTAAATGAAAAGTCTTTCATATGTGTCTATAATGCATGGACGATCTAACTTGGTTGAAGGCCAACCAATTACCATTAGGATCGAGGAAACAATTTAGATATATTTAAGAGTGTTCAATAGGGGTCTTCACGTTGTTCGTGGTATCGAGTTAGATGTGCTATTCAAGTTAACACACAATCGTGAGTGGACCTCGGGAGTGAGTTATCATGCTATAGCGACAGAGTAAACAACGTGGTAGTAGTCAGACGTTTGTGGCACGGGTTTAAAGAAAGTGGCAGAATTCTATTCTAGTGCCACATTTGTTTATAATTCTTGATCATTTTGGTTATTATAATTTTAAGTATTTACGGTAATTGCTTGTGATAATAGATTATACAAATAAATTTAAATACTACAAAATTTTAAACGCGTGTTTCAAATCAATCGACAAAAACAAAGATGGCGGCGGTCAAACCTGAGCTATAGCAAGGTAAACACGTTAACCAACTTGGAAGTGGGTTAAGGATAGCAAGCTGGTTAGCTGGTTATCGGTGTGTTAACTTAGCTTGATAGAACACACTTAACTAAGTATAACTCGATAACACGAACACTGTGAAGACCCCTACTATGTTGGTGTTAAATAGTTATCCCTTGTTAAGTGTGCTAAATTAAGTTAACTCTGTCCCCCCTGCGATTATCTCATAACTGGAGTCTGGAGAAAACCTCTGTCACCTAAAATAGGACTTAAATGTTGTAATAATAAATAAATAAATAAGGACTTTTTATTGTTTCTATTGCTAAGCCAACCTAGCGGAGTTAGGGCTACAAATCCCTCTCTTACACTCAACTAGGAAGGCCCGGGACCGCCTGCTTTACATGCCCTCCGAAGCATGGCCAGAAAATGTAGCCAGTGTGGGACTCGAACCAACAACCTCTCGGGTGAAAGTCAGAGTCCATAACACTACACTACATGTCTAATTGTGTTAATGGTTTTCAGGCGAGGGAAACCTCTCTACTTAAGCTCCGAACGATACCAACTATTGCAAGAACAATGGCTAGCCCATAGGTTTGATCATACCAACAAGAAATGGGTTTGGCACCGCGACGCTCTGTGATTGTGCTCATTGTTAGAGCCCGTTTGTAGATAAGGTAATTATAGATCTGACAGTTATTAATTGTGCATCGTTCAGTTTTTTTTTTGTTCCTAACCTAACAATATCTCATAGATATTGACTGAACATACTATTTTTAGTTTGTCAACTGATATTATTTGTTACTTCTTAGTATAGGGCTTCTAGCTCAGGTGATGCCAACTGCCTGATGTCTCAGAAATGCCCTTGATGCTAGTGCCCACCACATGCTCGGCGTGCACAGGATCTTTCGATGCCCGCCCTCCATGTGTCCAACCTGATCGCGTAGTTTGTCCCGTTGTGTGCATGGGGCCGAGCACTGCAGGAGTATGTGCTCCTGCAGTGCTCGTCCTACCCCTGGACCTGTTATCATGCAGTGACTGAACGCCAGCAGATAGCTTTCCTAGAAACCCCGATATTATTTGTTATATCCATTGTATTAGTATGCCAACTAGTTATAGACAATCGCGTCCCGCGTTCTTCAATCCGGCATGCAAGAGGATGGGCTAATAACAACCCATTTGATGCCAATGACCATCCCGAGCAAATTGATTATACCTGGGTTCCGTAGAAATTCGTAATGCAGTCAACCTCTCCCTACCGTTGCCAATGGCTATTTAATTGATTCCAGTAAGTAGGCTACAGTAACTTAGACATAAACGTAACTTATATTTTAGGCCGCAGAAAGACTACGTATACAAAAGTTGTCCATTTTATTGGGATGTGATATCAGGTTCGTGGGGACTGGGGGAGTTGGACGGTTGGATGACAGAGACTATAGGGACAGAGAAAGGCCGCTGGGACTTTGATGGGCTCGTTCCGTGATCCTCGGAGTCGCTCGACGTGTATCCCTGCACGCGGCCAAAGAAGGCATCCCCACCTTGGAAGTCAAAAGTGGCTGACTTGGAGATGCACCCATTGAGTGGAACATCACTAAATTCACTTTCACTCCGTCTGTCTAAACCTTCAAAGTCAGTCTCAATGTGTCCTACACGTTCCATAAAAAGGGGTAAATTTTCATTCGAAGGAGTGGCTACTACATTTTCCACAATTGCGCTCTCTTCTGAGCTAGTCTTGGTCCCGCACCCGTTGCACGAACACTTCTTACGAACTATGTAAGGTTCGCTATTACCACGAACGAATAATTTCTTATGTTTCAAAGGCATTTCTGATTGTCTGATCGTACTCTCGTTTATTGCTTGCATAGGTTCTAAATTATTAATTATTGGTCCCTGTTTCTCCGCTGTCGTTGTGTCTCCGTCTCCGTTGAAATAACCAAGGTCCAAGCTCGTATGGAACCTCGTTGACTTCTCGTATTCAAGCCAGTAGTCTTGATTGTAGTTTAGGTGCGTCTCTTGGAGACTAATTTTTCGTAAAAATGCTTTTCGCTTCATCTCCGCTGGTCGTAAATGTTTAGGTTTGGTTTCCTCTTCGGATGTCTTGTGCCTCTTTACGGGATTTCCTGTTGGCTGAGGTTTTGGAGGTGGGCTTCCGTTCAGTTGGGTTTCCTGAACTGCAGGTTCCTGAACGAAGAAGAGGGGTTGTGTCTCGGGGATGTCCTGTTGGTTTCTGAGGCAGTCGAGGAGACTGTGGATGGAACCGCGTTGTCGTGGTATGCTGGGGACTGGAATGCTGAGACGGTGAAGACTATTATGAGAGCGGGCGTGGCGCATGCGCTCCGGGGACTCGCATTCTGTAGAGGTGCGCACGTACCCGGAGAAGTTAGCACAGGACAGACGATGCCTGGAGGACCAACGGCTGGGCGGCCGCACTGGTTCATCCAAGTACCTTGAAGACCAGCGGAGATGCTGCTGAAACAGGAATGGATAGTTTGCAAACCAAGTATTGACTGCACGCATTAACAAAGAGGAGTGTCTGCATCAAAGTAGACAAAGTACCGTATAGCCGACAGTGGCGGATCCAGCTTTTTATTTGAAGGGAGTTATGGCCGAAATTAGTGCCGTAGCTAACAAAAGGTAGACCAGTTTACGCCTTATGGTAGCCTATTGTTTATTTTTTTTAATTATAGATAATATAAATTTGTCGCATTTGTCATGACCTCCTCCGTGGATCCGCCACTGATAGGAGAGATGGGCGCTCCCGCCAAGGATATTTTTTTAAATTTATGGTGCTGCCTGCCACTTCTTTGACTAATCAGAGCACTCCGTGGGTACTTCCAAGTAATGTAAGTAATGTAGCAAACACCATCGTGGCTACAATTGGTCGAAGGAAGACGTGGCAGGTGGCACCAAAAATTCAAGTGTCCCGTGTCCCTTCTCTCCTATATACGATATATATAATGATAGAACTCTAGCTCTAGTGGACATGGAGGACATTTCGACATGGCACAAGAAACAATTACTATTACTTTGTGAAATTTACTTGGCGCCCAATCGTTGGCAGCAGGACTCGTAGGCTGAAACTCAATTAATTCACTTCATAAACCGCTCAAGCTTGCTGATACTGTGGGGGGAGACCGAAGTACTACCGATAGGTACTCACTGAAATTAGAATGGGAACATGGAAATGTCAAAAAATCGGACGATTACCCCGTTGTTGTCCCGTTTATTATTATCTGATAAGCCTGCATATGTACAGGAGACAAAGAAATTGAACGATGCAACGCTTATATAGCCTATCTGTTGCGGAAATATTCATAAAAAAATATGCATAGATATAACTGAATTGATTGGATTGACAAATATCATTGGAAATATTAAACTTTTATAGGTCTATATCAATAAGCTCAAGAAATGAAATGTAGGCCTAATTAGTATTTCGCCTGGGATTTTTTTCATTCCGATCAAAAATATTTCCACGTCAGAGATGATTTCAAAATTGTGAAATAACTATTTTATCCAGGACCCTTGCACATTTCCCACATTTTACCTAAATCCGCCCCTACCTTGATAACAGTCCATTTCAAGTCAGGCCCGTACCCAGGATTTAATTTGGGGGGGGGGGGGCAAGAACAAATTTTTTCATAAATGATAGGTACATCCGTAGTGATTTTACTATAGTTTTAGCTAAAACGGTTACATTATTTATTATGTTTTATCAAATTTAGGGGGGCCATCCCCCCCCCCCCCCCCTCCCCTTGGGTACGGCCCTGTTTCAAGTATCACAACTATATGATTTATTTATTTTGCTCCGTGTTGAATGAGGGATACGCGTCAGAAGTTTGTCGCCGTTCGCCTAAAACAACATGTATGGGGACGGAGATGGCCTATAAAGATATATTACTTCTACTTCTTTTGGAATTGAAGTCAGTACGGATAATCGTTTTACGTATGCGCATATACTTTTTGCAAAGTAAATTTCTACCTAATATCAAAATATCTAGTTGAATGTAAAATTAGGGTGAAATTAGGTACAATTAGGGGCAAATTCGATCACATGGGTAAACTTCGATCATAGTTCACTGTCTGGGTTTTTAATTTCCCGCGCAATTGGGTTAGGCATTGAAAGTTTGCCGTGGCAGCAGATAATTTGTTAATGCGTTATATTTTCAGGATTTTTGGAACACATGGCAGATTTTTGTTTATGGCGGGTTGAAGTTAGTTGTGTTTTTTTTTAAATTTAATTTTCAATTTTTGATGGTACATGTAACTATGTTTAAGGTGCCCATTCCACCGACCGGCTAGGGCTATTTACAAAAACAGTGACGTGGTAGCAGACATTCAAGACTTAGGCGGGGTTTCCACCGACCTCGCATTGCAGAATTGACGGAAATATTTATTTTCCTCTATGCCACAGTTAAAATTGAACAATGATCATACAGTAAAATCACAAACAAATTAAAATTAAAAAATGGCGTCATGGGATATGTTAAGTACAAACATTTTAATAGATTTCTATAAAAAGAAAAAAATCTAATTCCCGTCAATGTCATTTGCATTCTGCAATGCGAGGTAGGTGGAAACGACACCTAAGTCTTCAATGTCTGCTACCACGTCACCGTTTTTGTAAATAGCCCTAGCCGGTCGGTGGAATGGGCGCCTTATTGCCATATCACATGATATGACTAAACTTGAATTTTAGCATGTTCATTGAAATTTTATTTTTTTCCACCAAACCAAAAAATACTTCTCAATTTCGCATGTTTGGAGGGAAAATGTGGACGCATGGCGAAACAGGGAAAAGTCGATCACTATTACCCTTCCATAGTATGCGCTAGAAATTATTTTTATTTGCTAATATTACTTCTCAGAAAAGTTGCGATTGGTTTAAACAATCATTCAGTTGTGGTACAGTTAGTTGCAAAGAGATTTCTTTAGATTCCTGAAGAAAACACAGTGTTTTATAAAGTTTAGGGAAACCATGGTTCGCGTGTAAATAAATAAATAAATAAGGAATTTTTGTGCTATTACTAAGCCAACCTAACGGAGTTACGTCTATAAACCCCTAAAATTGATTGAAATCGGTTTCAAGTCGATTAACATTCAAATTAAGATGAGTGATCGACTTTACCCCACTCACCGGGTAAAGTCGATCACAACAAAATAATATTAAAACGGATTATTTTTCCACAAAAAGTAATGAAAACCATTGGCATAGCATTAACGATAGAGTAATCTTTTGTTAAGCACAGGTCCCTTGTCAAAAAACTGAAATGGTAGGCCTACTTCGAAAACTTACTGAAACCCCATAATGATGATCGACTTTGCCCCGGTTTGCCGGTACCGTACCGCTTTATATTTCCACTGTTAAAAAATAAGTTTCCCATTTTTTCATACGGCTATGTACTGAGACGACTATGTGGTTAAACTATAATATATGAGGAGCTTGGTTACAAACGTGGCCAACTCCAATTTTTTACAAAATGGGATTTTGATTCGACCTTGCAGAAAATTGTAATGTCCACCTGCACGTTTTAAAATAATGTAACAAAAGCAGCCAGATTGCGCAAAGAAGCGCTGAGAAGTCTAGGGTTAGCTATAAACTTAATGCAATTTTCAACAGAAAATCCACTCTCCTGAAAAATTCTACAACTTGGAGTTGGCCATGTTTGTAAACAGCCTCCTCATATATATAATATATAATTATATTATAATATAAATAGGTATATAAACAGTATATCAGTATATATTGATGGAGAGTGGGTCGGTTTTTCGGTACTTGTATATATATTACTGTATTTGTCTTAGATTCACTTCTATGATACAAAATTCTTAAAAACATTTAGGTAGGTTCGGTACTAGGTAGTAAATGTTCATGTGAGTAGTGTGCCTTAAAATTGGAACCTAGAGTGATAACGATATACACTACTGATGGATGGGCAAATTAATTAATTTACAAAGACGACCATGCTTCTGTGGCGACCATTCTAGTGCTTTTCGAATTAATGAGGTGACATCAAATAACTAAATGCGAAACATCTAAAGCTATACCCGGACACACAGCGCATTGTGGACACAGTGAATCAATACATCACATAAAAGCTCTAGGAGGCTCTACAAGCACACACAAAGAAGCGGCACCGTATGACAACATGATGTATTGTGTGATTTGCGACACATTCGCTTACTGGGCGTTAGGGGTCGTCTACCCTGTGAAGGAGTGCGAATCTGCATCCGCATTCCCGGGTCCGATCAGGTCTGTTAAATTGAAGACAGTGATCCACCAAACAGCATCCGTCCTGAAAATGGCAGCCACTATATAGACATCCCGCAGCTTGCTCGAATTTACATTAAAAGTTATATTTTTGGTGACAACAAACCTCAATTTAGGCCCAGTGCACACGGACTATTCGGCACGCGTGAGTCACATGTATTTGTCGTGGAACAAAAGGACTGGTGTTAAATTGGTGAAAAAACAAGTTCTGAACTCACTTCCGCGATGATTTTTGACGCCGGCGTGTGATTGAGGTGTGTCGAGGGGAAACCCGTGCACCGGTTTTGTACTGGTCGGCGTCACGCCATACTCGGAAATCTTTGAAGTTGCTCTGTGGTTTTAAATATTGCTATACAATGAAAAAATTTCTCAGCGTGCCACTCGTCCGTGTGTATCGGGCTTAAATGAGCTAGGCCTTTTTGTATTCGACGACGGTAGGCCTACTAGTAAGGAAATAATTAAGGAGATATAATATATATTACGCTTTATATATTTTACATTTAAAATGTTAACCACAGTAGGCCTATTAAGTACCCTAAAGAGACTGGGGTACCTACATTTCACTAGAGCAATTCTAAATTGTTGGTATTTGCTTTAGCTTTCTTACAGCCTTATAATTTTCCATTTTTACTGCCCGTTTTGGCATAATTTGCAGTTTCATTAATAATTAAGGCTAGGTACCGCATTCCAGGTGCCTTATGTCCGGACTCTCCAGAACTTTTTGTGCACAAAAAAATATTCCAGTCTCTATCTTGCTTTTTTAAATTATCTTGTACTATTGTATATCATCATCAGAAAATGTTTAAAACACGTCTTGTTTGCGTGAACTACGAATTTGTGATAAATTATTTATTTCACTGAACAGGGGAAAATAACCAAATTTAACTTAAATATTGCAAACAAGGGAATGTCCAATGGCAAACACGCATTTTGACATTAAACGTGTTGCTAGTTGTTTAGCTGAAAAGTAGGTAATTGCTGAAAGGAAGTTCCCGAATCTACAATATTTCGTCAAATGTGAGTTTTGTTTTTATTTTCTGGTTAAGCAGTTTGTTTTTAGTATAATAAGGCATAACAATTATTTTTCGTTTCACCAAGTTAAGCTTTAGTTAAGCCTTACAGTAAGTCCCGACTGCTTACTCATAGGCCTATAGGCCTAAATAGTGTTATAAACATATTGAAACACAAACTTACTCTAAATTTTGTAAATTATCTGCAGATTCAAAGTTAAGCGCTTGATTGACTACATTCAGACTATGTTTTAATTCATTTAGAGAAATTTTTTCTTCTTCCCACGAGTTTAAAAAATGGTGCGCCAAGTAGCCTAATATATATAAATTTGTACCACCTTACCCTTTCTATGTTAAACTGTAGCATGATACCTCTTTGTCGTTGTTACAAAGAGAAAATCAATTTTGACTTGGCCCTAAGCTGACGCTTTTATGATAGCTCCATCAAATTTCTGCACGGTTCTCATATACGTGTACGGTACCGTATATTGTAAATTGCTTTCGAAAACTATACAGACTACACTTGGGTAACTATCATGAAAAGGATGACGTTTTGGCATTTGGAGCATCAAAATGTAACTGAAACTGCTGTCTGACAAGCGGTTTACTAATTGAAACGGGAGCTATTCGTCTAAATTACAACTGTTGTATATATACGTTATTATACCGTATCATGATTTTGCAGTTAATCATCTACAGAGATTCGGGTTTGCAGGGCTACCGTATAATGGTCAGTCTGGTCAGGGCCGTAGTCGAGTGGTTAGGAAGCTTGAATTTGAATCTGGAGAACGGTTGTTCGAATCCTCAATTGAATTTACTCAATAATTCAGAGTAGAATACAGCAAGAGCAATGAGTCAATCGTCAAATGAAATGAAACACCACACCATTCAAAAATCTATCGTAAGCGGGCAAACTTTACAAAAACTGGACCCCCCTAAAAAAAAAAAATCTTGATGATGAAATTCATAACTTCTATCTGGGGGGCCAATGAAAAAACAAAACATTTTTCATTGGGAGTAGGTATAACGTAATGGAAGAAGTAACTTCTTGCCAGTTGTGTCGGACGTTTTTGAATTACGATAATTTTGCAATTTAATATCTTGTAAAATATCTCAAAAGTGGGGGGGCCCCCGGGGGGGCCGGAGAAACTGTTGGGGCGCCAGGCACCCCCATAGCGCCGCCACTGGCCGGCACTACTCTACTACACCCACTACCCGATACGTCGCCCAGTACCCCTGACAATGGACTCCGCCTTAGTTGTTCGAGGACTATGAGACCCCTGCCTCTAATGACTGACTAATAGTCAATCTAAGTTCAACTAACCTTTTTTTTTAAAAAAATAGTATTACGCCATTTCCATTAACCTTTACCAATAGTCTGTCATCCACTAAAAAAAAGTACCTAGGGGGAAACTTCTTTTTATATGAACGCGGCAAATTATCCGATTTGTTGTGCATCATGATTGCAAAGCTTTGAAAGCTTAATACATTTTAGTAGCCTATGCGAGAGGAACTTCAGAAGCAACGCGTTGATTGTTTTTGTACTTTTGTGGCTAGGGTATTTTGTTGGAGTATTATCTCATATTTTTTAAAGGAATCGACTTGGGGAGGGGGAAACTTCTAAACCGCTCACCTTGCGGAATTTCAGTACGAAGACAAAGGATGTTTATTTGTTTTTAGACCCTCTTTCGGCAGTTTTCCCCTCGGCTCGGCTAAGAATTTTCTCTCTAGGTATTACCGAATTTGGAACTTGACCAAACTTAATTTATTCCTTAGGCGGGGTTTCCACATACGTCAATGGTCAATGGCAAATGTGGTATTGACGTTTTAGCAGACAGTAAAAATTTACTAAAAACGTCTGCTACCACGCCAAAACCATATTTACCATTGACCATTGACGTATATGGAAACCCCGCCTTAATTCGAAAGTGCAACAATTTAGAGTACAAGATACGGCAGTTACCGTGTTGACGGGAATAGCTGCTCATCAGCTCGCGATAACATCCAACAATAAGTAAAAGCAAAAACGCCGTTGAGCCAATATGATTTTTTCATTTGCTCGTATGAGCGCAATAATTCTGTTGTCGATCAAACATAGGCTATGACAAATAATAAATTTTGATCCATATAACCTCGGTAGGTATACCTTCGAATCTAATTTATGGTGCAATATCCCAATTTGTCAATTATTATAACAAAAGCTCTCGTGTTTTTTTTTTAAATTTGCCACAATAACCTACCCCATTTTCCAGCATGACATAAATAATTTTGCAATCTAAATTATGATCTCTGTTCGTGACTTGTGCTACAGTGCCACGATAAGCTAATAATATCTCATTACAATTCTGTTTAAGTTGCCTAGATAGACCGCATTGTGGTTGCGGGAGAAACATTATTGTTGCCCAATTTTAATCAAGTAAAGTAATGTTGTTATGCTCAATCTTAAACGAATCTCGGTTTGAATAATAACTTCAGGGGACCCTATTGTTTATCTTCTCATTAAATTGCCATGCATAATAAACAAGGGAAGCCCTGCAATTACACGGATAAACATGTTGCTGCTGTGTTGGCCAGACCTGCAATTAAATAAGGGGGAACTGGGGAGGGGGATCAACCAGCAGTATTTTGTTAAGTAAATAACCATCTCATGGCATTGATCTAAATTCAACTGTATTATCTTTTGTATGGTAGTTGTAAGTTAAAAGACTCTACAGCTGTATTTTCTTAGTCCCACCCTACAATGGAACCTTTTTGTGGCTGGCACTTTGTTGAACGCTGAATTTTTCAACAGTACAATGGCTCTAGCCATTCTGTGGTCACTTTGCAAGCAAAATATGTCAACACTACCCACTTGTAAGTACAGTGCGAAACTCCCTTCTTATGTTTCTACTATTGATGGATTAGTTTACAGTTTCCACCTTGCTTACCATACCTTATTAAGGCACTAAACAAAAAATAACAAAAACTTAGAGTTTTAGAAAAACTTGTTATAACAACCCGAATTAGTAAACCCCAAATAATCGTTAAGAAATTAACTTTGTCTAAGAAACCAACTTGTGTTAGTATAAAACCCTGAGCGCTTTCGGCAACTGCCATCTACAGAGGGAAACCCACTAGCACAGTTACACCTTATCTGCGATTTGAGACTTGCTCAACTCGAGGAGAATATGCAAATGTGACTATGGGAGAGGAAACCTTGGTTTATATAGGACTGGGAGCGGGAGGAGGGGGTGGGAGGGGGCGTGGCTGGTTACCTATTCCTAACCTACTAGCTAGATCTATTAGAGGGGATGATTGTGTGAATGTTATGTCGTTTGTTAATTTTTCCCTATTGTGTAAAGCTCTTTTGATTTCAACATTTTCAAAAAAATTAAAGTGTAACTTTTCTTTATTTTGTGTAGGGCTGTCCAATTGTGAGGATCGAATGTGTGATTTTTCGAGTTAAGGTGTTTCGCGAATGTGCTGTTGGTGTTGGTGTCTCTTATACCTGTTATATGTTCTCTGACCCTAGTTTTAAAGCTTCTGCCTGTTTGGCCCATGTAAATTGCATTACAATCGTTACAATTTAGACGATACACTCCATTGCCTTTTTCCTTTTCTGGTTTGGTTTTGCAGTTCATGAGTTTATTGGCTACATTGTTGCGGTTGTACGGGGCTGGTGTTTTGTCTGTTGTAGAAGAAATGAGGTTACTTATTTTTTCTGTGATTTTTTCTATGTATTGTATCCTGAAATATGATTTATTGGTTTCCGGGTTTAAGCTCTCTGGGTGGTAAATAGTTGGTTTCATTCATAGGGATGTTAAGGAGTCGAAAAATCATACTATGGAATGCTGCGTGTTTGTGCTGGAATGGGTGAGAAGAATCAACAGGGATTATATTATCGCTATGGGTTTCTTTACGAAATATCTTGAAGTCTAGGGTACTATTATTTTTGGTGATGGTGAGGTCTAAGAAGTTCAGGTAGTTGTTTTCTTCTACTTCCATGGTAAATTGGATTTTTGGGTGAATTGTGTTGATAAAACTTAAGAAATTGTCTAGTTGTCTGTTACTTCCTATCCAAATGCAGAAGATATCATCCACCTACCTTGTCCAGAAAGATATACATTTAACTAGGGGATTTTTATTGAGTAGAAGTTTGTGTTCGAAGTTATCCATAAAAATTTCAACAAGAAGTGGAGAAAGGGAAGAACCCATAGGTAGGCTTATTTTTTGTTGGTAGTAGTCGGATTCGAAACTGAAATAGTTTTGATGAGTGCATGTGTCTAACAGAAGGAGGGTTTCAGAAATAAGGCTGTTCGAGCTATTATTGTGATAGAGTGACTGGGCCACTAATTTACGTACTTCGGGTACGGGAATATTAGTAAACAGATTTTGACATCGAAAGAGACGAGTTTGGCATTGCCGGATAAGGAAAGGTGTTTAAGGCGGAAAACCAACTCGAATGAATTTTTGACACTGTGACGGGGTGTGAAGTTTGATTGCTCGCGAATGTGTTTGTTGAGAAAACTATAGCTACTTTGCTGGCTGGGGCACTGTTATACGAAACTACTGGGCGGATAGGTTGATTGGGTTTATGAAGTTTAACCAGACCAAAAAATGAAGGAGCTACGGGGTTCATGTTGGTATATTTATAGGCTGTATCTTGAGGTATCGTATTAGAGCTTTGTTTAATGTTTTTTTTGTTTTTTTTTTGGAATTTGTTTGTGGGGTCTACTTTAAGTTTTACGAATGTGGATTCATCAGAAATTAGGTCTAAGACTTTAGAAACATAATCTTGGGTAGGTAAAATGACAATAGAATTTCCTTTATCCGCCTTGGTGAGTGTATGGTTATCTTGGGCTAGTTTCTTTTTTATAGATTTAGTGTTATCGCTTTTGTGTGTAAGTTTGACGTTTTTCAGAATATCTGCTGCTATGTGTTTTTCATTATTGTGTTTTTTAGGCTAAATTCAGTGTCTGACATTAAGTTGGTTAACGTGTTTTTGTTTAGACCTATATCGGGGCAATACTTGAGGCCCTTGTTGAGAAGTTCCATTTCTTTTGTGTTGAAAATCGTGTTAGATAAGTTGACGGTACGAGGATAGAATTTATGAGTTGTGATGGGTAGTGTAGTGAGTGTCTGCGCTGAAGGTGTGAGGCCTTGACCTACCCCAGTCTGCATCGATCGATGAAGGGGGTTAGACCGGGAACACTCGTGCGTCCCGCGCATCTGATGTTTCGTGTCGCGATGTGATGTGTGATGTATATGTAGGTGTAACTGTGCTAGTGGGTTTCCCTCTGTAGATGGCAGTTCTTGCCGAAAGCGCTCAGGATTTTATACTAACACAAGTGGGTTTCTTAGACAAAGTTAATTTCTTAACGATTATTTGGGTTTTACTAATTCGGGTTGTTATAACAAGTTTTTCTAAAACTAAGTTTTTGTTATTTTTTGTTTATTAAAATGAAATACCACGAAGTCACGAGTAATCTAATTATTTATGTTATTAAGGCACGTTCTATTAAGTAACCACACACATAGGTTTGTGTATCACTTGATTTCAATATATTCATGACTTGCAGAAGGTTGTGAGTCGATAAAGGTTATATATAATACCTTGAAAATTGGCTCCACGTAAAAAAAAAGTTCCCGATCCCTGAGCTAGACTAGGTATGTAGGCCTATGGGGTTATTATGGCCCAAACTAAAAAGTCCCTTCTCTGTTGACCTTGAAGACTATATATACTGTATATATTCAGGTCCTACGTATAATGAAGAAATTGCATTCCCGCCTCCCAAAGAATATTTTCACATGCCAACTGGGCGGCAACAGTGCCGCCTATGAGGTTTAGTGCCGGTGGCAAAAAGACTCCAACAGGAACATCTAATTCCAGATTTGTACAACAACAACAACAAAATATAAATATTCGAATTTTCGAAAACAAATAAATAATTTTTGTAAAACTAAAACTGTTTTTTTCAATTCATAATGAAACCTATAGGTATTCGAAATGCACGTAAATCTCACATAAATGAATTAACTAGGCTAATATATAGATATAGGGTATGAGGCTATTGTTTTCACTTAGGCGGCTATTCCATCGGTCAATTTTTCTTCAATTTTGATTTTGTCATTGACGGAAAATCAATTATTATTAGTATAAGTTGCCGGCCGCCTTACCAAGTTGAATCCAGCGGACCAGAGCAGGTTCAAAGATGCAGACAACTTGGTAGTGTGCACAGTGCCGGTAGGGAAACATGGTAGGACTTGTCCTGGTCACTGGTAACTAATCGTATGACTTCACTGTGTTTCCCAAGTGGTTCGGAATCCACTATAATCAGGAGGTCCCCTGTCCTATGGGCCCACACCGTGGCCTGGGACTGTGTCCAACCATACTACTGCTACTACTATAGTATAAGTTATTGTTTGCAAAGTGTGATTTTACTCTATGAGCATTTATCAATTTTAACATGAGGAAGTTAAAATTGACAATGTCATAGAGTAATAAAATTCTCATCAATTATTGTCGCACAAATGATGGATTATTGACAGATGAAATAACCGCCTTAGTAGTAGTTGTGTTCGTCGGGTTAATGACGACTAAGGCCTCATATTTGGGCCCATAGAGCGACCGTGACTTGACTGTCCTACGCCAGCCCATAGGACAGTGGACCTCCTGATTATAGTGGATTCCGAACCACTTGAAAAAAATAGCAGCCTTAGGAATAATATTTTATACACTACGGTATATAGAATTTATAGATTATATAGATATATAGATTTTGCTTAGTGCCGCCTAGTGGAAATTCCTTAAAATAGATACGTTACTCGGCCGCCTCCTCATTGCCTCATGACCCTAAATGGATTCCAGTTTAAATTTTAATTAGGTAGTGGCAACAAGAAGACCCTCATAAATATCGATTTTCTGCACCGGCACTCATCAGCATTTTGATGCATTTTCAAAGTTCTCCTCATTCCCAACCGATGAGCTTTTACACCAGAGTTGACAATTTTAATATTGCCGGCCTATCTACTGGTTCAACCGTGGTAAATTGCCTAACATATTTTGAAATTAAATTCAAATTTCCCCGGCGGATTTTATGCAAATGTGTGCTCATTTTCATCTGTACGTCAAATCAAACAGATTGAGATTAAAATTGCTTCGCTATTGACATTGCATATATACTTCTACTAATATTCTGCTCCGTATGGTATGCTGTGCGTAGTGTATTATTTGTCACATATTTGTGTTGAGCTACAACACGTCTCAGATGGCATGGCGTGTAGAGACTCATACAAGTACAAGCACGCTACCAGCACCTTCCTATCAAAGTCGATAGGCAACACTAAGGCGCGGTTTCCACCGACCGGCTAGAGCTAAATACAAATACGGTGACGTGGTAGCAGACATTCAAGACTTAGGCGGGGTTTCCACCGATTTGCATTGCAGAATGCAAATGACATTGACGGAAATGTTTGTTTTCCTCTATGCCATAGTTAAAATTGATCAATGATCATACAGTAAAATCACAAACAAACTAAAATTAAAAAATAGTGTCATGGGATATGTTAATTACAAACATTTTAATAGATTTCTATAATAAGAAAAACAAACATTTCCGTCAATGTCATTGGCATTCTGCAATGCCAGGTCGGTGGAAACCCTGCCTAAGTCTAGAACGTCTGTTACCACGTCACCGTATTTGTATTTAGCCCTAGCCGGTCGGTGGAAACCGCGCCTAAGGGTACGCACATACTGTACCTGTGATAAACTATGGGAAAGTCGAAATAAAATTTGCAATGTCATGACTCATGTCAGGACATGCAGAATAGTGTTAGTATAGCCTTTCTGTAGTACGGACTCCGAATTTTACCCGAAGGGGTTGTTCGAGTCCCACATTTGGTATTTTCTGGCCAAGATTCAGAAGACATGTAAAGCAGGTGGTCCGGGACCTTCCTGTGTGAGCCTTCCACAGTGTGAATGCTTAATTCTTTTGCATAAGGTTAGTATCATCACGGAAATGCGTGACGAATATTATATAGCGTATATATAGTATATTATATATAGTATATATAGTATATTAGAAATACCGTTTGTACCGTATCTGAGCTACTGTTGTGTCAGGTCAAATTGAGAATTTACAAAAAGCGTAAAAAATACTTTTGTAGAATAGACATCATCCACGCGGAACTCAATAGCATATACAGTACTGTATACGAAATTTCACAGCTTTCTGAAAATGGAGCAAAGCGCACAGTATGTGTAGCGAGCGTGACTTACGGTACGTTATTGTTTCTATCTTACAGTAAGCGAGGCTATTCAACGAGCCACAGAGGAAAGGGGTTGAGATCATTCATGATGTCAGCTGTGCTCTGAATCGCTGACTTTTTACAATGAAACCCCTCATCTGTGTTTTGATATTCAGCTCGGTTTCGTTTTGGTAAAGGATCCTGCAATGCGAGAAACTTTCATTTTTGAACCTATTGCACTTGCATTGCAAACAATGAAGTGGTAATTAAGAATGAAACAATACTTTTTGAACAGCCTAGTTCAATTTTTTTCCAATGAACTATTGAACAGTACCTACCGTATTTGGGTGTATTCTTGAAGTATATGATTTTATATGGTCACTTCAAATACGTAAGACTTTTTCGCAGAATTTATGGATACTATATAACAAAGGGTTAGTTTGGTCGTTGGACTTACTTGGATTGACAGACTGCCATCATTGTCAAGTAGCCTATTATGAACAATGATTCATATTTCGGGTGAAATTCAATAGTTAGCTTCTCATACTGCCTTTTTTTTAAATTACGATGGTACCAGTCTACCTACTTCTTCTAGACACTATCCAAGGGGGATTAAAACCAGGAAGCCAGCAGTTTATGACCCTACAGAGATCTGTAGGTAAACATACGTATTTTTTTTTATATTTACGATGGTACTGTTATCTTAAGGGCAAACCGGAGTCGCCTATATTCCATTTTCTGTTCAAACTTCAATTTCTCGTGAAATATGGAACGCAGAACAATGAAAAAATGCTGAATGGCAAGAAGAATTTTTTCTCCTAATTTTGATGCATAGTATGTGACCTTAAATAACCCCAATTCGCCACAGTTGATGAACTCCTTCAGCTTGAACTCATGAGTGACCATTATTTTTTGCGGTATTAAGTTCACTAACTATAGCCGATCAGTATTGATGATCGCAACATACTATGCATCAAAATTAGGAGAAAAAATTATTCTTTCCATTCAGCATTTTTTCATTGTTCTGCGTTCCATATTTCATGAGAAATTAAAGTTTGCACAGAAATGAAATATCGGCGACTCCGGTTTGCCCTTAAGTGACCTGGTTCTTCTCGCACCTTACAGCCCAGGAGGGGTAAGGCTATTCATATACCACGCTATCTTTTCATGATGCCGCTTACTTGTAAACTCTAATACTCTCTAGTAAATGATATATACGATAACAACTAACAACGATAAGCCGGCTAACGAGCATACGAGGACAACGATCAAATCAACAGCAAAAGCACTAGATAACTTACACTAACAGCAGGCGTCTCCTAAGGCGGTGAGGTTGCATTTAAGCCTCGGTGAACAGGGTGGATGTTACGGACGGGGACCTGAATCTAGCATACTACAACAAATCTACCTCCTCAATCTAACCTTTATTAGTGAAGACTGATACGGTCCGCTTTTTCTGACGGCCGGACCCCACAGGACCGAGTGCAGGCTGGGACACACCTTATCCTGATCGACTCCGGTCAGCAAGGCCTTGAATGTGACCGTTCACGCCTCCCCGACACATGTCCGATCCCTCTCCGTTCCTATACCGACTCCGCATCAGATCCGTCTCCGACTTTATAGTCTGTTCTGTTCGTTCAACGAACTTCGGTGTCCAATTTTGTCGGATGCATGTCACCTCATTGCTGTTTCCTTCCATGCTAGGCGTTGAAAACAACGTATGCGTTGGCAGTCGGCGAGATCGGAGATGTGTGCTGAACACTTCTGTCGTCCGTTTTCAAAAGGAGACGAGTGCCTTCAATTGAAATTTACAGGAGAGCCAAAATTTAGCTCTACACGTTTTGTAAGACTAAGAGTGATATTGTCCCTTTTTGCTACTTCTGAAGACTGAGACGTGTGCAATAAGCAAGACTTAGTCCCCTTATGGAACAGTTCTTCAGTCCTACTTGTCCCATTCTGCATCTCTGCTTGAAATTCAAAGCGGTGATATGAACTTATTAGACTACCATTTGCAACTGTCTCTTCACACGTTGTTTTTGAGCATGTCATCTAACGGAAAACATTACAACCTCATTTTTGTTTAAAAAGTGACTTGTCCCCTTTTGCACATGGACGACAGACTTCCGCTTCCGCACCGCTGACAGAAATCAGAGAACCATCAAACGAGCCATAGTCTGATCGGATCAGGTGTGTCCCAGCCTTACCTCAGTCTTTTCCGGTCCCAGAGAAAATAAGAAGTCCATCACTAATATTCACTAACCTGTCGACATCTGCGAAGATTCAGCGTAAACAACTTAAGTGTTGTATCGTCATAATAAACCAAAAGGGGCGTATTGCATAGGTGCTTCCAAGTGCATTATATGTATCCTGCCAAGTAGTAGTTGAGACCGATGTTTTGTCGACATTTTATCCATACGTAGGCCTAATATAATATATTGTTTCTTCCTCACTGTTCCGTACCATGCGTTGTACCGATTTACGTTCGAGGTGTCCATTACCTCCCAGCAAAGTAATATCATAATTTTTTACATGACTACATTCAGACTGGTAATATTACCGACTTTTGCTAAGGACGAATAGTCTACTGGATCAGATACTCGTCCCTTTTTGGGTAGGTACCTTTTTGGTAGGTTTCGAATTATGACAATACTTCCCCTTGAAGCTGTCTAAGCTATTTCTGTATAAATTACTAACCCAGAAACTTCGTGGGAAAATTTACCTTCAAGCCACATTGTGTAATGGTTAACGATTCCATTCAAAAGCGCGCCAATTCAGCGAGAAAAAGAAACAGGAAATGGGTTTTCAAATAACTTCCTTCCGATTTATTCTTCAAAGAAATTAAAATTATCCCTTGTCTCCGTAGATAGAATCGTTTGTATTATTTTCGGACGTGATCAAAATCAAAAGAAGTTCCCATTTTTGTATATTTTATTTATTTTTAAGTATTATAGCGCTTTATAACGTTTGTGTCTACGTTTGGAGGGGGGGGGGGAGGATTTTCGCGGGCTATTAAAAAACTATCAAGACGGATTAGAAAGAAATGTCCTTTAGGGCGATTAATCTTTCCAGGAACGTTGAAAAAAACAAAATCGCGCTTTGAATATTATTAATTACTCATCGTCTTTTCCCACTAGGCTGCTGAGTTAGCAATTGTACAACTGTTCACCCCCAGACTTGTCTAGCACACACACCTCACCGTACTCGCTCGATCATGGCTCTTCATCATCACTATCGGAATCCGAGGCAGGAACCCTTAAGTAGCAACAGTTACATGCTGACGCCCGCTGGTAGAACGACTGTGGAAAATAGATACACTGACGTCAGAAACCTTATTCACCAGTTAAGTGAGGACCCGTACGAAATGAGTGTCGGCTAAGCTAACTGACAGGTTCCGAGTTTAGAGCAAATTGGAGTTCCCCTACAACACGTTTTTATTACTGAGTCAACTTTCACAAGAAAGTCATAAATATCAATTAAATTATAGCTGAAATGCATGCTCTACATTTCGATATATGAGATGTGGCCTTCACTAACACATGTTGGCCACAGTTTTTGAACTCCGTCCGCGGGAGTGCCACACCTAATTTTTTTTACAGATCAAATTCAATAATATTGCGGCCAATCTGTGTTAGAGAAAGTGGTGAACAACATATATCAAAATGCTCAGAAAAAAGATTTTCTGTTTGCCCTGATAATTTTTGACAGCTCTACGACTGATATTTCGTGATATTATTTTTTGATTTTTACACTCATAAGGCGTTTCTCCCTCCGACCAACACACCATGATTAAGACCATGTCACGGATAAGCACTCAGTTCTAGCTCAATCAATTTACGAAACGAATGCAATAAATTTTTTAATAGTAAATTGTGAACACTGATATGTTTGTTGCATACCCGCGAGACAGTCTTCTTATAATTAACGTTTGGTGAATGTCGATGTCGAGCAAGCCTGTCTCCGACTTCATTATGTTTGGGTGTTCCGACCCAGAAACTTTCAGCTAGCTAGGATTTTATTCGTATGGGTCTTAACTCTTAAGCTACGGTAGGTTGAGACTATAGAGTTTGATTTAAACTTGCCAATAGACCGTTTTTTGCTTTCCCCCTGATAGATTTTCCTCTCATGCCAGAGAAATAGACTGTAAGTAATAGTTTTCATGGTTACTGATATTTCGACATATTCGGTTAAAATAAATTAAAAATTCACTTCCTGGATTTTCCTCAGTTTTACCAATAAAACTTTACTGGCTCCATTTTCAAGAAAAATTAATAAATACATATTACTTCCTTCAAAAGCTTCTCCATCTGTGCTACTTAACTTTAAACATAAATTTGATGTGAAATATAGTAACAAATACCCCAACAGATTTTTTTCTAATGAAAGTTTTGGGTTTTTAGTAAAAAATAATTTTTTGACGGAATAGCGGAAAATCGAGAGGGGGGTATTGATTTTGCCCATATTATATGCACTGCATACCATATGCCATTATTATGAAATGTTATTCATTAGTCTGCCCGTTCTAGACTATGTAATTGTTCCATCAGCAATCAATCTAGTGCTTTAGGATAGAGAAAATCGTTGTAGCTTAAAGTTTCCTTTGTTAAACAATTATTTGCCGTGTATGGTCAATTCATTTATTTATAACTATACTAATAGTTAAATAGGAAAGCATGTTCTTATATAATTTAGGTTACTGTAGTGTGAGCAATAGGTATTTTAACCAGTGGTGTAATCAGGGGGGTCTGGGGAGGCTTAGTCACCGCCAGGTTCTTGTAAAGCCCCCCCCCCCCAGGATTTTTAAAGAAATAAACCAAATTGATTGAAAAAACACCTAATAACGTAATAAATAAACGAATAATTAAAAATACGACATTTTTCTTCGCAGAGCATAACGAAAATTTTCAAAAATCACTTTAATGCAAAAATTCGACTACTTTAATATATTATGTGGGCGAGTTTCGGGCTGTTCTTTTGTCAATATTAATGTCTGAATCTGCACTGCCATGGCCGTGCCCATAGGGGGCTAGTCCATGGGGGTCCGGACCCCCCCAAAATGAATTTTTGTATGAAAACCTGTATGTGTTGAAGAATTTGTCCATTAATTCATTAATAAATTACGTGAATTTTTTTTGACCCCCCCCCCCCGAAATCAAAACCTGGGCACGGCCTTGTGCACTGCAATCATGGATATAAATATCTTATTGCTTTTGGGGTACTAAGTCCCACCACCCGTATTTTGACAACAAGGCGCACGGTACACAAGATCCCTCAGGCAAGGCCGTAGCCAGGATTTATTTTCCGGGCGGGGGGGGGGTTCTGAAATTTCATTGGATATTACATACTAGTTTTTATTTTTCCTCTCAATATCCGATTCTATCTAGCGTCAAGCCATTTCATTTCGGGGGGGGGGGGGTTAAACCCCCATAAACCCCCCCCTGGCTACGGCCTTGCGGCCCTAGGTATTTAGTAAATTTACCCCAATGATTTAACGGGATGGGCAGCATCAGACAGCGTAATTGGGGATGTCTATAGCAACTGTCAATTGTCTCCATGTACATTAAACATGTTGTTAAGTGCATATGCCCATCCATTCGATTTAGATCCATTTTCCAACCCTGATTAATAAGCCAATGGGTTTCCTCTGACGACCTCTGTAGTGTTGCCCGACTTCTAATTAGCCATAGGTGTGGGCACTTGCCATGTTGACTTTGTCTGAATACCTTTTCTCACCTCCCCGAATTCCCTAGAAGCCCCTATCCCCCTCCCGGGTTTAGGTGAGATGCAGAGATGCAGAGATGCAGTTATACTATTTTCATGGAAGGTTTAAAGACGTGAAAAAGCGCTTTGACAGAAATCTTTTATTTCCGTGCTTTGATTTACCAAGATTTAAAAACCAACATGGCAAAAGAGTCTTAAGGTACGTTGTTCCTGAACTATTTAACCGTATTCCAAAAAAAATTCTCACGCACAAGAAAGTTTCACAATGTAAAAAAGACTCTAAAAAACTTTTCTCTTCTAAAATGTAGCAGTATGCTTGATTCTTGGTTTTTGTTTTCTTTGATAACTCCATAGAAGCATTTTCTTGGGACCCATGAGGTCCAATTGAATTGTATAATTGTTTTTCTTCTAATATATATATACATATGCACGTACTCCAATACTGTATATGGGTGGTGAGTGGGAAAATGGCGATTACGTGTCCTACAGCACCGCAGGTGTCACATGACCATCTCATATACCTACTATCTCTAGTCTAGTCTCCCTTTATCGATCGAATGCAAACAGCCGGTAGATTATTATCTGTTGATTAACCCTCTCAGTCCCAGCCCTGATTAATTAAACGTTAGACAGCCGCATCTATTGCCAACCACATGACTTTATAACCAGCTAACTTATCCCGATATGGAACTGATGAGACTTGAAGCGTTTGAAATGTGGTGTTACCGTCAGAGGCGTAAAGTTTGAAAATGATGGCAGGGGCAAAACTAAGTAGACCTTATCACGTCATCAGGCAGGATAAGGAAAAATTTATAATCTAAGAGCAAAATTTTACGCATTTTAATAGTTGTAAAGTATAGCTTTAGATTTTACAAAGCTAAAGAACCGGTCCGAGTTCACTCGAACATGCTTTCCAATTTATCAAAATTATTAGATAGAGAAAATTAGTAATTTTATGGCAAATATTTTTCCTATGGTTAAATTTCTGATATCTCGGGGGGGGGGGGGCGGTTGTCCACCTGACGTCACTGGAAGTGAGGTAAATTCTCGATAGGTCAAACAAACACATTAATTACCACACAGCAATAATGGCAGGGCATGCAATGCATTTGAGCGCGAATTTTCTATCATTTTTTTCAAAAAATAATTTTTTGGGCAAAACCAAATATTTTTTTGGGAAAGCAACCTATCCGGTTTCGTTACTCAATTTAACACCTAAAACATGCTTGAAGGTAGAAATCATCGATAGAAAGGTTTCGCATTTTTTAGTCATTTTTTCATTAAAATTTAGTTATTTTTATTTTTTTACCCCCAGAAGCAAACTATCAAGGGGCAAGCGACCCCCCGCATTTTGTCAACATTAATAACGACTACAATCTACGAGAATTTAAAAGAAATCGTTGGAGCCGTTTTTGAGAAATAATTTTTTTAGACGTTTTTTTGGAGTTTTTTGAAAATAAAACCCCCCCAAATTGAGTTAGTCCAAAAAAAAAAATGGTTCCGAGGTATGATTTTTGTGAACCTACATGCCAAATTTCACTCAAATCCACTGAGTAGTTTGCCCGGAAATCGACGAACAGACCGACCGACAGACAGACATTTTGTAAAAACCACTTTTTTGGGTTCCTGGGACCTCAAAACGTGTAAATCCGTTGAAATCTCGGAATCGAAAATTTCGACCATCACAAAGCTTTCCTTATACTACGTATAAATTGGAAAGCAAAAAAGGAATGCTTACATTCATATTGCTGCAAAGAGGACCATGAAGTATGAACCACGTCTTATATTGCTCGAGGCTGGGGTGGCAAGTTGGACCGTGTCTCTCCCCCCAACTTTGCGCCCCTGGTTACAGTAGGATGTTACGGAGGAGCTGGAGAGACCACGTGACGAATAAAAGAGTGCTGGAAGCTATTGAAGAAGAGAGGCAGCTGCTATCTCATATAATAAGTAGAGGAGCGAAATGGGTAGGGCATTTATTAAGGCGGCTATTCCACTTGTCAATTTTTCTTCAAATTTGATAATGTCATTGACGGAAATATCACCAATGTTGCATTTATATTTTGGCACCTCATTCCACTTGTCTTCAATAATTAACGATTTTTGTTTTCAATTTTTTCCAATTTTCTAAGTTTGCCCGCCGTCTTTCTTTTAATTTTATTTTACATTTTATTTTACAAGAAATTTTATGATTTAATAAATTATGAAATAAAATTTAATTCGTTTGTTCTCAAGAAATTAATTACAATTATTTATCATCTCCAGACGACGCCATTGTTTAATTTCAGTTTGTTATTGTTTACAATTTCTTCAATTTAAACATGCGGAAGTTAAAATGGACAATAACATAGAGTAAAAGGAAAAAAATCTCATCAATTATTGATGGAATATTGACAAGTGGAATAGCCGGCTAAGACACGAAAATCTGGTACACACCGCCATTGAGGGCATTGTGGCAGGAACCAATAGAATAGGGTGCTATGGAGCTAGCCTAAGAGATATTCATGGAAGGCGCCTTTCTCTTCAGCTCTTACGTCCGAGCTCCTGCGTTCTACATCAGTTGATCCACGAGGCGGCAATTCCACCGGCGAATTTACTTCATTTGTGATTTGAGATTTTTGTTTGTTTTGTATTAAGGAGACTATTATGTAGATACTTAACTTATCTATTATAAATTAAGTTATAATATTGTAGCAGACATCATTAATAAGTCTCTACCATATTATAACTTAATTTATAATAGATAAGTTAAGTATCTACATAATAGTCTCCTTAAAACAAAACAAACAAAAGATCTCAAATCACAATTGATGTAAATTCGCCGGTGGAATTGCCGCCTGAATGAAAGTTATTTCGAATGCGTCCAGACTCTAATGCTGGAGGTTAACTAAACTTTTTATTTATTTAGGTAGATGTAGGCCTAATATGTTTGGACTCATAGACAATATTACTAATTGTCTTGTGCAGTATAATGGTTGCATCGATGCGTTAGTTTCGTATTTTAATTTTAATTTATTTATTTTTAATAATTATTTTGATTGTAGTGACAATTTTGTATCAACGAAACGGATGCACTTTTGTTTTCAATGGAGTATCTATGATCTGCAGATAATTTACTGTGTTCCTTTCTCCCATTGTAAAAAAAAATCAATGTACTGTATATATATATATTGCATATGCCTATATTTATTGTGTGTGAAATTTATACTAGAGTTATATTTATAATAGACTAAAATAACATTTGACCAAGCAGATCAATTTCGATTATAAAAAAAACTATTATATATAATCGAAAAATACCAGTACCCTTTCAAGTTTTTTTTATCAAATAAGTCTGCGTTCTAACCACCACGAACCTGATGTGAATGTGAACTTACAATATATATCACATTCTGTACCTGGTAAGTTCCGATTTCAGCAAACTGCTTAGCGAAAATCTTGGTCGAACTTGACGTTGAAAGCTTGGTTCGTCCACAGACGTATAGTAAAGTCTATCTAATTTTGTATTGTGGCAATTAAGTTATTAGTTATACGATATTTCACCTAGCCTACATAGACCATGCGAAAGAATGTGCGATGTAGAGTGTGTGTGTATATAGTAGGTAGGTTTTTTTTAGTATTTTCCATGTTTGCATCTGAGTTACCCACTACCGTCCATTTTGAGTGTTCCTGGATGCAATGCGAAAGAAAAGAAATATTAGTGAAAAAAGCCGTGTGTGTTTTGCGTATAGGAAAGCCTACCTGAAATAGACTGCTGACGCTTCTGCTAAGAACCTACAACAAATTTCATCATGAATGTTTCCTGCCAATGACACAACGAACAGGTTTGGGGAGTTACACTCTTTACATAATGTGATCGGCTAATTATAATACATATTAATTTATTTCCGACTCGAAATATGGATATACTGGGTGTTAGATTTAAAGTGGTTGGAAATTTGATTGTCGTCAATAATTTTATTATTAGTTTACTTTTGCGGTAGCAGAAGAAAGTTCAAGGTTACTACGTGACCCGTTTTACTTCCCTCTATTTCCGGGTCAGACTTCGGTTTTCTTGTACAAAGCCGAAACTCACTCTGCCATCTTCATTCAAAGAAACAAGTCACGATTCAATTTATTAATGGCTTTCATCTTTTTGTTTCTTTATAACATATCCTACGGTACTAAAAACAAGATATCGTATGTCCTCACTGAAGGGGTCTGGAACTGATTGGTGGTTCTGGTGCGTCTTCGCGAAACGATGAAGAGGGCCAAGCCTGACACTTCCACGCGAATACAGCTCGTAAGGTATCCCTAGCTATAACCAGGGGCGGATCCAGCCCATTTGGGGGGGGGGTAGTTGTGGGTCAAAATAGGAAAAACATATGTAGGATAGATTAAATCAGATCTATTTACAATAGATTTACCAAATTTTTTTGGGGGGGGGGGGGGCAGCTACCCCCTACCCCTCCCCTGTATCCGTCCTTGGCTATAACCATTATTTTTTCATAGTCTCCCCACCCCTAAAGTTGGCCATTCACGAGGGCTCCAAACGGACTCGCGCCAAGCCAAATGCCGCGTCCTGTTCCATTTGGCGTTAGTGCCGTTTAGAGGGGTCATCACGGCCACGCTGAACCAGTCGCTCCAAGTCTTTCAAATTGTACAGTGTAGAAGTACATTTTCCATATCGTCACTCTGTACAATTTGAAATATTTGGAGCGACTGGTTCAACGTAGTCGTGAATGACCCCTCTAAAAGGCGCTAACGCCAAATGGAATAGGACGCACCGTTTGGCTTGGCGCGAGTCCGTTTGGAGCCCTCGTGAATGGCCAGCTTAATTATATTTAGTTTCTCAATTGCATTTAAATACAGTCCACTGCTCTCCCTCTCTCAATTTATACTTTCTCAACCAGTGACCAAAATTCCAATGAAAAAATCACGTTCTTCGATGGTTTTATAAGTAGGTAGTTCACTCAATATGATTCTAAACTTTACCACAAAGTCCATAATGACAAAGAATGTCGCCAAAACCTCAGAATTTGGCCTTTTCTTCTTGTAGACCACTCATAGGTTTTGGCTCAAATGTCATAGAGAATATTTAATGGTTTTGGTACCTTCCCAATAAATCATTGATGAATGATAAATTTTTCACTAAACGGTAGGACATACCGTAGACTTTTTACTGCACATCCGTTTAAAAAACACCAACAAAGCGCGTTACGTGAAAATGGCTGTTTTCTCTTTATAGAATTAGAGCGTTAAGAAAGGAAAGGACACCCTCATAGTCAGTTTTATCAATAAAATCCTATCCTATCCTGTAAGGAAATATCAATGGTAGAGCCATAAATGAGATGTCATAAAGTAGAAATATTCCTCAACATTTTGATGTAGATATAGTATATGGCCGTCACTAAAACCCATTGGCCACAGTTATGAAAATCCTTCGACTTGACATCTTCATTGTCACTGAAATTAGAGGATTTGGAAAAAGCTGGACTTGAAGGGATTCGAACCCATGATCTACGCCTATCCAGGGCGTCGTCTTAACAGCTGGACCACAAGCCCGACTATTACAGTATGTGCTAAATCCTCTACTTACAGGCTCTTATGGACCACCAATGAATGCATTGAAACCGGCGTACCCCATCAAGGAATGATATCTAGCCCCTGCAAAGCAATGCTGCAATGCAACTAATTGACCGTGTCATTGGAATTAGCATAGCCTTACACAAAATCAATATTGATTACCATCTGGAACGACTTGCAGGTCGCAATCTTCCATGCATACTGTATATTCCAGCTAACCTAACTTGTACATACTTCTTGGTGGACCTCACACACTGAAAACGAACCGTTTTCTGAAAACCTTACAATTATTAGGCCAGTGCGTACAATCCTAGTCATGTATGCCATATATAATGTGCGGTACCTATTTTTATTTTTTTTTAAAATTGGCTTTACACCAATTACGATGTACAGTTTGGAGACAGTAGTCACGAACATCAGACATGGCAGTAAGCTGCTGAGATGATGCTTATCAGAAGAGCAAGCCAGAGAACAAAGGACAAGAAGGGAAATGATTAGAAATGAAGTGATGAGTAGAGAGTTCGGGGTGGAAGAACCATTGGTGGAGAAGACAGTGAGAAGGAAATTGCAACGGTTCGGGCAGGTAAGACGAATGGAAAACAGCAGGAGCTCGAGGAAGTGGCTGGAGGAAGCAAAATAGAGGGAACAAGAAGAGGAAGACCAAGGAAGTGATACAGAAACCAGAATGTGGACGATCTTAGAGGATTGGAGCTGGGACCAGAAGAAGTGTTTAATAATCAGAAGCACGGAAACTAACATACCTCGTTTAGTACTTAGTGAAATTCGGTTAGTAGAGAATCTCAAGCTTGGCCCGGCCGTGCTTCTACTAACCGAGTTCTACTTTAAAATTGAAGATCATAATGTTTCAATTTTCCTACGTTTACAGTTGAATTCGTCTTCCTCTTCTTACTCTTCCCTCTTAGTGCCGCGTTCGCAGCGTGTGGGGGCAGTGCCAGGTTCGGCCTTGTGGGGGCCCCTGGTCCGAAATTGTGTGGGGGCCCTTTCTCGGGCAGAAAAGTCATATATCCTTACATTTTCCACTATCATTTATAAAATAGGGATTCAGGATGCAAAATAGATTACAGGTAAAATAAAGTAAGGCGATTAATCATTAATGCCACGGCACGTTCTAATTTCCCGCCAAATTTATTTATTTGCTTTAGTTTTTTAGTCTATTGCGATTTTTTTGCCCCTTTTTTGCGGGGGCCCCGGGGCAATGGCCTTCCTGGCCCCATAGCCAAACCCGGCACTGTGTGGCCGAGTGGGGTCCCCCCTCTCTCTCTTGGACGCTAACGTCTTGACAGTTCATTCATTCAAATTATTCCCTTCACGCTAAGAAGTTTTTTTAATCTTAGAAAGTATAATAAAAGATGTTGGTCTTTGTATACTAAGCTGATATTGATGAAAATGACATGACTGTTGGTATACCCGTGGCTTGAGGCTGACATGAATGCCGTGCCTTATCGGGCGGGGTCCCTATACAGCGCCCAATGGGGAGTAAGGGGGGGGGGAGGAGGGACATTATTCAGGGCATTAGATTGAGCTGTACAGAGATAAATGTATTCTGCCCTGAATTACATTTTATTGATTTCTCAGTGACCGGCTATTTCTTGTTATGGTAACCGACTCTCTTTAGTACGCAATGCCTCAAGCGACATTGCCATGTAATAATATTTCTACGATACGCCGCCCCGTAGTTTTCAAGGGACACTCAAGACGTAACATGATTTATTATAGACTTTTTTCATTGTTTTTGGAGGGGTCTGACTGATCACCCCATTTTTTTTACATTACGTTATGAACCATATGTTATTAGGGGGGTTATTTTTTATTCAAAGCCGAGTTTTCCACCTCTTTTAAGGTTTAGTTACCTATCTAGTTTATTTATAGATAGTGTCGTCTACAGTGATTGTAATAGCCGAGACTCTTATTTGTACTGGACATGAAAATAATAGTATAGATACTACCTACAGATAGGAAGGTAGTCTTAGAAAATCCGCCTTAACCTTTCCATTTCACCGTATATGATTTTTCAATAGAATAGGGTCTTTCTTTATAATAAACCTTCAGCAGGCTTATATTGTGATAACTTGAAAAAAATTGAAAAAAAACACGCATTAGTTCATCACTAGGGAGGGAGGCGTCTTTAAAAAATAAATATAGACTATGTAGAATCCGTTTATTATGACTCCGCTTTATATTAACCAACCGCCTATTGTGAAATAATTACACAAGGAAGTTTGAATTTCATTAACGCTTTGTATTGTATGACATCCGCTTATTATGGCGTGTTTGTCTATTCCTTTCGATGTCATAATAAACTGATTCTACTGTATATAGCCTTGTATATATAGTTTTTAATATTAATTTAGTTTCACGGCCAATGCCTAAAAGTGGCTTTAGAATTTAGAACATACAACAAATTTATACAATTTTGTATTATCATCATTTCAGTGTGGCGGTTTTCCAGGCTAAATTAGAGAAATAAATTTGCAATGAGCTCTAAATTGTGTGGGTTTTCATGTAAGGTAACATACAAAATGTGGGTATGATATTACATGTTGCTGCATTGCATATGTGATACGTTTTCACATTGTACAAGAATGCAATATTTGGCTGCTGAGTTATCTCCCGCATGTTACTGGGCATGGGAAATATTTTAATATTGGTGTATGGTGCCTATCTTTATATTCTATTTTAATATAATAATTTATTTTATCGTTTCCTATTTCATATAAAATATAAATAGCAAGATCGCATTGAGAACCAAAAATATTCTTCGCTACGTGTACAAATAGCTAGAAAATCATTCAGATTTATGCATGAAATATTACACACAACGGTAACATAAGGTCCCATAGAGGACATTCTGGAGAAAACGATATTTATTTTGCTGCTTTGAATTTTCAAAGGACTTGAGTATGTTCACGCCTTTGCAGTTTGCTAGTTTCTTTGGTGGAAATTTTCGAAACATAATGTAAACACAAAGAATTTTTAATTTGCGTCAGATTGTATTTGCATATAATTTACTGTATGATTTGGTTCCTTTTCACGGTTCAAGCTTTGTACTCTCATTTCTTACTGCTTTGCTTTGAATTACAGCAAGGAAATTTTAGTTTTGAATTTTGTTGAACAATTCTGCATACCATTTAAATTTTTCCGTTGTCTATCAGGCTTTCTAACCCGGTTTCTTTTTTCAGCGGCAATTTTCGCTGGCTGTAACTTGTAAAGAATTTTTGTGCTATTTAAACGTATGGTTTAATCATTTATCATTTAATCAAACCCAAATTTCACAAGAAATATTGATCATAGGCCGAATCTATTATAAAAAGTGTTCCTCTACTTTTTGTCACTTTTGATCTAGAATGAGACAAAGGAGGGGGCTAAGATTAAATTTCGTTTTTTGTTTTGAAAAATAGGGCTGAAATATTGGAAGTTTACGCATTTCTAGAGCAATAAGGGTTCTATATTGTAGGTAATTGATAAAATCGAGCACAAGGGGGGCCCGGGGTTCTCCCCCGGGAGAAAATTTGTGAAAATAGGATTGAAATAGTGGGGCTATAGCCCCCATAGCTCCCTCCCGTAGATCCGCGCCTGTATAAGCGTGTGACCACCATTAACACCGTTGTTCACAGTTTCAGATGAGGACCTAACCTGCCCTTGCAATTTTTAATGCTTTCTAAAACTGTGGCGAAACTGTGTTAGAGGTGTTCACACACTATATGTTTCAAAATGTGGAGGAACACTTTTTCTAACTTATCTGATGCCTCTACAACAGACAGCGCCTGTGAAATTTGACTTTGTGCTAAAAGTAGATATAGTGTTACAATTCCTATTCAGAAATAATGCAATATGTACTATATAGTGCAATATCCACAATTTTACAGGTATGCAATCAATCAATCAATCAATATAATATAATCATACTATATGTACATTTGAGAGACAAAAAATACTGTGGACCCGATAGGCCGTAGCCCGTGATGGGTCCAGAACAACTGTTATTGTTAATACTAATTATGTAATAATAGTTAATAAGAAATCCAAACAATAATATAGGAAATATAAATAAGTTAGTAGGGAGCATAATATTTAATTGTAGTTAGGAACTATTTGAGATAAATATTCTGAAATGCTAGAATTTAGGAATTGGCTAATTTGAGTCTGGAAATATTTAATATTTGATACCGGTAGTTGTTTTATTTCATCTGTATCCTATATTTTTACATGTAAGACATTAATGAACTCAGTGGTTTAGTGTGGCCCATTATAATTAGGTGACCCCTGTAGTAAAAATTTGCATAGTATACGGTACTTCTTATTTTTGCAGATGCAACCTCATGACATTATATCCGACAATAGAGAGACGAGAGAAAACCGGACACTGTGCAACTCGAATCCACGGTCAACGCCATTCCGTGGTATATTGTGTTACGACAGCACCAAGTTCCCGCTTTTTCTAGGTTTGAATTGATTATGAAGCTTATCGACAAAATTCATATATGTATATTTGTATTTTTCTTGATTCTCTATTGCGGGTACTTTTAAATATATTGATGTCAACGAATCAATCGTTGAGATAGTGACCTTAGAAGAGGAATTACAAAATTATAATTTGGCGCGAGATTTTAGGCTAAGGGCGAACTACAACCTAATGCTCTCACATGTGGATAACACTGTCTGATTAAAGATAACTGTGGCAAGACTGTACGCCATTGTAGGTTTAGTCAAGTGCTGGGAGAGGAAAGTTTGGTGTAATTGTTGGCAGAGTAAAATTAATATGCCTTTCATTTTCCGTATAAGTGAGTAGTAAATGAAATAGCCAATGCAGGCAGTGACTCCAAGCCCATCTCTGGCGTTTCTCTGCTCATCTTTGGGACCCACAGCCATACCATAATTAATTTTTGTCAATTTAACAACACCGTTGAAAATTCTAACACTTATTATGAATACGCTGTTTCGCAAAGGCCATAGCCATATGGGGTTCATGGGGTTCAACTCCCCCCCCCCTCGAAAGTGAGTTTGTGTCAGATGAACTGATGTAATAATACTGCATGTATCCATAAGCAACTTATTGTATGTACTCGTAAGTTCTACTTTTATTTTAATGTCTTCGGTGCTGTTAAAATTGAGGGGCTTTGGTTATGCTACGGTTACTGGTGTTATAATCGAAAGCAACATTGCTCTTACCTGAACACAGCCGGGTGCTTCTGGATGGCCTGGGCCGTCACCCTGTCCAATAGAACTGCTCGTGCCTGGTACTTTGAGGGACTGCTGAGTCTTGTAGTCTGGCTGGTACGGCAGCAGCATCCGTATTTTGCCCCAGCGGTGGAAGAACAGGAATATTGCGAAGATCCAAACTACAAGGGCGAGAAGAACTAAGCTAATTTCTACACCGCGGACCTGTAAAAAATCAGTTTTGATTTATTTGCCACAAAATACTGTATTATTATTAAATTTTTAGTTCTTTCACGAAGATCTTAGTAGATTGAACAGCTCAAACTACCCTGGAGTACCGTATCGGCCGTGCTTTCGCACACATTTATATGGGTTAATTGAAACTTTTTGCCAGGTTCAAAGGAGTGATCTCACAAAGTGAGCAGCTCCGGGCAGAGGCTCTTCCTTAATTGAGTCCGGATTAGAGAAAGCGAAGGAGTCAAGGTGCTTATAACTCAGCTTTATGAATGAGGGGCATTCACAAAGTATGTGCTCCGCTGTCTCATCGTACTGGCACCTGTAGAGTAGTGGTACAGACTCCGACTTTCACCAGAAAGGTTGTTAGTTCGAGTCCCACACTGGCTACATTTTCTGGCCATGCTTTGGAGGGTATGCAAAGCAGGTGGTCCCGAGTCATCCTAGTTGAGTATAAGAGAGGGCTTTATAGCCGTAACTCCGCCAGGTTGGCTTAGTAATAGAACAACAAAAAGTCAAGATTTATTTATTTATTTAATTGAGCCAGGATTAGAGAAAGCGAAGGAGTCAAGGTGCATATAACTCAGCTTTGTGAATGAGGGGCATTCACAAAGTATGTGCTCCGCTGTCTCATCGTGCTGGTGGTATACTCCACGCAAAATGAGAAAAGTATGGACATGGAATGTTTTGATCCTGTGCAACACTGTAAAAATATTCCTTGCACCATTTTGTGTTACCTTGTTGCATTGGATGCAAGGCATAACAAAAATTGTGCAAAGAATATTTTTTCAGTGTTGCACAGGATCAAAACATTCCATGTCCATACTTTTCTCATTTTGCGTGGACTATACCATCTGCACTTAGTGTCCCTCAGCCTGTTGAGCATCTTCATGTGAATTAGACGAGACTGTAAATCTGCAATCATTCTTGTAGTATTCAATACGTGAAGACCCTTTCAATTCGGTTGATTGGTGAAAAGGAGTATCTAATTTCAAATATTACATAGACTACCTCCCCCATGCTTGTGTGAGTGAGTGTTTTAGTCTTAGGGAATTTTTTGAATTATTGGAACCTTGTACTGCAAATGTATGCTGTTTTTGTTGCTGACCCCTAGTTGAGTGTAAGAGAGGGCCTTATGGCCCTAACTCCGCTAGGGTGGTCTCAGCTATATTAAAGTCATTATTTATTTATTTATTTATTTAAAACAAGTGAGAATGAAAAAACAGATGAAGATCTCGTGTGACTTGCCTATAAATTGTTAGACTTTGAACCAAATAAGGAGAATAGGATTTTTTTTTCTTTTAAATATATAAATTGGGGTACAGGTATAATCAGTATAATCAGTATAATCAGTTTAAGTGCCAGGACATAGCTGGATTCACATCGTCAAAAATTGAAGTACAAAAAAAAAATGACTATCACAATAATATTAGCCTACATTACTATCACAATAATATTACATTAATAATAAATATTACATTAATAATAAATATTACATTAATAATTTACCACGAGGGTTTCGTTATCAGTGCATAGGCCTACACCTAACTCCAAACTAGTTCATAAAATTCATTTATGGAATATATGGGATGTGTTTTTAATATGTACTCAACAGTTTTTCCAAATTGGGGCAGATTTTCTGTCTGGATTGACCTCGGTAGGGAGTTGTATAACTTAATGGCCAAATTTGGGAAACTACTCTTTGTTTTTGTTAATCTGCACTTAGGGATTTGTAGGTGATGAGCTGTTCTAGTGGGGTAATTATGAACATCACATCTGTTGCTGAAGTTAACTAGATTTTCCGTTATATATATAAGGCTATTGAGTACATATTGTGCATATATTGTAAGAATACCCAGGGTGGAAAAAATAGGCCTACAAGGCTCTCTAGATCTGCTGTTAGTTATTATTCGCAACACACGCTTCTGTAGTAGGAGTATATCCTTTGCAGCAGGAGCGTGCCCCCAGAGTAAAATACCATAATTTATATGGGAGTGGAATAATCCATAATATGTATTCAGAAGATGAGTTGAAGTAACTTGATTCCTCAACTTTCTGAAGAGGTATGTAATACGACATAACTTTTTACATATTTGATCAATATGGATATTCCAACTTAATGTTGGATCTAAATGAAAGCCCAGGAACTTAACCGCTCTGTTGTTGTCTGGATATGCCTTTAGTGTCAAAACAAGATGCTGGGTTTTGTCTGCATTTAGTTGGAACTTATTATTAATGAACCAATCAGCTGTTTTTTCTAGAAGGGGGCGTCCTTCAGCAACAGCACCTTCAGGGGACGAGGCTCTTTTCTTCAGTGTGGTGTCATCCGCAAAGAGTATAGTGCTGTTTTTAAGATCATTTATCATTACGAGGAATAGTAGAGGACCCAGGACAGAGCCCTGAGGAACCCCATGTCTAACAGACTTAAGAGTGGAAGGTGCTCCTGCAACGGTTACTAACTGAGTTCTGTTTTCTAGATAAGACGTCAGTATTGTTAGTACTACGTTGCGTACACCATAGCGTTGTAGTTTACCTAATAATATTGGATGATATACACAGTCAAATGCTTTGCTTAGGTCGCAGAAAGATAGGCCCAAGGAGTCGCCTGCCTCGAAGCAGTCTAGAGCCTCCTGAACCATTTCTAAAGCAGCACTGAAAGTGGATTTACCTCTCCTGAAACCATGTTGACTTTCATTGAACAATTCATTTTTTTCAATGTAGTTCACTAGTTTGTACACATAATTTTTTCTAGTACTTTACCGATAACTTGCACAATTGATATCGGTCTATAGTTTCCTGGAGAGTATACATCTCCTTTCTTATGTATGGGCACGGTTCTGGAAATCTTAAGCTCATCAGGGAAGATTCCCTCTTTCAGACTGATATTTAATAGAGTAGTAAGAGGTGTGGCAATAGTATCAATGATACTTTTAAGTATTAGCGACGAAAACCCATATGCGTCTGCACTCTGAGACGTCTTTAGGCCATTTACTATTTTGATTACATCCTGACAACTTACAGGTGCCCAAGTGGAAAAAGATACATCTGTACTGGTAACTCCAAGTACAGGGTCCGTATTACTGGGTGGGAGGCTGTTTATTATTTTATCTGCCGCCTCAGAGAAATAGTTATTTAGTTCATCAGGGCTGATAGGACATAATGGAGTCTGTCGCTTTTTGGCCTGGGCGTTAACAAGGGCCCACATGGCTTTACATGGGTTTGCGGCTTTATTTATTGTTTCTACGTTATAATTTTTCTTAGCCTGCGTTAATTTGTATTTATAAATACTTTTAACTCGCAGGTATTTTCTATATAACGCTGATTTGGAATCAGTATCTGGGGTCTCTTTAAACCTATAGTTCAACGTTAGCAGATATTCCTTAATATTTCTGAGGTCTTGGGTATACCATGGATTTTTTGGCGGCTTATGATTTTTCTTTGTGACTAACTGAGGCGTGTGTATGTGTTTTTGGGGGAAGGTTTTATTAAAAATGTCGGTTAATACATTGAAAAAAGAAGTGAACTTACTAGCAGCAGCTGGATGAGCATTTTCTATTACAATATCCCAGTTTATTTCATTGAGTCGCGAGATAAGAATATGAAAATTATTTTCGTCTACTTTCCTGGTTGTAGATATGTAATTGGCACACCAAGAAGGAACGCGTAACTCTGGTTTAAAGAAGTTTAATAACATTTCCACAGCTTTATGGTCTGCAACAGTAGGATCAGATACAGAAACAGTAAACTCAGTATGATTTGTAAAAATGTTGTCTATGCAATTATCCAGTCTTGTCGGCTCACGATTCGTCAAAAAAAGATTATAACTTCGGCATAAATTTGTGAGGTGTTACCTGTGTGCACTTAAGCCTATTGGCCTATTGTGCCCCCTACAACAAAGTATCTACATCACGTCTACATCACTTTCTCGAGGCCTATCTCCCTCACGAGAGCCAGGATCTTGAGAGGATTCAGAAGTGGTAGGTCTTTTACATGTAACTGCAAGCTTTCCGAGCATGCTGCTCTTCTTCGTGCAATTGCATCGCATCGCATCGCAGGTCCTCCGCACCTTCATTGCAGAATCTGCAAGACTGTAGTTGTCTCCCTAAGAGACTCCAGATATTTAACCCCAGGACCAAAGACGCCAAGACCTGTTCTTGGTTTGGTACTTCCTAACCTAGAGCCATCAGTATACCACTTGATTGTGTGACTATTGAGAATTCCTGCTGATTCGCAGCATTCTTTCATTGTCCCTAATATAGTTTCGAATTCCCTCCTAAAACAGTATTTTGGATGGATTCTATCGCTTGGCATATCCAAGCAGTGGTCAGACGTAGTCAGAGAGGCTGAGTCTCTCTTAATTGCCCTTCCACTCCTAGTAATGCCATTTCTGCTGAAGTATCCACTGCAACATGGAGGGGTGGGAAGTCCAGTACTATCTCCATTGCTGCAGTGGGACAGGATTACATAGCCCCTGTAAAGCATCATGTTAGAGAATACGGGCTTCTGAATGTAGCCATAATTTGGATTATTCAGAGAAAAATTCTCATGTGGTTTGATTTTGCCATGTCCATGAAGCCATGACCAATGGTATGGTTACAGCAGGAAAAGACAGGCAGGAGAATAGGATTGGCATAAGCATAGCTTGTGAAAACACATTGCTTTATAACCGAAATTAGAGGATTTAAAAAAAAAACTGGACTTTGCAGGACTCGAACCCACGGTCTACGTCTACCCGGGGCGTCGTCGTAAGATCGTGGGTTTGAATCACGTCTAGTCCAGTTTTTTCTAAATCCTCTAAAGGGTTAATTGTAAGGGTGGGCCGAAAGTCCCAAAATTCGCCAATGTGGAAAATAAAGAAAATTTTCTTTCTTTCTTCACATGAAAGCATGACATTACCAAGTACAGATACGAGTCCAGCCGTCGCCTAATTTGCCTAGTTACTAATCCGGCCCTGCATAAGGAGGACAAAAGATCCCATTAATAAATCTAGGCCTTCCAAAGGATATTTATAGTAGGTTACTCGGCGACAAGGCCGTAGCCAGGATTTTTTTCGGGGGGGGGGGGGGGTTCAGAAATTTCATTTGATATTACAAAGTACGTAGTTTTTATTTTTCCTCTCAAAATCCGATTCTATCTAGTGTCAAGCCATTTCATTTCGGGGGGGGGGGGTGGGGTCTTGGTGGTTTTAACCCCCATGAACTCCCCTGACTACGGCCTTGCTCGGTGATAGTGAAGTTGAGAGTTGGCAATAAATACGGTAGTTAATTATCTGAGCTAATCATGAATGTATTATGAATACCGATAAAAACAAGTCATTAAAGAAATTCAGCTAACATTTTTAGTATTGAGATCTTCTGCCGCAAAGTCAGCTCCGGGTTATTAATAGATATCATGAGCACAACAGTATATCGTAAAAGAGTGTCAGTTTAGTACATAATACAGTGTTAATGGGTGACAGACAACAGATGAGCGATCGTAAACCTTGTTTTATTATCTATGAGAAACGGCTTTATAAACATTCTTTGAGCAGAAACCTCAGAGTAAGAGATTCGTTTATGATATGGGTGTTATTGCTACAATACCGGTACCAACCTAGTACCGTACTGTAAGGCCAGCATCTTCGGAAAGGTGCCCATTCCATTGACCGGCTAGGGCTATTTCCAAAAACGGTGACGTGGTAGCAGACATTCAAGACTTAGGTGGCGTTTCCACCGACCTCGCATTGCAGAATTGACGGAAATGTTTATTTTCCTCTATGCCATAGTTAAAATTCATCAATGATCATACAGTAAAATCACAAACAAACTAAAATTAAAAAATGGCGTCATGGGATATGTTAAGTACAAACATCTTAATAGATTTCTACAAAAAGAATTCATGTCATTTGCACTCTGCAATGCAAGATCGGTGGAAACGCAACCTAAGTCTTGAATGTCTGCTACCACGTCACTGTTTTTGTAAATAGCCCTAGCCGGTCGGTGGAATGGGCGCCTAAATTAAATAAAAAATAAAAAGTATTACGTTTTGGGCTGCCAATTTCCTACGGGCTGGACACTTATGTGTTTCCGTCTTGCATGGTTTTGAGTGGGTAAGCAAAGGCGGGGATTCCACCAACGTCAATAGTGATAGTACATGTTTTTTGACGTTGATTGAATCCCCGCCTAAACTTACTGTATATTCTATAATAAGCGTTGTATGAAACAGTCTTCAGTCAATTATTTTGACAGGCGAATAAAAGCTAAATATTTGACTGTGTACTGCTGGATATTATCTCCATAATTCGTAAAGGGCCTATACGTATTCTACAATGGTCAATATTGGTCCAACAGAGCAAAATTAACTCAATTAGCATTCGCAGGTCGCCTCAAAATAACCAATTCAGTTGGGATTTGGAATACAACAGCTACTCAACCACACAAATCCATTAGGATTGGATTTTAATGTTTTTTCACATGTGGAAAATAGGACATTTTCACTCAATAAAGTTTTTTTAATGGAAAATTCATTGCATTTTAAGAGTGGAGCATCCACTTGGAGCAAACAACAGTTTTAGGTTAAGTGGTTACACAACACTTTAAATTTAGATTATTCAAGTTAAATAGAATACACAGCCGACACGGGTGGGTCTCACCACCGCTTTAGAAATCTCGGTAAGGAATACTGAATGCTGGCGAAAGGAAGAAATGAAAAAATTAGACTGAAATGAAATTCGAGCCCGAGTCTTAACCTTGCCGGGGTGGCATGCTGACCACTGTACCAAATCCAAAACTCATAATAAATGAGGCAAAAAATAAAACGCATCGGATTTCTGGGGAAAATGCACCTATATTAAATTTTGTCTAGCTACCGTCTTACATGGCGGCAATGTAAAATGCACAGTAAAGTAAAATATTACAATGAAACTATCGTTGATACTTGATATGTACAGTTGAGTGTAACTGTATATGCATTTTTTTTTTCAATAAAGACTTTATTATTATTATTATTAAAGTCCCATGGAAAGCTGGACAAAGAAGAAATGACTGTAAGAGAGCGATTGAAGCAGAATGTCTTTGTAGAGCGGCTTGTGCACCACTTCAAAAGAATTATGACAAATAATAATTTAATAGCTGAGGGTTGTAACTCACAGTCTGCTAAAGGAAACAATGGAACTGAAAATATCTTTAATTAAACACTGAAATACTCAAACACAAAAAGGTTGGCAGCTAATTTTTGTAATTATTTTTTATTGATTGATTTTTAAGATGAAGAGTCTATTCATGATAGAGTACAGTAGTATCATGTATCGTATCTGTCTGTAACTCAATTTGCAGCCAAACTATTCAAAAGAATTTGATTAAATTAGACATGTAGGTCAAGAAAAATTATTGTCCATTAGTAATTTTTTAATTTTATTTATTTTTGGGGGATTTTGTCTTCTCCCCCCTCCCAAGGACTAAATTATTTTTCTTTAAAACAGCTCCAACGATTTCTTTTCAATTTACATTGATAGCTTTCTTCTGGGGGTTAAAAAATAAAAATATCTCAATTTTCATGAAAAATGAATAAAAAATAATTTTTTTGTGAAACCTTTCAATCGATGATTTCTACCTTCAGATATATGTTTTAGCTGTTAAACAGAGTAACAAACCCGAACAGGTTGCATTCCCAAAAAATGTTTGGTTCTGTGCAAAAAAAAATATTTTTTGAAGAAATTATGGAAAATTCACGCTCCAAAACATTGCGTGCCCTAGCTGTCATTAGTACTATGTTTTACCTAATTACCTAATGTATTGTTCTGCCCGTTCTAGAATATGCAATCCCATCTATCAATTCAGTGCTTTGGGATAGGGGATATCCAATATCCAAAATCATATTCGAATTTCGGTTCGGTTCTTTATATACGGACTGGCTATTGCTACAGCCCGTTCAGTGACTACCGAAAAAAACTGCCAGCTGTGAAAAATGGAAAACTGACATTTACACTTAAACACCATTATAGAAGTCTGAAAATTTAACTAAGCTATCCATCACAAAATAAGTGCTGATTTGCTGAGGTGGATGGAAAATGACACAACACTTTAAAAGTCACTTGTGACTGTGGGGCTTGGACATGAATAAGTTATTGTTCGGGGGGTGATTTGTCAGAGTCTGTAGCTGACAGGTATATGTGCCGTAATAATCCTGTGTTGTGTGCTGACGGTGGAAAGGGTAGGTTGATCACCTATCAAATGTCAGCAGACCATTTCTTTTTGGTCACAAGCTTCCCATTTCCTTTCTATTTGTAAGGAAATTGTCATTTTGTTTTCAGTTGAGTATAAATGTTTCACTGTTTCACAGGTAGATGTTTTTACCGGGTTTGTATTGCACTGTGAGTTAAGGGTTAGAGGTTATTTTTATAAGGACTTTTTATGGACCCAGGCCTACTTATAGTGGCTCATAGGTCCTTTGTCCAATGCCAATGACCCCCATGGATTTCGGACATTTTGTATTGTTTCCATATGAAGTTTTGGCCATTGGCAAACTGGTATACGTTCTCGGTGTCAAACTACACCGGCTACAAGCGATAATGGACAAGCTGAGCCAAGCTTACCATTAACGCAGGGGAAAGCATGATTTAACCAAGTACAGATACGAGTCGTGTGTTAAGGGTACTCGAATATTCTATTGTAAAGTGCGAAATTGAGTTACAATGTTAATGAATATATATTTAAAGAGTATTTAATGATTTTTTATAATCATTGTTTTGTAATAACCGCATACGATGTAACTACAATGTTACGCTCCAGGCCTAACACAAGAGCATACGCTCTTCTTGGCCTAGGCTCAGGGCTGAGGACAGACGGCAAACCTCTGTTGTGTAAATGTTATATCGGTCGTCACGTATGTCCTTAGCCATAATGTATAAATCACGAACCTTGGGTTCGAAGAATGAGAGAGTATAGAGACTATAGCTAGAGACTATAGATAGAGTCGATAGAGTCTAGTGAGACAGAACTGATTCACCATGTGAGTTGATACACGGTGCAAGTAGGAGTAAGCTCCTATGGATGTATGGGTAAGTACGTTATCATGGAGCCCTTATGTATCTAAGTTGCCCCCCCCCCCCAATTCATTATGTTGTCCCTTGTCCCTTAAGTGCTTAAGTTGTCCCTAAGTTATTATGTGGAATTAATGTTAAGTGTATTAATATAATATAAGGTATTTGGTACCATCCTATAAGCTTATATATAATTCCCCTCTCATAAGTCCACTCTGAATACTCTATGGAAGGTCCCAATTAGTGGTATTCGGAGTGTGACATACAATATAATAACACAATCAACGCGCGCGGCAGCGCGCGACCACGTTCCATACAGCCCCGATGAGCTGCCCTGCAAGTATATCTCCACGGCGAGTTTACGGCATTTTAGTCACTTTCCAACCATCACTGTAGCTCATCCAGTTGTCCGATTGACCTCTAATTTTGCATTCAGGCTTTAAATACCGCACAGAACCCCAATTTAAAAATTCAGCACTCTAGCATGATTGGTTGCTGAAATCCAAATACCCCAAAACTCACTCACTCACTCACTCACTCACTCACTCACTCACTCACTCACTCCCTCCCTCACTCACTCACTCACTCACTCACTCACTCACTCACACAAATTATAGGCCACTTCCAGATGTGCTGGAGATGTGAAACTCAGAAATTAGTCTCTTCTTACCATCAAACCCCCAGAATAAATCAAAAAACACGAAAAAGTTTTATGATAACTTAGCAATCACGTAATGAATTTTACGTACTTAGCTTACGGCCGAGCATACATATGGCACGCTCATCCCATCCACGTATGCAGGACAACTGAAATTTGGGATTGTGTTCATTCTTGCCATTTCCCATTTTTTCCACTTTATTCAGAAAATTGATTACCTAACTTAACGTAGTCACATAACGAAATAGCCCACCTCCAGATGTGCTGGAGACGTGAAACTCAGGAATTAGTCTCTGCTTACCATCAAACCCCCAGAATAAATAAAAAAAACAGAAAAAGTTTTATGATAACTTAGCAATCACGTAATGAATTGTACGTACTTAGCTTACGGCCGAGCGTACATATGGCACGCTCATCCCATCCACGTGTGCAGGACAACTGAAATTTGGGATTGGGTTCATTTTTGCCATTTCACATTTTTCCCACTTTATTCAGAAAATGTATTACGTAACTTAACGTAGTCACTTAACGAAAGTTGGCTTCTAGATGTGCTTAATTCCTACGTAGGTGGGTAGGTAGGGATATCTATATAGTGGTTCGCAAGTTGTATATTGTTCTTTCTTTCATATATGGGCTTTCTATAACTTGTCAGTCTTCTAGTTACTCTGGTGCTAGCTAGACTCTTCCCGAAAATTCTCGAATCTTCACTTTTCAAATTTATTCTCGATCTTCCATCATGGCTGTTCCGGTTCCAGCATTTTTCAACATACATAGTACAGCCATGTATGGTGAAAAGATGACTAATTCTTCCTGTGTCTTTCAATTTTTTTAACACTCCATGCATACATGTCAAGTTATTTGTTATTTGTACAAAAAGATATGATATCCAACCCAAAACACTCCGTGTAAAAAATACCAAGTTCCTTTGGCCAATCAAAGTTGTGATATCAGGATAAGCCAAGTTCTTGTAATTTTTCTCTTTGAATATTTTCTCTAAAAAATTAATTTAAATTTTTTTTCAGAACTTGGGTGCTTCTTCATGCTTATGTACCTTGACACTGACACTTGCTATAATTGGCCAATGATGACGCATACGATATGGCTAAATGGCAAATTTGCAACTGAGGCCACAGTGTCGTTACGTAGGTATACCTCTAATAAACGATAGGAAACTACGAAGAGTTTTGCAATGGAAGCACCCAAGTTCTGAAAAAAAATTAAATTAATTTTTTAGAGAAAATATTCAAAGAGAAAAATTACAAGAACTTGGCCCATCCTGATATCACAACATACATAGGCAGAAAAAAGGAACTTGGCCCATCTGGATATCACAACTTTGATGGGCCAAAGGAACTTGGTATTTTTTACACGGAGTGTTTTGGGTTGGATAATTTATATTTCCATAAAAAGTTAAGTTACAGTTACTATACTTAAGATTCTCCAGCAATTATTATATTATATTAATTTATAATTTTTAATATTATATTAACCTACCAATCATTATTATTATACGTTCATTATCGGACTTGAAGTAGCTTATGTAACATGTAATTTTTTCCTATAAGCTACCGCATTTTTCTCGAGCAGAATAAGATTTTTCGATTTTATTTGGTCTTATATGGCCTGACATTATACCAGTGGTTTTAGAAAAGTTCTGTGACTCAGCTGTTTTATAGAAATTTCCGATCAATTCTGGAATCCCAATTTTTATCATTAGCTTGAGATTATTGAATGCCTCCGCTTCTGAAAATAACTTATTCTGGTGTTAAAAAATGTAAACAAAATAATTTTAGAATGTAAAGTAATATTCTAAAATCGTTTGTTTATATTTTTAACCCCAGCATAAGTTATTTTTGCCATGGTTTTTAAAGAATAACTTTCCCTGGAATGAGATTAAATAAAATTATTCTAAATTAATCACAAATTAATTTAAAATTACTTACGGGAATTAAAGTAGAATAAAATAAATTGGTGTTACGGATTTTTTGGTATACAGAAAATTATTGTTTCATATACATAACATACTTATGTCTAACTTATACATACAGTAGGGCCAAATTTTTATTCACTACCTTAAACCTGTTATCGTTAAAGAGACAGATGATGAGGAAAGTCATTGGTTTGCTGACAGGACATTGCCAACTTCGAGCCCATCTCCACAAGATCGGAATTATACAAGAAAACCGACTGTGCCGATGGTGCGTGATGGAGGATGAAACAGCAGAGCACGTCCTTCTTGAATGTGAGGCGCTGGCACGAAAACGCCTTCAGACCCTGGGCTTCCCAGGAGAAGAAGCGTTAACCATCAGAAACGACCCCATAGGCACCATCAGAAAATTTATTGGACTGGTGGGTGTATCAAAATGGGAAGACTGAGATAACCACGGTGGCAAAAGACCTATTAAAGGTCGACGCCATTCAGGCTGAAAGGCCCCGTGATTTAAAAAAAAAAAAAAAAAAAAAGGGCCAAATTGACTAAAAAAAATGTTTATAATTCTGGGGGTAAATTATTCTTTAAACGCCTTGGTAGGTCTGCAGAGAAATAACACCGTTATTTACCAGCTTGCCCATCAACTGATGCCATATAGATACGGTACGACATAAAACGTAATAAAAAATAAATAAAATTCCAGGCAAGCTTTTCAAAGCCTCTCAGTAAATAGACGATGCATAAATGATGAAATCTGAGGAAAATGTTTCAACATTGAAGGAAGAAATCGACAAATGCTGGTTTCACCCCCATTCAATCTGCACTCACTGCTGGCCTCCATCATGTTGTATGCACATGTAGTTTGAAATCCATCCGTATACAGCTTTTGAAGAAGAATTGAATTGGTAACGGGAGATAGGTAAATGTAGCTACAAGTTAATTAAGCGGCTTATTAAATTGCAACAACGCAACGTTCATCTAAATCCAGACAGCATGCGATAGGCTACATGACGTTGGGATACAAGTTTGATATTTAGTGAGAATGGTTGCTTTATTGCTTTCCTATTCATACGTTGGAAAGCTTTGTGATTGTCGAACTAATTTAGATATTTCAACGGATTTACATATTATGCTGTCCCAGGACCCTGAAAAAGTAGTTTTTATGATTGCCTGTCAGTTTGTCGGTTCATTGGTTGGCCACTTGATAGAAATTGATGAAATTCGGCATTAATGCTAAAAAAAAATATTTTATTAATATTTTGATGACTTCATTTTGGGGGATTTAATTCACCAAAAACCCCATCGTAACAAAAATTCTCTAAAACGGCTCCAACGATTTTAGCAATGTAAAAAATGGCTAAATTTTCATGAAAACTGACAAAACTATAATTATTCTGACGAACCTTTCTATTGATGCTTCCCAATTCCAGGGAGTGGTGGCTCGTGGGGATATAAATTGGTGAGGCACAGATAACAAAAATAAAATAAAAATAAAAATTTGCAGAGCTGTGTGTGTTAAACTAGTTTAAAGGCAGGGTCTAGCGGGGGTCTCATCGGCTCATCATTGAGCTAGGTGCAGCGAATGTTTGGAATATGTATATTAACGGTGTTCGAGCTTTTTTCAGCTCGAATTCGTGCCTGTCTTCTAGCAATGGAGAGGCAGTTGGAAATGGTGCCTCTACATCGTTATTAAGCTGGCCACACACGACCACTTTGGCTATTAACTTCTTTTCTTCCTAATTTTCAAATATAGGCATATTCCAGTGTTGCCATCATTAACATTTCCTTGCCCATTGTCAATTTCAACTTTTATAATTATTTTAAAAGAAAGTCAGTCGCAAACAAAACTTGAGAAACTGGTGGAGCGTTGGCGCGGTCGTGTGTGGCCCCCCTTCTAGATTCACCGCTCCACCTCATCCATTTGGCGTGTTGGCGCGTTGGCGCGGTGGAATCGGAGCGGTCGTGTGTGGCCAGCTTTATAGCTAGCTGTTGTAAATTTTTGAAGCTAGTTCAGCTCATGGTTCTTTTTCGCGGTATTTTTGAAGTTTTAATTGTCGCTTCTAGAATTTGATAAGCTTACATTTCCTAATTCAAAATACGCTTTTTTAGTCGAATTATTTAGAAAATTAGGCTAGGCACTGTCTCAGTTGCCTCTAATGGCGAGCCGCCACTGACTCCAGGTATGGCGTAGGGGCTTAATATAATAAAAATCCATTCCTCTTCCAAACAAGGGGTTGGTTTTGAAGAAATTGTGAATAGTCCATGCCTGAATACATTGCGTACCCTGCCATTATTACTGTGTAACCTAGTTTTATATAATTCTGCCACAGTTGTCCCATCGATAAATTCAATGCTTTAGGTTAGGAAAAATCGAGGCCTGCGCGAAATTTAACTCTAGGACAATTATTTTCTCTGGAACTACTCATATTATCTATCTATCTACATAATTGATAAATAGGAAAGCATGTTTGAGCTCACTGCAAGGCAAACTTTAGATTATTGAATGTGTGAAAGTTAAAAGGCGTTATTCCTTCATGGGATCAATGTTTTTTTTTTATTTTTATTTTTTTATAAAAAGATTAATCGCATACAAACAATTTAATGAATGTATCCGATTGACCTTTTCAGTGGCCTCTGTAGGTTAGTACCTGTGTTGAATTACGACACGTCTCCGATCGCATGGCGTGTAAAGACTCGCACAAGGGCAAGCACGTTACTGCCTGGCCATGGAAGTCGATATCACTTTATACTTTTAGTTTTTAGCATACAATTTCAGGGTACGAGACGTGCATCAGAAATTCACATATGCATTATATCTAAATATGTTCTACGATAAATCCAAACGATGGATTCATGCTTTCTGTTACTCTCATGAGGATACACAATAGTATGACACTCAACTTTTGCTTTCCTCAACCTCTTCAATATCGTCTTGTTCTCGTCTTTCCATTACAATATCCTTTCTTTATATCCGGTATCTATACAATATTGATATGGTTTTTTATAGGTAACTTATACTGGCAGATTACCATAGGTAATGGAACTATAGTACTATACGGTCACTATACCACCTTGTTGGCGTTTGTGTGTTTATTATAAAAGTAGTACATTAATAATATAGTAATAACATTAATAAAATCATAATAATAATAGTAATAATTTTATTCTAACCTAATGCATGCATCTTTCGAGCCGGCTTTGAACCAGTGACTTATGGATACCTATCATTAATTCACTAATATTTCGAAAATACTTTGAAGCGCTATCGTGTTCTCGTAAATTTTGGAACAAGTTAATTCAAAAGTTGTGTTTAACTTGTCCTACTCCCCACGAAGTTATAACTACTGTACGGGCAAACCAACAGTTTCGCGTTTACTTTGTATGTTTGGCCAGTGGGTGTTAGATTTCTGGGTATACAATCTGGTTACAGATTATTGGAATTTCTGGTGCCGTGCGTATTTTTATATCTACAGAAAGGCCGTATCCAGGATTTTAAGGTGGGGGGGGGGGGGAGTTTGTTGTATGTTTTAGAACGGGTTAGAACGGATGAATTTTAATCAGGATGCATGAGGTTATTTTTTCCAAATCTATCTGGGTTTCAACCCCCTAACCCCTCCTGGTTACGGCCTTGGTCAACAGTGTACTAAATAATGACCCTACTCACTGCCCTTCTAAATCTTAAAATTCAATTCTATTGCTATAGGCCTACCTATTTTGTGCAACGACCTGAATTACTTTTAAGAAGAAGTCTCGAAAAGTAAATAATAAATAAATAATAAATAATAAAAAGTAAATAATAGATAGACCTGCTATTCATAATTTACACTAATAATATTGTATACTAATGCCATCCACAAATTATGATCGAAATCGTATTAGAGCCCACAGTCTAAATGGCACAAAAAATTAGAAATGTACATGATATGTCATATTTCTCCATTTCAATAATTAGATACTGCATAATCAATACCTAGGTACAATAGCAGTGAACTTTGATGAAGTTTGTTACAAGGTGTGATAAGAAAAAAATGGAATGACTTATTAAGCCATTTTAATAAAAGTTAACTTAATAAAATATTGCACAAAAAACACATATAAAATTATGTCATAACCGGTTTCGACTATATACCTACGTCATTCTTAAGTGAGCAGATAAAAACTTAAAATAAAAATAAGTAATTGCAAGTTATAAATACATTAAGCCTATGTCACGTTATAAATTCAAATACCTACATTACAAATACGATCCTGCTGCCAAGTCCAACAGTCGGACAGTAATATGTATTAAGTTAACTTTTGTTATAATGGGTTCGAAATATTACAAAGTTACAAATGAGACAATTTCCTGTGTTATTAAACCATCGTATTAGACTGGAAATGCTCACTGTACGTCCCAACTTTTTCCAGAAATAAAGCTGGGATATGAATTTATGTCCTATTGGCAGAACCTACAGATATACAGTAGTCCACATTGAAAGAAAGCACTCTCTGAGATATGATATATTCAATTTATGTTTCAATTTTACATAAAATTAATACGGTACTGTGTGCTAGCATATTTACACAATTTTACCATTCGTACTGTATATGGTAAAGTATTTCCTTTTTTTTTTTTAATAATTTTTAAAAATGGAGCGCAATATCCCATTTAGTTTCTACCTACTGCATACTGTATGGCTTGCAGTTGCAAATAGCAAAAATGGATAAATAAAATGAAGGAGATATAGTATGATACGGTACGCTGCTTTAAACGTTTATTTAAATATTTTTTCAGTAGGAAGGAAAACCCCTGATGAGATTTAATTTTTTAAATCTCTAAGGATGAATTTATTTTGCATGAAGTTTATTTTCACTGCTCTTGAACATATTTATTTTGCAGTAAGTTCGAATATGGTGCGGTACGCTTCAACTAAATTTTTAATTCACACATTAATTAGCGTTACCTTTTGGAGCTATAAGTCCTGTCCAGCTATTGTTTGGAAGGCGTACAGGGCGGCTCCCAGCATCGCTTGAAAAGTCTTGGTAGGGAATACTGTACGCTACCACCATGCATTGTTAAATGGCGGCGCTGTTCAGTATTCCTTTCCTAGGCTTTTTAAGCCATGCTGAGTTGGGAAGTAAGGCTATCGACTTCGATGGCAAGGTGGTAGCGTGCTTGCACTTGTGCGAGTCTTTACACGACATGCGATCGGAGACGTGTCGTAACTCAACACAGGTACTAACCTACAGAGGCGACTGAAAAGGTCAATCGGATTCATTAAATTGCTTGTATGCGATTAACCTTAAATAAAATAAAAAAACAGGCGAATCCGAAAAAAGTTGCTATACGCCAAGGTTTCTGGAAAACTGTTTCATAATTTTTGCAATTTATGTCAAAGTAAATGCCACAGAATGTAGGACGCTGCCTCTATAATGCCAACGATATTAGGGTGCCCCAGATTTCCGCAACTTTGACGTGGTTACGGAAGATGCTCGGAAGCGCTTTGGAAGTAAGTGCATGTGAGAGAGGGAAAAGGGGGGGGGGGGCGCACCGATGTTTGTTTAGGAAGGGAATGCTGAGAAAATAGGAAATTGCCCTAAGCCTCATTAGTAAAGTCACGTCTGTCCTCTCGTATGTGGCAGTATACGATGAGTATAGTGTGTTTCCTATATAGATAGTTAGATATATTAGATACATATCCGCAATATATCATTTACGCATATAATGAGTAATTGTATACAATATACATACAAAGGGGACCACTTGTGTTTGAAGTGTTATGCCTAATATATGTAGAAATTTAACAATAATTAAAATAAGAATTTAAAAATTTACGAAATTCTAAAATAATAGCGAGAAACTATTATTGTTCCAATATTCGATCCAATAAATATGGGTCTAATAAAATTAGAAAAATGCAGTACACTGCAACTTAGACATCTTAATTATTTCTTCGATCGAATAAATATTAAGTAAATCGGTGTGCATTCATTGAGGTTTATTTAGAATAATTTAATCTCATTCCTAGATAAGTTATTCGTTTCATTGTTAAGGGACAGGACTGCTGGGCATTTGCATTTGAGGTCCATTTGATTCTGTTATCGTGTAACAATATGGTAAGCAAACCAATCTAACCTCTTCTAACGCCGCAGTACTAAGCTTCGGTACTGTATAAATACAACTAAAAATTGACTTACCGTTACGGAAGTAATTGGCGCGAACCTAGATCCAGTAGGATCTGAGTTGAGGTCATCGACACTGGGGGTGGAGTGGGGATGGGGGGCGGCTTCAAGAGGGGGCGCTTCGGTGAGGATAGCCATAGTGCGGAACACGACGGGCCTACTTCTGGCCTTAATGCCGCCGTGGGTGGCGGTGACGGTCACTTGGTACTGCGTGTCCGGCTCCAGGCCCTGTAGCGTCACTGAACCGCTGTTTCCGGCGACAGCAGTCACGACTCTGAAACTTTCGAAATTACGAATGAGGTTAGGTTATGATGTTCTCATTAATAGTTTCATTAAGGCCCGGGTCCAGCAACGCATGGAAAGGAATATTGATGACTGCCCCCCCCCCCCCCCCCGTATCCGTCTTTGGACTTGATTGATGATGTTTAAAAAATTAATTGTAATTTTCAGCTAAATAGAATTTCTTATTTCTTTAGTCTGTTAATTATTTTTATATGCGTGACTCTTATGTTAAGTAGACCTCCAGACTAGCCCTTCATTTTCAAGTTTGTGGGGGTCAACTGCCCCTCCTAAGGGTTCCAAATGACGCCCCTACTTGTCACCCGTGCAGCCACTACAACCAACTTATTCAAAATATCTTCCCTTGAGTACCTAGGGGAGGGGAATTAAAGGTCACAGATACAGAAGTACAACATCTGGAGGCTCTGGAGCCGAACGCCTACATTAGGTTAAAAATTAAAAATCTCATGAAGCGTTGATTGCAAAGCTATCATTGGGATTGCCTTGGGTAAAAGAAATGTTTCTCTACACTTTAAGTATTATTATGGGTCCATCACTGACTTTGATTGGCTACAGTTGTGGAAGACGTGAGATGTGCGTTCATTTTCAGTATTTTCCTTCAGTTTTCAACTCTTTCCGCAATCATAGCTGATCGATATTACTGAAGGCTTAATAATACCTACGTATAGGTACGTATAGGTACGTATTTTTCTATATTGATACAAAGTACCTACTAGTAGCTCTACAATCAATATTTCCTGTGAAATAATATCTTAAAATATACAATATATATAATATGTAATACTAATATGTAATAAAGGAGTGTTTGTTGGTCCGTTGATCTCTTAAACGCAGAGTTATATAAATTATGATGAATCAAAATGTAAATGTAAATAAATGTAAATAAATGTAAATAGTAAATGAAAAAAATACTGTTAGGAACGTCATAAAATACCCACAGTAGGTAATCCTACCGACACAAATCAATTTATTTAGTACTTTAGTGTTTTTTTTCTTCAAATTATTATTTTAAGGGTGACTACAAGCTTGGGCTTGTTTACACGCCCGAGTATTGGTTGTGATGTGTTGGCATATTATGAGATGTGTGAGTTAGATTGTAGTGGAAAATCAGGAGCAACGAGGTTGCCCAGGTACCGTCTAAAACAGTTTGCCGTTGCCCGTTTCATATAGGTGGTGTGTGTATGTGAGTCTGTGTTACGTGATGTGGGAGTACCTATTTCGACGAGTGTTAGAGTTAGGCTATTATTGTGTTCCTATTTCCTAGTTCCTATTTATACGTACTAGGGTATATAAGGAAAGCTTTGTGATGGCAAAAATTTTCGATACTGAGATTTCAACGGGTTTACACGTTTTGAGGTACCAGGAACCAAAAAAGAAGAGGTTTTTACGATATGTCTGTCTGTCTGTTCATCGTTTTCCGGGCAAACTACTCGGCCAATTTTGAAGAAATTTGGCAGGTAGGTTCACAAAAATCATACCTTGGGACCATTTGTTTTTAATTTTGGGGTAACACAATTTTGGGGAGGTTTTATTAAAAAAAAAAAAAACTAAAAAAAAACGCCTAAAAAAATTATTTCTAAAAAACGATTTCTTTTACATTCACATGTAGCCTATCTGTCTATCTGTCTGTCTGTTCATCAAATTGCATCAGGTCTCATCCCCGTTCTAGAATATACAATCCCATCGATTAATTCAGTGCCTTAGGCACGGGATGTCGAGGTATCCAAAATTTAACTATAGGAAAATTATTTTGTGTGGGATTACTCATATTACTATCTAATTAATAATTGAGATAAGTAGGAAAGCATGTTCGAGTAAACTCGGACCGGTGCTTTCTGATATATACAAGAATGTCAGCACATTTCTCACCTAGAATGTCACCTATCGTCGCCATTTAAAAGTTAATCGTACCAAGGTAATAATGTTTTAAATATTTCAATTTACAAGGGTGGGTGGACAATTTGATATTAAAAACCGTTGCAAGAGTTCATAAAGTCGTCTTGAGCCCATCACATAGCCCCTGGGTGTGGAAGACTTAAAAGTTCCAGATAGAAACTGCAAATGAAATGATACGGTTGAAGAAAATTACGTTATATTTATTGCAGACCCTTTTTCCAAAGAAACTTTCATTTCGTTGCCCACGAAACACAATTGAAGTTAATTATATTTGCCAACTCATTTCTTCTTCTTCTATAGCTTTGTTTCTCTTTTATCAGATTTTGTCCTTTTGGTTGCGTTTATAGTTTCTCTTTTGTCTCAGACTATGGAAAGAACGCTGCCTACACTCAACTCTAAGTGAGACTCTAGCACAATGACGTAATTTACCCGTACCTGACTATTTGACGACTTTATATACTTTTTTAATATGCTTATTGATTGTATAGCCTAATGTAAAAGAAATAATTAAAAAATATATTGTGTATTGACGGTTGGGCCCTAGTAGTCCAACCTGCTGTCATAACGAGATTCGCAGAAGCAATAGCACTCGACAAGTACGACTGGGGGACTTATGGGCCCAAATTGTGGCCTGAGTCCCGACTCCAAGTTCATACATAAATACACACTTTCCCCCGTCAGACTTTAAAAACACAGCACACAACCTCTTACCAGAATGTTGGCAGACAGAGTGGAGTACTGCGAGGGAAAATAAACTAAGAACAATACAGCCAAGGGTGGGGGGCTGGAACTTGTTCGAACACGAATAGAAGAGACCAAGTGAAGGTGGTTCGTATGAGATTAGGCCATACAAGTTTGACACATGGACACCTAATGGCGGGCACCCCACCACCCATATGCCACAATTGTCAGGTACGACTAACTATTCCTCACATTGCCATAGAATGCCCTGTCTACTCAAGATATAGAACATTCCCTCCTAATACAGATTTCCAGAAAGCAGTCTCACACAATACAATACTTCTCCAGCACACCATTCCTTTTCTTCACTTAGCAGCTCTGGCAAGCCTCATCTAGCTAACAACACACTGGTTTAATACAAGCGCCGGCAAACTGCCCTTAGACGGTCACTGGGCAACCCGTTGTCCAGTGCCCACCTGCTCGCAGTTTGCCACACACCTTCAACACACACACACACACACACACAATACAGACAACCAACACCGGCAAACTACAAACCAGAAAGCGCGTAAATTTTTTTATAAAAAAAAACATACTGTACATGTGTAAGTCTATACATACTGTACATCATTGTCGCATATTTACCAGATCAATCAATTTGTCATTATTGTTGTAGTAATAACACAATCATAATTTTATTTTCTGGTGTATTTAAGGTTAGCATGAAAACAAGACTTTATAGTCTTATTGTTCGCCTTTTGTTTTGTTTACAATAAAGTCGTATTTTCATTTCATTTCATTATTATATAATTGCAGGATACATGTAAATATATTACTAGTATTATTTCGCTTCAGGCAATAATTGTGATAATTGAAACATTATATTGAAGTTGATTTCACCATTTCAAAATAGAGTTTTTTATGAGTGTTTGCAATGAGCTGTATACTAGTATGTGAATTTTAAATATGGTATATGCCTAGTAGTGGAGTGCCGTAAGATTTATGCCTCGGAATCCAGGGACAGTCCATGAATATTTATAAAAACTTTGAAAATGTGTTGTAAGTAGTATATAGAAAAATGAAAAATTATTTTGCCTGCTCTCAATTTTTAACTACAGGATGTGGCAGCATAACTTCCTGTTTTGTAATGCGCTTCATTCAGTCGGTTTAAGTTACGTCGTAAGGGAGTTTTAGTGGTCTCGTTTGAGAGGCAGAACTATAAAGTTCTGTCTTACATAGTTTTGAAGATCAAAACATTAAGATCACGTCTTCCAATCTCGATACAATGAGTATTAGTGGAGCGCCGTGAGTAAAAAAAAAAAATGGTAACCCTGTATTTTAAAATTGAGATGGGGCAAAAAAACATTTTTCTATATACTATTAAAAACACATGTTCAAAGTTTTTGTAAATATACATTGACTGAATTCTGAGGCATTACCATTTTTTTTAATCACGGCGCTCCACTAATACTCATTGTATCGAGATTGGAAGACGTGATCTTAATGTTTTGATATTTAAAACTATGTAACACAGAATTTTATAGTCCCGCCTCTCGAACGAGACCACTAACACTCCGTTACGACATACACCGACCGAATGGCGCGCATTCCAAAGCAGGCAGTTATGCTGCCACACCCTGTAGTTGGCAAATTGGGCAAAAAAAATTTAAATTTTTTCTATATACTAATAAATTTCGAAGTTTTTATAAATATTCATTGACTGTCCCTGAATTCCGAGGCCGTTCCATTTTTTTGTGTTACGGCGCTCCACTAATACTCAATGTATCGAGAATGGGGGCGTGATTTAAATGTTTTGGTCTTCGAAACTATGTAGGCATTTGACACTCGAACGAGACCACTAACACTCCGCTACGACAACAACCGACCGAATGACGTGCATTACAAAAAGAGGAAGTTATGCTGCCACACCCTGTAGTTAAAAATTGAGAGCGGGCAAAACATTTTTCTATATACTATTAACAACACATTTTCAAATTTTTTATAAATATTCATGGACTGTCCCTGGATTCCGAGGTTTAACCATTTTTTTTGTCTAATTGCACTCCACTATAGGTACTTTCTAGGATGTATCGACTTGGCTAGGTGGTAACGTGCTTGCACTTGTGCAAGTCTTTACACGTCATGCGATCGGAGACGTATCGTAACTCAACACGGGTACTATAACCTACAGAGGCGACTGAATTACATTATTTGTATGCGATTAATCTTTTTTTAAAAAGTATAACAAAAATGTATATTTTAATTGTAACTAATTCAAGTATATTTATTGCTAACCAAAAATACAAATTAGGAATAAAATACAATGACCTACCGCAAGGCAACAGCCCATGTGCGTTTAAGCCTATGGTACCTATCAAAATGTCTAAAACATATGTCTCGTTTAAGTACTATAACATAATAGAACAGTTCACTAAAAAAGTGTAATCGTCACAGGTCTAGATACTATATATATTCTGTGTATTAAAAATCTAAAACGGAAAATAAATTTGAAATGTTTGTAGTATTGGTATAAAGAACTACTAGACTATGTAGCCTAAAAGTGTATACTGTAGGTATGCCGTTAGTATTATAAAATAGAATCAATATTAAATTATCAGGCAGACAGGGACGGAAATGGTGATGTCTAAAATGTCTGCAAATGGTAACGGCAAACTTTTGACATTTTGACGCAAATATCAGAAATCAGGAATGAAGTAAAACCAGGTGAAAAGATTAATAATGTAAATTTATTTTTCAGAAATTCGTTGGCTAGACAATTTTATTTTCCTCGACCATCCTTCTCTCTGTTTATTGAAGGGAGTACATTTTCTGAATGCACCTTGGGCGAAATTGAAAATCCCCCCTTGGGGGCAGATTTGCAGGGATTTGCCTCTATTTCATCGGAATAAAGGCTTTGTCATGAACCGTACGCCTTGCAGTTTGAGTTATCTCCCGGCTATGCTAATAGCGAATGTGAAAACGGATGACCAGTCGTCTGGAAATACGTAAAACCATTGTTCATTGGTCGTACGAATTCAGATCAGTTTGATGTGCCTATTTTTATTTTTTTATTTTTTTATTGGTTGCAGTAAAATTCCGAATATTTTTATGAGAATATTAAATAATGATACGCTGCTTATTAGTACGTTGGATGTTTTTTTTTCATTTTTTTGGCCATCAGTATTTTGAAAAACTGTGGAAATGGAGAGGTCTCGATATTGGTATCAGAAAAGAATTTTCCAGCAGCAGTGGCGCTCATTTCCATGAGAAAATGCCATCTATTGACTCCGATACGGAACGTCACTCACCCTTCAATTCTTTGTTAATATCGAGAGTTTCATACTTTGAAACCTCGGAGTCACGTGATGATTTATGTTTGCATCAATAACCGAGTCCTACAGTCTATTGTCATAGCCGACTCTAATTTTCTTCAGATAATTTAGAGAAAACTAAAGTCCCTAGCATGGAGTTCAATTTCACCCTCCGGCTACTTTCTATACGAACTTACTCAAACCTCTCTCAGGCGGTAATGGAAGATTTCAAAGGATCCCGCATGAATATTCATATAGTGAGACTTTATTTAACTAATGCCATACTTACGTTTAATTAAAGGTACGTGAACCCGTACATGCTTTTATATTTATCAATTAGTTTAATGGTTCCGGGCATCTATTTATGGGAAATATTTGTTCTGAGAATTGTTTTTGGCTGCATTGGATTATTTGATAAAAATTTCATAAGAGTAATACGTTAACATACTATTGCATAATACCGCTCACCTAAAAGTGGCACAGTGTGTAGTGCATTATTAGGGGTATGGATTATTTCCTTTATTGAAAAATAGAAATATCTTAAAGAACTAAAATTTGGTTTAGAAAGCAACACACCGTTTTTTTTTTACTTTATTTGACAGCTAAATCATACCAGAAGTTAAGAATTGACTCTATGTAACAGGCGAAAGCATGACTTCGCCAAGTACAGATACGAGTCTAATAATAATAATATCCTATACTAAAATTCATTACCGGCCACCCTTATTAGCAACTTCGGTGGCAGGGTGGTAACATACTTGTATATTTATGCTAGTCTCTACACACCTTGCGATCGGAGACGTGCCGTCACTCGACACAAGTACCTATTATGTTCCTTAGTGAGGCGATTGAGTAGGTTACATCCATTAAATTGTTTGTAAGCGATTAACTTTTTGTATAATAAAACAGTAAAAAAGTATTATTTTATTACTGCACCTTTAGCAACATACTTTGCACTACCTACGTACAAAAGCTAAACACGGAAACAGCCAAAGCCATCATTTTGCGGCAGGGAAGGATGAAATGCGAAGGCGCTCACGCTAAACACTTCGTGCAATAAATGGTTGGTTAATTTGTAGAAGCAATATTAGAATAATTACTCTACAGTATATATCACGGAATGGCAAACAAAATACTCAACACTTAATTACGCCCTGAAATTACGGCTGAAATTGTACTTGTTGTAGATCTGGTATAGATATCATTCAGATACTCTTGTTGGTGTTCGCTTCTCTTTTCCATATTCTGATTTCAATCACTAGGCGTAGCTTATTCAGTTAGGCGGGGTTTCCACTGACCTCGCATTGCAGAATGCAAATGACATTACTCTATGCCATAGTTAAAATTGATCAATGATCATAGAGTAAAATCACAAACAAACAAACTAAAATTAAAAAAAAATGGCTTCATGGGATATGTTAAGTTCAAACATTTTAATAGATTTCTATAAAAGGAAAAATTCAAGTTTCCGTCAATGTCATTCATTTGCATTCTGCAATGCGAGGTCGGTGGAAACCCCGCCTTAGTATTGAATGTCTGTTACCACGTCACCGTATTTGTATTTTGCACTTGCAGGTCGGTGGAAACCGCGCCTAACCAGACTGGCAACTGTTACCTTATTTTGTATTATTACAGATTCCATTTCTAAATAGGTAATTGACACCATTAAATGGGCTGGAATGTTAAATTTATGGATTTGCGAAATGCAAGAAAAAATACTTTTTGCTTTCCAATTAATACACGTACGTAGCATAAGGAAAGCTTTGTGATGGTCCAAATTTTCGATTCCGAGATTTCAACGGATTTACACGTTTTGAGGTCCCAGGAACCCAAAAAAGTGGTTTTTACGAAATGTCTGCCTGTCGTTCTGTCTGTCGCTCTGTCTGTCTGTGCGTCGATTTCCGGGCAAAATACTCGGTGGATTTGAGTGAAATTTGGCATGTAGGTTCACAAAAATCATACCTCGATTACGATGTCGATTGTCGATTACGATGAAATTCGCCATGTAGGTTCACAAAAATCATGCCTCGGGACAGTTTATTGCTTTCCAATTTATACGTAGTATAAGGAAAGCTTTGTGATGGTCGAAATTTTCGATTCCGAGATTTCAACGGATTTACACGTTTTGGGGTCCCAGGAACCCAAAAAAGTGGTTTTTACAAAATGTCTGTCTGTCGGTCGGTCTGTCGGTCGGTCTGTCTGTTCGTCGATTTCCGGGCAAACTACTCGGTGGATTTGAGTGAAATTTGGCATGTAGGTTCACAAAAATCATACCTCGGGACCATTTTTTTTTTGGGCTAACTCAATTTGGGGGGGTTTTATTTTCAAAAAACTCCAAAAAAAACGTCTAAAAAAATTATTTCTCAAAAACGGCTCCAACGATTTCTTTTAAATTCTCGTAGATTGTAGTCGTTATTAATGTTGACAAAATGCGGGGAATGCGGGGGGTCCCTTGCCCCTTGATAGTTTGCTTCTGGGGGTAAAAAAATAAAAATAACTAAATTTTAATGAAAAAATGACTAAAAAATGCGAAACCTTTCTATCGATGATTTCTACCATCAAGCATGTTTTAGGTGTTAAATTGAGTAACGAAACCGGATAGGTTGCTTTCCCAAAAAAATATTTGGTTTTGCCCAAAAAATTATTTTTTGAAAAAAATGATAGAAAATTCGCGCTCAAATGCATTGCATGCCCTGCCATTATTGCTGTGTGGTAATTAATGTATTTGTTTGACTTATCGAGAATTTACCTCACTTCCAGTGACGTCAGGTGGACAACCGCCCCCCCCCCCCCCGAGATATCGGAAATTTAACCAGAGGAAAAATATTTGCCATAAAATTACTAATTTTCTCTATCTAATAATTTTGATAAATTGGAAAGCATGTTCGAGTGAACTCGGACCGGTTCTTTTTATATTGGGCTATCTCAATTTGGGGGGTTTTATTTTCAAAAAACTCCAAAAAAACGTCTAAAAAAATTATTTCTCAAAAACGGCTCCAACGATTTCTTTTAAATTCACATATATTGTAGTCGTTCTTAATGTTGACAAAATACGGGGGGTCGCTTGCCCCTTGATAGTTTGCTTCTGGGGGTAAAAAAATAAAAATAACTAAATTTTCATGAAAAATGCCGAAAAAATAATTTTTCTGTGAAACCTTTCCATCGAAGATGTCTACCTTCAGGCATGTTTTAGGTGTAAAATTGAGTAACGAAACGGAACAGGTTACTTTCCCAAAAAACTATCTGGTTTACTGAAAAAAAATGTTTTTTTGAAAAAATGATAGAAAATTCACGCTCAAATGCATTGCGTGCTCTGCCATTATTGCTGTGTGGTAATGTGGTGGTCTGACCTATCTAGAATTTACCTCACCTCCAGTGACGTTAGATGGACAAGCCCCCCCCCCCCCCAAGATATCGGAAATTTAACTATTGGAAAATTATTTACGTTGAAATTACTCATTTTCTCTATCTATTAATTTTGATAAATTGGAAAGCATGTTCGAGTAAACTCGGACCGGTTCTTTGTCTTTCTAAAATGCCAACCTTTTCTTGCGTTGCTCCTTGGCTTATAAACTTCCGTAAGAAGTTGTCGCCTCTGGTCTTTCGTTTTCATCTTCTCACCTTATGTGAGTTCAATGTTTCCTGCCTTATTGGGTTCATTTTCGCTCAAATTTGTTAGTGTTGTTAGAAGTTAGTGTATATAACTCAGGATTATACTGCATTCCTGTTCAAGACTAGTCATTTACTGCAATTTTATGTACGTTAGGTACCGGTAGTTAAATATTCACAAGCTTTTAATAAAATGAGCAAACTGCAAGCTTGAAATTTTAATTGAAGGCACAAAGCGGTTCTCCCTTCAACTAAGTTTACAATATGCTGCACCCTTAAGACTATAATTTCCTACAGTGAATTATTACATAGAATGTTCTACATTATTAGGCTACTAAATTTCTAAAAAGCTATGCAGTAGCAACTCACATGGCCTCGCCAGGTACGGAAATTCTTGGCTCGTCACAGCTGGGATAGAGTGAAAATATAAATGAGTACGGTATTATTTTCTATTATTCTATAGTTTAATTATCTACCTGAGCTTAATTCATCACCCAAATCATCAATGCACTCCATGATTGTTTTATTCATTTCACTGTTTCATTCCTTTATGTTGGCACATATATTATTATTGTAATATATCGCATTGTATTTACCTTGCTCCTATTTATTTACCTTGTTGGCCTTCGCATTTCACCTCTGAAAATGCCGTCAAATTAGTTTTGTAATAAATTATTGTAGGTTGCGCGAGGATGTGAAACGTAGGTATTGGTCACCCCTGGATTAATCCATTGTTATTTTTAACTACGTAAGTTAAAGGTTTGGTATATGGAATTTATAGAGGACTCTTTCATACACAATATCATAGGTTTTGTTTTAAATTTTTGGTGTTGTAATTTTTTAATTAACTTAACGGGGGACTGATATTTCACGCACTGTTAATGGAGAAATAGCAGCACCCTATGATAACGTGTATAAAGTCGTCGTCTACAATTTCCATAGACCAAATCTATATTTGTAGCTTACATAGTAAATTAAATACAAAATAGAAAATTACCGATTTTAGCATGATCCAGGGGTGACCAATAGCTACGTTCCATATCCATTATGGGGAGCCACAGTCCGTGTAAACTTGCCAGCGAGTATTGCTTTTAGCAAATTTCCTAATTTAATTTATCAGTTCTTTATCTATTTGTAAAGGTTAGTGGTAATGGTGTAATACTATATAACAAAAGGTTAGTTGGACTTACATTGCCTGTTGTGTTAATAGTCATTAGAGGCATGGGCCCAATGGTCATCGAACAATTTGGGCGGAGCCCATTGTCAGGGGAAGAAACGTTTCGGGAGTGGTTGCTACTCGGCTGGTTAGAGAGCTTGCATTTCAATCGGGAGAACGGTAGTTCCAATCCTTAAGGGGATCGGATTTACTTAATAATGCAGAGTAGAATACAAGAGCGATGAGTCAATCGACCAAAAATCATCAGTCTTATCAGGACTAAGCCTGATGATGGGAGTAGCACCCACTACCGAAACGTCGCCCCCGTTACCTGAAAATGGGCTCACCCTAATTGTATGATGATCATGAGGCCCATACTTCTATTAACACAACAGGCAATGTAAGTCCAACTAACCCTTTGTTGAATAGTTCTCCATCTTCTCTAGAAGACAAATTTGCCCCTACGGATGTAATAATCAAGTCACGAAACTTACTTGGCTTCAATAGGCTTGTAGGTAACATCAAACTTGTCTACAGTGGACCTGCTACTCCATCGCACTTGAACTGTCCGCGCATCCAGGAATGTTATGGTTACATTCTGTGGGGCCTCGGGCTGGGAGATGGCGTGGCGAGCCGTTGTCAGCAGGAACAGTGCCAGGAAGAGCATGGGGACTGTCAGGACGATGCTGTCGGCACCATCACAAGGCTTCCCGACTCATTTGCGGGCTACCTGGCACCTGCAACAGTAATAAAAACTAATGAGCAGGAATGAGAGAAGGATTTCCTCGCAGCCATTGTGTCAGAGGTCGCTGTCAACATGGACGAAGCTGCTGGCGCCATTTCAAGGCGTCCCGATTCATCTCTGGGCTAATTGACAACTGCGACACCTACAGAAACCAATGAATAGAAACTTCAGGAGTAAAGGGAACAGGTACCTGACACCTGCAACAGTATTGAAAGCCAATAAGCAGAAAAGAGACCAGCATTTCCTTGTAACCCTTCTGCTATTAGTTGTCGCTTTCAGCAGGTACTCTTCTTCTTCAAGTTACAGCTGGTTGGCAGCATCATGTGGCGATGCCTCCAGCCCCCCCCCCCCCCCGATCTTTGCGCGCCCTCTTCAGCTCCACATAATATGTCGTGACCCCTTCATCCTCTATCAGACCATCACTTGCTGCAGATATTCCTTTTTTTCGCCCAGGTCGGTTGTCGTTTCTATGGTTCTTTCAATGATGCAACTGACGAAGTTCTGTGCCGTTGTAAAGCGAGCTCTTCTTGTAGGTATATATGGATGTTGCATCCAGAGTTTTGTTTTCGCTTATTCTGGTTCAGCGGGTACACAGTATTCAGAAAAGCTTGGACGGCCTCGTTCGCGTTCTCTCCATAACAGAGCTTCCTGACTCATCGATGCAGGCTACCTAGTGCAACAGTATAATAAGCTAGTGAACAAGATAGGGACAAGCATGTAGTCGTTGGGGCCTCGTCTTAAGGCGCCCATTCCATTGACCGGCTAGGGCTATTTCCAACAACGATGACGTGGTAGCAGACATTCAAGACTTAGGTGGCGTTTCCACCGACCTCGCATTGCAGAATGCAAATGACATTGACGGAAATTAGAATTTTTTTTTATAGAAATCTATTAAAATGTTTGTACTTAACATATCCCATGACGCCATTTTTTAATTTTAGTTTGTTTGTTTGTGATTTTACTGTATGATCATTGATCAATTTTAACTATGGCATAGAGGAAAATAAACATTTCCGTCAATTCTGCAATGCGAGGTCGGTGGAAACGCAACCTAAGTCTTGAATGTCTGCTACCACGTAACCGTTGTTGGAAATAGCCCTAGCCGGTCAGTGGAATGGGCACCTAACCGCTGTCTTGGTTAGGCATAGATCATGGGTCCGAATCCCGCCAAGTTTTTTCTAAACCCTCCAATTTCAGCATTATCCTTTATTTTAAGCCTTCACGAATTATTCATAGTTTTTCTTTCCTATATTGAAGTGAAGTAATTTAAATATTTAGAAGCATGCAGCAGCACAGGTGGGGCTTCTCTTTGGGATACTGAAGCGACAATTATTCAGAGCCACTTATGCTAATCTCTTGCAGAGTGATGCCTTTTAAGTCAAATAACTGTTTGCTGTTATTCAAATCCTGTTAATGCTAGGGAAGTGCTTATATTTTAGCAGTACAAACTAATGTTATTTAACAAAGGGTTAGTTGGACTTACATGGCCTGGTGTGTTAATAGTCATTAGAGAAATTAGGGCGGAGCCCATTGTCAGGGGAAATGGGCGACGTTTCGCAATGGCTCCGGCCTAATTGTTCTATGACTATGAGGCCTCTACTGACTATTAACACAGCACGCAATGTAAGTCTAACTAACCCTTTGCTAAATCATATTACACTATTGCCATTAACCTTTACCAATAGATTTCAAACTAATGTGACCGCTAGCTTTCTTAACATTGCTGCAAATATATCGTGAAATAAGAGCTTATTGACCTAGGAGGACCTCTGGCGTGTTAGCAAATAGACTTAGCATCATGCATCATGAGACAGACGGACGGTAATTGACGTTGACCAATGGCATACACCTCCTTTGTATTTTGGAAACGTCAGGCTGTTTTCGATCTTCTTCAAAGTAAACATGTTGTAAGCTTCAAGAGCAGAGGCAAAAGAGCACTACAAGCTTCCAAAATTTGCCTAAATACTGTATTTTAAAATTTTGTCTGTGACATACAACAAACAGTCTTTGAATTTTGGAAAGGTAATGCTGTTTTCAGCCTGTTTTGAAGTGGACTTACTGTTAGACTCATGCCGCTCATGGACAGAACCTGAAAAATTGTACTCTGCTGGAAAATTTAGGCAGTTGAAGTGAGTGAAAGGAATGAAATGAAAAACGTATTTATATTAGGCGAGCAATCAAGGCCCAGGTTTTGATTTCGGGGGGGGGGGGTGTCCAATTTTTTTTAACGTAATTTATTAAGAATTAATGGATGAATTCTTCAAACAATACAGGTTTACATAAAAATAAAAATATTTCGGGAGCCCCGAAGAGCTACTCTACCAGAAGCTCAGTAATGATCGAATTCTAAATGCCTATAGTATAGTAATATTCATATATACGTAATTCTAACTCCGGAACTTTAACGCAAATATTACCTACGCACATTGACAGAGGCAAAATTGCTAAAATTCTTGAACCATTCACCTGAATATTGTACTGAATTTGAAAATATATAGGCAGCTGTAGCCAGTAAGGTACAATACAACAGGTAAATGCCTATAAGGGAGTATTCATGAGTTTAACTTGGGACTTTAGGACTAAAATTACCTGTGTACATTAATTAACAATCTTACAAATTACTTCATTAGTGAAGTAAAGTACGTTATTATTTATGGGCAAGGGCGTCGGCCATTAAGCATACCACACCCGGTCTATAAACTATAGTGAATTTATTCCACTCTCAACCTAACAGGTTATCTTCTGCAAGTGCCGTAAAAAACTTCAAATTGTACCTGACCCAAGTAATTTAAAACTTACTTTTAAATCTAAGTTTTAAGTTCTTGAAATGACATCAAGAAGTCAAACTAAACTTTTGTCGTGTTTTATAATTTCTTTTAATTCTCTTCTTGCCGGAACTACCGTGGATCAAAAACTTTGAATAGTCTAGAAATACTCGTGTCTCATGCTAGCTGGTATTAAATCCGTGCATAGCAAATAATAAGGTCGAAGTTCTGGTATCGCAAAAGGACCCTATTTTAGGCCAAGAATAGGGATGGCTTAGTCTTGTTCAAGGCAGTAAGGTTCCATTCTACATTTTGAAGAGCACTAATTTTGAAGAGAATTTTTCGAATTTTCCATCAGAAAATATGCACTGTAGGGTCGTAAAAAATGCCTCCTCTCTTAGAAGAAAAAATCCTCTATGTTTTGAAATATGCTATGTGACCGTTCGTCTCTTATACCGATTGGCCTAGTCAAGACTCAACAGGCTTTACTTCTTTTCCTGCTTCAACGCAGTCAGTTCTCTCGCTACTCTCGACTCAGCATACACGTTCCCAGTTATATTATACACTTTCTAATATTGTATTATTGCTTTATTATTATATCATATCATATTACACCCTTCCGCACTGCACCTTCAGACGTCTCCTTCAAGACCTTCCGGGTGCTCCGAAGCTGACCTTCACCGGACGCCAATTACATAGGCTTCGAGTAAGTACCCCCCTTCTTCTATTACAGTTACATTCGCTCTATAATTCTTTTTTTTGGTCCTTCGAGCCGGATTTTGGAACTCCTTCCTCCGGTTACCCTCATAAACGGGTTTTTTCCAAATCAAGTTCTGGAATTATGATTAATTATTGGTGTTAAAAACGGGCACATAGTCATCATGTATGAAAATGAAGAGGTGCATTTCTGCTGCTAATGGTAATGGGTTAATTGTAAGAGTGGGCCGAAAGACCCAAAATTCGCCCATATGGAAAATAAAGACAATTTTCTTTCTTTCTTTCTTTCAATGAATGTGACATTTTTTTATGCTCTACGATCGATATGCCGTGGCATATTTGATTTTGTACACTTGTGCGGCTTTTCCTCCTCAAAGAATCTTGTATCACCTGCGCCACCATCTTTGTCATACAGGCTTCCCCTGGTTATTACACCGGCGGCCAACCCTGGTAACGATTTCTCTCTCCTCCTCGGATCGTCTCTTTAGCATAGTCTGCAAATACTACGAATGTGCAGTTCAATATAATATATTGTAGTAGTATAGTACTACTAGTATATTATATCCTATTACGGTATTTTAAAATATTATAGTAGGTACTTGGTCTCAGCCAACAAATTCAGGACATGTAGCGTAGTGGTACGGACTCTGACTTTCACCCGAAAGGTTGTTGGTTCGAGTCCCACACAGGCTACATTTTCTGGCCATGCTTCGGAGGGCATGTAAAGCAGGCGGTCCCGGGTCATCCTAGTTGAGTGTAAGAGAGGGCTTTATAGTCCTAACTCCGCTAGGTTGGCTTAGTAATAGAAACAATAAAAAGTCCTTATTTATTTATTTATTTATTATTATTTATAAATTCAATTTTTCTGTTCACTGTCATAGCCTTCTTCATAGCATTCTTTAGCGACAGGTTCTTCAACTTGAAAGGGCAGTGAAGTATGGACCTTTAATTACAAAAAGCTTGAGGCAACGCCTTTGGTTTTCGATAGAGAAACGAAATTGGAAATGTCTTTTTATCTTCTTTGTCGCAAGTAACAAACTCAGAGGTTTTCCTCTTTTTTAGAGCTTTGGAGTAGTAATCATTGTGGGAACTTTTGCTCATGATGCTCTTTGTGCACCTTAGGGTCCGTTTAGACCCCTACTTTGTTAAGGTGGGCTCGTATGCCGGGTAAAATTTGTCAACTGTAAGCATGACTAAACTTGTCCATTGTCCCTACTAGCCGATGTGAGCTGACATCGAGGACGTGACGTGTATCAGTTTGCCAACGGCCAATATTCATTTTCGAAGTGCCACTTTATGAAGTAAGTTATAGAGAGGCCAAAGCTTGCGAATTTTGTGTTAAAGTGGCTATTCCACTGGTAAGTTTTCTTCAATTTTGATAATGTCATTGATAGAAATATCATTTTTATTTTTACAACTCAATCCACTTGTCTTCAATTATTGACCATTTTTGTTTTCAATTTTTTCCAAATTTGTAAGTTTGCCCGCCGTCTTTCTTTTAATTTTATAATCTAAAAGAAATTTTATGAATTAAATTATGAAATAATTCGTCTGTTCCCACGAAATTAATTACAATTATTTATCATCTCCGGACGACGCCATTGTATAATTTTAGTTTGTTATTGTTTGCAAAGCGTGATTTTAATCTATGATCATTGATCAATTTTAACATGCGGAAGTTAAAATGGACAATGACATAGAGTAAACAAAAATCTCATCAATTATTGACGGAATATTGACAAGTGGAATAGCCGGCTAGGAATATACTACGAATGAGTAGCTACTTTGTTTATAAAATGGCGCAATACTTGGATCCCTTTTATTTCTCCCGGCAGACCATTACACATTGAGATGGATTGGTAAATTTGGCAATACTGGAAAGGAGCTGTATTAGTACAATAACACATCATTTAAATTAGATACTGAGTGCTGGAGTCTCTAGGGATTGCAAATAAAATCGTCTCCTTTCTAACTTTATAATATTTTGAATACAAACTTTTAACAAGTTTATATCTTAGTAAATATTACGTAAAAAACAAAAATAAAACAGTTTTGACCTTAAGAGGACATAGAAAATGTAGTAGAAAAATACGTAGAAAATGAGCACCCCAAAATTTGTTGTTTTTATTGACTTTTTATTTTTTTATTTAATTAACAAAGCAAGCTATTAAAGATTTGGCTCGAGGAAGTTGTAGAAGACTACTTCATGCATCATATAATATAGGAAATATTAAATTTTTGGTAACTTGGTTCTTCCATAAATACCAGAACAGACAGTACAGGATTAAACTTTCGCGTTTTCTGGAATTTTTGGAAGAACTACAAAACCGAAAAGTAAAAATACCCGATTATATGATGCACGAAGTAGTCTTAAGATATACTGTATAGTCCATGATTTGACCCTGTGCAACACTATAAAAATATTCTTTGCACCATTTTGTGTTACCTTGTTGCATTGGATGCAAGGCATAATAAAAATTGTGTAAAGAACATTTTTACAGTGTTGCACAGGATCAAAACATTCCATGTCCATACTTTTCTCATTTTGCGTGGACTATAGGCCTACCTGTAATGCTGTGAAAATATCTAGGAATTGTATTTTCTCTTTCCTTAATTAAAATCTTGTGCAATATAATACGTTTTCACAGATGACATTTTCTTGTGTATCTGTTTGCTCTATGGGTATCTGTTTGCTATATGCGTGGGTTATGATGAAATTTCTATAGCAACATTAAAAATAACAGCACCAAATGTCAGCAAAATATTAGCACACATTATAAACAAGACACTAAATACAGGAATATTTCCAAACGCTCTAAAAAAGGCTATCATTATACCATGTTTTAAACAAGGAGACCGCTCAGATATCAATAATTATAGGCCTATTTCACTGCTATCCAACATAAGTAAAATATTTGAAAAAATAATCCACCAGAAAATATACCCATTCTGTGATCAGTTTAAACTTGTATCAAAAAATCAGTTTGGATTTAGAAAAAAAATGAGCACAAGTGACGCCATCAACAAATTACTAAAAACACTCCACGAAGCCCGCGAAAAAAGAAGACATTGTTTGACAATTTTTCTGGATCTAAAAAAAGCCTTCGACACAATACCCCACGCACGGCAACTTGAAAAACTTAACAAACTAGGGATCAGGGGCATAGCTGGGGATCTCATCAAAAATTACTTAACGAATAGAAAACAATGCACAAAAATCAACAATACAATAAGCACGGAACAAATAATGTCACTCGGAGTTCCACAAGGCACAGTATTAGCACCATTATTATTCAATTTATATCTAAATGATTTATTAGAAACAAATAGATTCAAATCAATAATTGCTTTTGCCGATGACACCTGTATCACCTGCATAGCGGATACATATCATGATCTATACACACTAGCCAACTCAGAATTTAACTTAATCAAACAATGGTTAGAAAAAAATAGATTATCGTTAAACCTGGAAAAGACCGTATTTGTTGATTTTTCGTCAAAAAGAGACGCTTGTACCAACAACTTGTCCATAGAAAACATAGTCCAAACTGAAAACACGAAATACTTAGGCATCATAATAGATGAACAATTGAAATGGGAACCCCATACTCAATTGGTTGCCAACAAACTAAGAAAAACTATATATAAATTTGTCCAACTTCGTAACGTTGCACAAGAACCTCTAATTAAATCCTTTTATTACGCTATAGCGGAATCCCATCTAACATATGCAATATCAGCCTGGGGAGGTGCCTACCAAAATGTAACGGACAAAGTCAATACCGTACAAAGAACAATCCTTAAAATTATACATAAAAAGGGGACATTATATCCAACAAGAGACTTATACATTTTAGCGGATGTCCTAGACGTTAAACAATTATATATAAAAAACTCAATAATATTAGTACGCAATCAAAAACAAAACTTAAAATCTGTACAACACTCACACAACACAAGATGGCTCCACACACATCCTTTCACACAACAAACTGTTCGAACCACAAGATCTCAACACCAATCTGAATATATAGGCATATCCTACTACAATAAACTACCAATCCAAATAAAGTCATTAAAAAACTTCAATTGTTTCAATGAGCAGTTACACAATGGATAAAGACCGAACTACTACGAACATAAAAGTATACCACCCCGTAAACACTCCACCCCCCCCCCCCCTCACTCCATAGCCAGATAGTATAAGTCGCACACGGGCCCTTGCCTTGCGATATGGACTTAAGAAAACGCTGTAACATGGCAATATTGTATTGAATTATATTATATTATTATATTATTATTATATTATTATTATTATTGTTTGCTATATGCCTCTATTAAAGTCTCTGCTAAGTATAGGTAAATCCTATTGTAGTATTTGGGAGGATCACAAGCAAATAAGGACAATAACGGACATTGAGTAAAGAGAAATAGATTTGTGAAGATGGGTTATCGATTTCATGACTAAGACTGCCCCCGCATAGTCGCGTGTAGTACTTATACTGGGTTAAAAATGATAGGTCTCTATATCCTTGTAATAGCGAAAAAATAGTTCAAAATATAGGGTTGGAGCATGAATTGAATAGCAAATGATTAACTTTGTCATGTAGTAACCTACTGTCTTACTCGTATACCATACGGAAATCAGGAGCTTGGTCAAGTTTGACCTTGTTCCTATGGTAATAGATCATTGTAATGAGTATACTTTCCAATAGTGCCAAGATAGAGAATGAAAGTAATGTTCCACAAGTTTGACGTTCTTCGATTATATTCTACCCTACTACCCTTGTAATACAACCTAACTCGAAACATTGTTTCTGCAACCGCAAGAAGAAAGCCAGAGTTATTCTTTTTTTAATTAAATAAAAATAGGTCAGAGAAATGGTTAAAATGAGCAAGTTAGAGGCCCCAAGGCGTTGTCTATTAATACCTGGCTCAGCAGTAGCCTGACCTTGTTTGTCTAGCTTATTTCTTTCTCAGTTTGAAATATCGCAATGTTCTGGACTCCAAGGGTGCGTTTGCGATACTTCCGGTATTGTAAACTTATGTTAGCCGTGGCATAATGGGGAAGGCTGTTGTTATACCACATAATTCTTATGTAATTGCACAGGGTGGATGGCCTATCATGCGGTCAAATATATATACTATATTGTTGTTGCATTGCAAATTGTGTATCAATGAATCCATATTCTAATAAGACTAGCTCCATGGAATAAATGAAAAAAAGAGCTATTATGGCCACCATTTCAACAAGAAGAGGCTAATGGATGGGACATATTCTGAGACACGAAGGGCTCCTCAAGAACATTATTGAGGTTAAAGGTACTAACTCAAGGGGACGACAGAGGAAGGAGTACCTAGAGGATGTCATGAAGGACCTAGGGTGTGACACCTATTAAGGACTAAAAAGGACCGCACAAAACAGACAAGAGTGGTGGGGAAGAATACAACATTCGCTGCAAACCAATTCTCTCGGGAAGGAAGAATTCTAAAGATTGTGTAATTTTTGGAGGAATATATATTTCTTTACTTTACTTTACTGCATTTGAGTGACAAGCAAATATAAAGAAGTTCTTCCCCGAAATTCTTCAGTTTTCCATTAATGTACTTATATATTTCTTATACCGTTGGAATCAACTTTATCCCATCGCTACAAAACTTAACGTTTTTTTAGTGAAACCAGCGATGTGTGGTTATTTTGGCAAGTTTAAAAAAAGAAATTTGAAGGCAGGTAAGATTTATTTATTTTTTTTTTGCCAAAAAATGAGCGTTTTTCAGGTTTTGACCCAGCAGGGGCGGAAGGTTTTAAAACTTTTCGTTGGGAGGGGGGGGGGGAGCTGACATTTCACAAAATTATATCATACTTTTAAGGGGTTTGACCGTTTTTTCCATTCATATTCTTTTGAAATACGAGTATGTGGGGATCCAATCAAACTTTGAAATTTTTTTAGGGGGCCACCGAAAATTTCTTCTTGAGAATCCCTGTCCTAATCAACAAACAATTGCAATATAAAAGATAATATCACAGTGAAAACGCATAATAGGCTATTTTCTTGCTGGGCGAATATGAGAATGTTGAAATACAATGTGGGAACACTTTACAGTCTTCACGTGGAGTAGGCCTGTAGGAAAGGCTCACGATTTGAAAGGCTTGAGTTCATGATCTACAGAGCAACCAGGAGACAGAAAAATTCCTACCGCCATATTAGGAATCACTATTACATACCGTATATTATTGTATAGGTCTATATGCACTAAGATCATTATTAGAACTGTGTCCATGGTAAACATTATGCATAGCCTACTGTAGACCTGCAGTGTGTATTAGACCATATACAATAAATTCGATCCTATACAGAATCATGCAGAATTGCCATTATTAATTGTAAATGCGGTGCGGGGTACTAGCACTGTTATTGAACCTAACCTTTCATTTCTTCCTGGCTTCAAAAACTGTGGCCAAATGGTGACGAATTGTTACTATGCATTAAAACATAGAGGAGCATTTGTTCTTCTTTATGATATCTAATTTATGGTTCTATGATTTTATGACGAATTAGACTTTATACAAAAAACGTATAGTGTCATAGTGGTACAGACTCCGACTTTAACCCGAAAGGTTGTTGGTTCGCGTCCCACACTCTTCTGGCCATGCTCATGTGTAAAGCAGGCGGTCTCGGGTCTCGGGCTTTCCTAGTTGCGCTCAGCTAGGTTTTTTTAAAAAGATTACAGTAATCGCATACAAACAATTTAATGAATGTATCCGATTGACCTCTTCAGTCGCCTCTGTAGGTTAGTACCCGTGCTGGACTAGTAGCTGAGTTACGACACGTCTCCGATCACATGGCGTGTAAAGACTCGCACAAATGTAAGCACGTTACCACCTGGGCATCGAAGTTATTAGCAACAAAAATGTCAATATTTCTAGTGGTGGTGTCCGTTTTTTCTCTTAATAACAAATCATACTACAATATTTCCTTGAACCTAATGTGTGACCAACGAAATTCTCCTGTCAGCGGCTATGAACTTTATAACGTCACCCCTATGAAATGTTTTAATAAATAAATAAATAATATATATAATTATCTATACAAATATTACAATAAGTCAATCTATAAAATTTGCTGGCCACTGTGCTTCCCATTTCCGCTTATTTTGGTTTATTTATAATTTAATTCGCTATAGCCTCTGATGTTACGTACTAAACAGTAGCTCCTATTTAAAATACTGTATTATATCACTGATTTATTTCTAGAAATCAAAAAACGACGGTTCTTTATGTATAAAATGTGAGGAAATGGAAGAGCTGCCTGATAACCTTTGACGTCATACGTTATTTAATTTCCTGTGTGTAAAGTATCCCCTGTAAGGTTACTGTGAATGTGTGATTCCACGAGCTTTCCATTCTGGTGTTAAAAGTGTAAACAAAACTATTTGCAATAGAAAAGCTCTTTGCATTCTATAAAATATATTTTGTTTACTGTAACTATGCCGTTTAGTATTAACTTAAGCTGTGATTGAAAATGTAAACAAGATAATTTTAGAATGGAAAGTGTTAAAAAAATTGTGTTTTTTTTACATTTTTAACCCAAAGATTAAGTTAGTATTTAATAGTAGGCCCGCTGAATAATTTAAATTGACATTTTGTGCTGTGGCTGCTGCTTGTGAACCTATTTTACTGAATAAATAATTGTTTTACCATTGCTAATAGTTATACTATTCCCAATACTTATACCATTGACATAAAAAAAACTGAACAAAACCATACACCAATAATTGTATATGAACCATTTATAGCATACGGTTCGTGCAGTTGTATCTTTCACAATTGTGCAGGTCATATAGCCTCTTCTATTTACAATAGCAACACAGGTTTATTCATGCCATTTGCATCGGATTTGTAATTTAGGGTATCAGTATGTTAAGCTTTAATGTTACCGTTTAACCTCAGTCTCCAACAGCAGTCTACAGGGTCCAAATCTTTCATAGAAGAGGCATTAAAAGAAGAAGAAGTTCAATCCCTACAGATCTCAACGCTTATTTAATTTGAAACTAACCCAAAATTAGATTAAACCAAAATTTTATCATGCATTAAAGCAAATTGTCTTGTAAAAATTCCATCAATCCCTACGATAATTACACAAAATGTTTATTCAATTGCAATGTTCCTTTATATTTGTAATCTGACAATAGTCTAAACATTCAATTTAATGACCCACAATTTGATTAAACCAAAATTTCATCATGCCAAAAAAAACGGTCAAAGTTTACTCGAACATGCTTTCCAATTTATCAAGTAGTAGCTAGAGAAAATGAGTAATTTCATGGTAAATAATTTTCCTATAGTTAAATTTCCAATATCTCGGGGGGGGGGGGGGGGGGTTGTCCTCCTGACGTCACTGGAGGTAGGGTAAATTCTAGATAGGTCAGACCAACAAATCACCACACAACAATAATGGCAGGGCACGCAATGCATTTGACCGTGAATTTTCTATCATTTTTTCAAAAGCATTATTTTATGCACAAAACCAAATAGTTTTTTGGGAAAGCAATCTGTCCGGTTTCGCTACTCAATTTAACACATGAAACATGCCTGAAGGTAGAAATCATCGATGTAAAGGTTTCACAGAAAAATAATTTTTTAGTCATTTTTCATTAAAATTTAGCTATTTTTATTTTTTTACCCCCAGAAGCAAACTATCAAGGAGCAAGCGACCCGCATTATATCAACAATAATAACGACTACAATATATGTGAATTTAAAAGAAATCGTTGGAGCCGTTTTGGATAAATAATTTTTTTAGACGTTTTTTTGGAGTTTTTTGAAAATAAAAACCCCCCCAAATTGAGATAGCCCAAAATAAAAAAAACCGTCCCGAGGCATAATTTTTGTGAACCTACATGCCGAATTTCATCAAAATCGACCAAGCATAGTTTGCCCGGAAATCGACGAACAGACAGACAGACAGACAGACAGACAGAAAGAGTGACAGACAGAGCGACAGACAGACAGAAATTTCGTAAAAACCACTTTTTTGGGTTCCTGGGACCTCAAAACGTGTAAATCCGTTGAAATCTCGGGATCGAAAATTTCGACCACCACAAAGCTTTCCTTATACTACGTATAAATTGGAAAGCAAAAATTGTCTTGATAAAATTCCATCGATCTCTACGCTGGCGCTGATACTCGTAACACAAAGTTTATGTTCTATTGAAATGTTCCGTTATATTTGTAATCTGACTAGAGGCCAAACACCCGCTTTAATGACCTCTGGATTCTTGGTTGTTGAACCAATCAAATATGAGTTACATATTCAAAGAATTGCATTTGAAAATTGCGGTCTGATTTAGTGCCGGAAGCTATTGAAAGCAATTTACGAAATAGCTGCGTTATTTCCAAACCAATTCCTGTTGAAACGTCAAAAATGTAGCCTATACTAGACTTAGTATACAGTGGGTCCATAATAATTTAATTCATGAAATGATGAGGAACTGACGAAACTGAACTCAACTCAACTGAAATGACAATTTTTCTAATATTTTTTCAGGTGAGTATCAAAAACATGGCCGTGCCCAGGCTTTTGTTTGGGAGGGGATCCAATTTTTTTTAAATTAATGAATTCTACCCAGTGTAAAGCCCTTTTATTTCGGATGGGGTCCCCTTGGACCACCCCCCTGGGCATGGTCTGGATAGAATGGTTTTCCCAATGATCTAACCTGGATAGGAGCCTTTTTTATGGTGCCTACTGTATTTGGTGAGTAAAAGCAATTGTTATCCTACTGTTGTAGCTATTAGCATAGCTTGTAATTGAAAATATGAAATAAACCGCATTATTGCTATAATGTATTTCGTTTTGCAAATTTGAGGGACTATCTACATATTTTTTTTTTTAATAAAGACTTTATTATTATTATTATTATTATGATACGGTCGATATAGGGCATAAAGATACATTAAATGGAGCGGCGGGAGCCATAATATGCCTTACGAGGCACCCGTTAACCATAAGCCAACTATCAGAGATAAGTACCAACGCAAAAAATATCGAAGTCTTACACATTGCAGCATAGCAGAACGGATACCTAGACCCGGTCAAAAACTCTGTACTTAGCTTGTGCAGGCTACACATATCACTGGGTTTCCCCGCCAAATTGCGTACTTCTCTTGTACAGGCTACAATAGCAGCCATATTGATAACGGTCTCCAACCATGGGATGATATAGGGGCACATACGCGTGGATCGCGGAGAGTGGAGACACCTAAGCCACAAGTTGCTTCTAACCAACCAGTAACTTGGAGAAGAAGAACGCTCGATCAGTTCCTTTAGCAAATCTAACAGCACAATATGGGAACCCTCGTCAAGTCGATGGGAAATTACTATGGTTTTTCAATTTGCCGAAGATTCATTTTTTTTAAATCGTTTTTGACCCATGAATGTAAAATAGGGCTTTGGTTTTGTGATCATTCATATTTTGTGGTGCCTAACATAGTCAAGCTTATAAATAGTATTATTTTATGCGTGAATCTTCCTTATTGAAAATGTGAAAAGCGTGTTAACACTATATCGCTTATAGACTAATTTATATTGTATAAGGGAAGAGGATGCAACGGCTAAATATTTTCCAAATTTCCCTCCAAAGGTTATCACAATTAGTTAAAACAGAAATGGAAAGAAATGAATGTTTAAAATTTAAAAATGTACATCCGGGGTTGGCTAATTTGTTGACGGCGTTATTTCCGACAGGAAGAAGTCTGAATCAGAATTTTTTAAAAACAATATGCAAAACTTCCGCTGCACTCGACTCCGTGGCGATCCATAAACGGGGCTAGGCTAATTGGAGTCCTGCGCAGCAGAACTGCAGCAATCGAATGAAGTTGGTAAGGAAGTGCTTGTTACCGTATTCAACAGGTGCGGCCCGTAAAGAAACAAGGCGAGATTTATTTCATTTTAGGTCACGCCAACGGCCATACCAAGTTGAATCTATCAGAACAGAGCCTGTCCCAAACTGCGGCAAACTTGGTAGTGTGCACAGCGTTGGCAGGGGAATATGGTGGGACATGTCAACGTCCTGAGACTATACGAGTCCGTCTGAGTGTGTGTTGAGTCCTGGTCACCTCCGAATTAATATTGTTCCTTTACTGTGTTCCCCAACTGATTATTCGGAATTCACTATAATTGAGAGGTTGAGAGGTCTGGCAATTTCCCTTTCCCCCGAGGTGAAGGAGTCTGCCCTTAGGGTGCCTCAAGTTAATAAACCGACTCACTCCCCCCGCCAGGCTGACAGGGTTGCTTAAAGCAGAAATGCTGAAAGTGGGCGTTGGAAAAATAAGTATGTAATAACGCCAAAGAACAACATACACGGCTAGTCTGTTCTATTAAACCTCTGCGGCGCCTGTAAGAAAACTCTGAATCAGCCATATTATATTATTATATATATATATTATTAGCTCAGCACAAGTATTAATTTACTCATTGAGGTGACTGAAGAGGTCAATCGGATACATTCATTAAATTGTTTGTATGCGATTAACCTTTAAAAAAAAAAAAAAAAAAAAAATATGTTTTGTTAGTTTACTTTTCCCTGTCAGTCAACTCCCCTTCTCCCCGAGGTGAAGGAGTCTGCCTTAAGGGTGCCTCAAGTTAATAAACAGACTCACTCCCCCGCCAGGCTGACAGGGTTGCTTAAAGCGGAAATGCTGAAAGCAGGCGTTGGAAAACGAACAAGAAACAAACAATCGTCTTAGGTCATATTTTTGGGTCAATGTAAGTTTATTTTGTAACTTCTGAAGGAGTTTTTACGGACCTACACCGACTTATAGTGGTCCATAGGTCCCTTGTCCAATGCCAACGACCCCATGGATTTCGAACATTATTTGTATTGTTTCCGTATCAATTTTTGACCATTGGCAAACTGGCACCTATACATCCTCAATGTCAACCTACACCGGCAACAAGCGATAACGGACAAGCTGAGTCAAGGTTATCATTGACGCAATGGAACAGGCGAAAGCATGACTTAACCAAGTACAGATACGAGTCAATTTAACTCTTACTCGTCCAAATAAACATATGAAGGGGTTTGAATAAACTAGATAGAACTGATAGGAATAGGTGGTTTAGACTTATCTGCCTCTGTATTGCAATGTTAGAGCCCGCAACAATCAAAAGTAGCTACGTTATCTACTAAGTTGTACAATATAATATGCAGTTGTACAGAAGTTGGCCCTGCCTTAGGTATTAGCTGAAGTTTGTAGGGGGAAGCGTTTCCAAAGTTGGCAGATCTCAACTAATCTACGCTTCGCTCAACTTGCGTTTTGATTTTATCATCTTGTCTAATTTGGGCTCCACATCAAAATGTTATCTCTTTCGTCAATCAATCAGGATGTATTCAACTTTTATGCTATTATTAATTCAAAGGTATCGGAAATTCTTGGTTGAAAATGCAATCTGTTTGGCACAAGAGAGTTATGTATCTTCCTCTTACTAATTCCGGACCTAACACGAACTTTGCGTTGTATCTAATTGGTACCTTAATTACATGAACATTAATTATTTATGATTTTAATTTTGGTACGAAAACCTCGTGACACGATAAAAGAGTGAAATGTGTACATCATGCTTTCCTACTTATCAATTAGTGTCTAGGTAGCCCTACCGAGATAGATCATATGAGTAGTTTGTTTGTTTGTTCTTTTGTTTAAAAAAAAGGTCAAATCGCATACAATCAATTTAATGAATGTATCCGATTAACCTCTTCAATCGCCTCACTAAGTCACCTAATAGGTTCTAGTGTCGAATTAAGACACGTCTCAGACCGCAAGGTGTGTAGATTCTCGCATAAATAAAAACACGCTACCATCGACTTCGATGGCCAGGTGGTAACGTGCTTGCACTTGTGCGAGTCTTTACACGCCATGCAATCGGAGTCGTGTCGTACTCATCACAGGTAATAACCTATAGAGGCGACTGAAAAGGTCAATCGGATACATTCATTAAATTGTTTGTATGCGATTAATCTTTTTATTAATAAAAAATAAAAAAAATATAAAAATAAAATCTTGCCAACCAAACTCGCTTTGGTAAGTTGAATGGTAAAAAATTGCCCTAGGGTTGAAATTCAGTTGCCTCAACTTTCCCTATCGCAAAGCACTGAATTGATTGATGGGACGATTGCACAGTTTAGAATAGGAGGACGAATATAATAAAACATAGTAAAACGGCAGGTTATGCATGAAGTAGGTATCCATAATTTCTTTTATAATTTTTTTTTTTTATTCAAAACCAAAAATTTGCTTGGGAAACAAGCGGTTTGGTTTTATTACTCCTAGTAAGTAGGCCTACCTGAAAATAGAAAGCTTGGATATAATGGTTCCGCTAAAAACATTATTTATGTGTTTATTTCTTCTACGTTTTTTTCTTGAAAATTGAGTCAAGGGCTAAGTGACGTATTTGGTATTGATTACATTAATGATGACTACGATATACAGTATGTGACTTTGAGCCTTTTTGGAATTTTTTTTTATCCTTTTTGTGGGTTTTGGCAGGTGAAATCCAACTAAAATTGAGTTAGCCAAAAATAACAATAAAATAGTCTCGAGAAGATTCTTGTGAACCTACATGTATGCATGTATGCCAAATTTCATTAAAATCCAACCGACAGACATAAATTTAGTAAAAAAAAAAAAAAACACTTTTTTGGGTTCCTGGGACCTCAAAACGTGTAAATCCGGTGAAATCTCGAAATTGAAAATTTCGACCATCGCAAAGCATTTCTTTAGTACTATACGTATAAATAAGAAAGCAAGCTTGTGAGGGTTATTTTTATGACCATCTATACTGTGAGATTCGACCTCCCTTTTTAACTCCTCCAGCATGAGACGCTGTGCCAGCAATCTCTTTGTCATCCTTCCGCGGCAAATACTGGAGTAATTGTTTTCTAAGGCGGTTATTCCATCGACGGCAATAGTGATAGTAATGCTGACATTGACGTGGTAGCAGACATTAAAGACAGTCTAAAAATGTCTGCTACCACGTCAATATCAGCATTATTATCACTATTAACGTCAGTGGAATAACCGCCTTAACAAACATGAAAGATGAATGGAAACCCGTCTTCTTCTTCATCTTCTTCTGTTTCTAGCTCTACAGCCCTTGATGAGCTTTGGCCTGCTCGACAACACTCCTTCAGTCACCTCGATTTTTTTAGAACGCTCCACCACCTAAAATGAAAACCCGCCCCATCCTCAAACCCAATGAAGTCTCCTCCAACAATAGCGAGTTCCCCATACTGCTAGCCTTTAGGGATGTTTATAAAGGAGCCTTACCCTCTACCCACCCAATAAATTTTCAAAGTAGTGTATAAACTATGTACGGCACGCGAGCAAATACTGTAGAATGGAGGAAGTGGAACACTACCTCAAATTATCCAAACCTACCAAGTAGATAACTGAAAAAAAGATTAATGAAAACGGCCGGCTGCGTTCCGTGACTAGTAACTTCAATATGATGATCCCTAAATTTAAAAACGTCATAAGTGATGTTACCTTTGGCTTCCAATCTTTTTTTGATACTTAGGCTGGCTACTCGTATTTGACAACTACAACTACCAACATGTTTATTATCGCAAGTGGGCCGCTGTTTTTCCATTAGCTAGGTATTGATCGTGGCTATTGATTTGAAATAACTAATTCATATAGCTCGAAGGTAAGCCTTCTTTCCATAATTTATCCTTTTACTTCCCCCTTCTTTTTCAATCGGATTACCCTTCGTTCTTTGTTGAGGAATTACAATATGACGCTAATTTTCGTTTGTGTTGAGGCTGAAAATAGAAATTGGTTGGAGCTCCTATATAGAAGGATCAACTTAGGTTGGAATCAATGGATGAACTTATCAACTTATAATATCATTCATTCAATTTATACTTTTTCAATTAACTTGTGCAATTTAGTATGGAGGTATCTATAATTCTGTCGTAGCCTGTCTGACTATGCATGATTCGTTTCATGAATGCATTTAATAAGATTACTTTTGCCCATTTAGGCGATTAGGCTACGATTTTGTATATCAGCAGCCATATTACAATGTTACTAATGTAAAAATGTGAAGATCCAGAGGATATCTAACTTGGAGTCAGCTTTAGGTTTTTCGCTCGTAAATAGAACCGAAATTAGAGGGGCTTGTGGTCCAGCGGTTAAGACAACCCCCGGTTAGCGTGGGTTCGAATCCCGTCAAATCCAGTTTTTTCCATGTCCTCTAATTTTATTAATTCTAATTTCGGTTTTTAACGAGTAGGTTACCTCTTCAACCAGAGTAAATTTTATGTCAGTGTTATATACTGTATACTGCAATGCATACTCGTAAATAGAGATTAGAAAGGTAAACTGTCAATTGCATTATCAAGTTGTCAAGCCAGTATTTGGCATATAATGTGACAATGACCAGAGATTGTATTTAAAATTTGTCCTCTACCACTGAGTTTTAATTTATCGTAATTTTGGGGTAATTGAGCTAATTTAGAAAATTCAGGATTATTTAGCCTGTTGTGTTCGTATTTCAGCTGCTGCAGCCGTTTGTATCATGCTAATGTAACACAACTTGAATGAGAATGCAAAGTACTATTCGAAAATTCTCAAAGAGCAATACTAACCCAAGTGGAATACCTTGTCGGATTCTTCCTTTTAGATTATTTTATTTTATAGTTTAAAAATGGTTCATATAAAAGAAATGTATTATGCATTATTCTATGGCATTAACAGAGTTTATATATTGTTCGAAGATTGGGATGATTGATTAGCTTTCACGGCAAGTTGTTTTCCAAAATTCTGGAGAGATTCCATCCAGTTCATCCATACCGTTGACGAATCCTGATGAAATCCTAGGTGGCTAGGTAAATTTTATTTTTATTTGAACCTTTCAGTGTACATTGCAATGAATGAAATGAAATGAAAAACGTCTTTATATTAGGCGAGCTTTAGCCCCGAAGGGCTACTCTACCAGCTAACCTATTTTAGTTCACAAATTATTTTTCAAATTAATAACATAAAATGTTTCCTGAAAAAAAAAATGACCGTCTCCTATTATATCAGTACAATATATCACCGCTTTAACATTAAATGTTTTTTCTAGAATGAATCTAAAACCGTATAACGTTGTAATGTCGTTTATAATTATTGAAAATCATCAGCAAGCAACACAGCATATAAAACGACGCATGGGAATGTGGTAAACGCGGCCGTCTATATTTACAAAGTGGTAGGTAAATCAACCTGTAAATTCCCTCCACTGGAGTTAATATAATTAAGTTAGTTATCCTTTTTGATCCTTTGCAGTTTCCACAAACACAACCGTATAGGCTATTGGATATTCTGATTGAGTATGATTCAATAGCATGGTTTGCCTGATTTATACTTTGAATGATGTTACCTTAACCAAGTTGCAACCAATTAACAACGTTATCCCGTATATATACTGTACCAACTAATGATGGGTAAATCAGACCATGTCACTACAGGTTTTTTTTGGAATTTCTCAGGAAATATTGTGGGCGTGTATTCCACTTGTCAATATTCCGTCATTTGTGATAAAAAAAAAATATATTTTTGTTTTAAGGAGACTATTATGTAGATACTTAACTTATCTATTATAATAGTCTCCTTAAAACAAAAATCTCAACTTTTTTTAATCACAAAAGACGGAATATTGACAAGTGGAATACACGCCTTATAGAGCTATCAAATACCCCTTTGATGAAATACTCCGCTACATTTTTATATGTGGCCGTCACTAACAACTAACTATTGGCCACAGTTTTGGAATGCTATGTTTCTGAACGCTCTCCCCAAACGTCTTTTGTATAAATAAAGTTCTATAATATTGTGGCCAATAGGTGCTATAGATGAGCACATCATGTAGGCCTATCAAAATGTAGAGCAGCATTTCTGCTAAAGTATAAGACAGTTCTTCAGTTAGGCATTTCTTTGGGAATTCAACATTATTCCCCTTCTGATTATCATACATACTGTACATATACTGCACATGCAGTATGGTTTTGATTGTCCCGCGCCTAAAAATGTAATTAAAAAAAAGTATGGGACGAAATATACCAAACAACTTTAAATATATTGTAGCGGTTATCACCCGTTCTCCTCGGTCAAGACTGACTAAGTTTTAATCGACTTCGATGGCAAGGTGGTAGCGTGCTTGTACTTGTGCGAGTCTCTACAAGCCATGCGATTGGAGACGTGTCGTAACTCAACAGGGGTACTAACTTACAGAGGCGACTGAAGAGGTCAATCGGATACATTCATTTAATTGTTTTGAAAATTTAAAAAAAATGTATTGTAAATAAACACTCCACTGCCACACTGTGTTCTAGAACAATGAGGAGTATTTACAACAAACTACAACACAGTCACACCCAACGGCCTTACCATGTTGATTCCATGAGAGCAGAGCATGTTTCAAACTGCGGCATACTTGGTAGTGTGCATAGCGTTGGCAGGGGAACATGGTGGGACATGATATCGCGCTGAGACTAAACCAGAGAGTCTACGTGCGTGTCGAGTCCTGGTCACCTCCGATTTAATCGTGTGGCTTTACCATGTTGCCCAAGTGGTTCGGAATCCACTATGATCAGGAGGTCCACCCTGTCAGTCAACTCCCCTTTCCCCCGAGGTGACAGAGTCTGCCCTTAGGGTGCCTCAAGTTAACAAACAGACTCGCTCCCCCCCCCCCCCCAGGCTGACAGGGTTGTTAAAAGCAGAAATGCTGAAAGCAGGCGTTGGAAACAACAACACCCAAAAAAGACTGACCGAGAAGAACGGGTGATACCCGTTACAGTCTATTGGGGTAGGGCGTCTCCCAACGTCAAAGGTATACTACAGAAAGTGGAATCTAAAGTAATATTCTCACTTTCCGCAGTTTTACTGGCTGCCACCTTAGTTGAAGAAGCGTCACGCCCCTACCACCTACTACGTGCAGTCCTATTATGGCGATATGGGATTAACATAATACCGGGCTTATTTTTTAATACCGCATTAGTAAGGTGTATGGTATTAAAATATGTGCGGGAAATTAAAATTAATAAATTATTGGCATACAAGAGAATGCTTGCATTGTTTAATAATTGAAGGAAATACTAATAAGCATTAAGATGTACCGGTAGAATTTTAATTAATGTGTCTACATCTAAAGGAGAAAAATTTGAAAATTCACCAAAAAAATAGCCGAGGATAAATTTATCAGTTTGAATTTCCCGCGCATGTTGCACTCATTTGTTTAAAACAATAAAATTGAATAAACCCCGGTATGTTAATATCAAATCACCAGTCCCTTTCATTTTTTCTATTACCGTATAACTTGCTGGGCTTGCTGAGGTATGGCATAGATGATTTGCGAGAACTTATTTCGACTGTACATAAATAATTAGATTACTCGTGACTTCGTGGTATTTCATTTTAATAAACAAAAAATAACAAAAACTTTTAGAAGTTTTAGAAAAACTTGTTATAACAACCCGAATTAGTAAAACCCAAATAATCGTTAAGAAATTTGCATCTTCTCCTCGAGTTGAGCAAGTCTCAAATCGCAGATAAGGTGTAACTGTGCTAGTGGGTTTCCCTCTGTAGATGGCAGTTCTTGCCGAAAGCGCTCAGGGTTTTATACTAACACAAGTGGGTTTCTTAGACAAAGTTAATTTCTTAACGATTATTTGGGTTTTACTAATTCGGGTTGTTATAACAAGTTTTTCTAAAACTCTAAGTTTTTGTTATTTTTTGTTTATTATTTCGACTGAAAGCTACATTACTTTAAAGTCGAAATTTGTCTGCTAAAGTTATTTTAAAGCTCCAAGGAAACAGCTGGACCGTTATTATTGACGCGTTGTTTGATTGTTCAACTTGGATTTATGACAGTTGGTGTATATATTTTCTCGGTTTATTCTTGGCAGATAATAAAATTGCGAATGTTGCTCTCACGTTCATAATGTATTTTTCTTTGAAAACGTTGTTGAAAGCTTGAAATCTTTTTCATGTTTAACTGGGTTATCTGTCCAAAACAATGTAAATTTTAAAATTATGAAAATGTAGTATAGTAGAACATTTAATAGCCCTAACTCCGCTAGGTTGGCTTAGTAATAGAACAAAAAAGTCATTATTTATTTATTTTATTTATTTAATATTCGTGGATCGCCAAATGTATTCTACTTATGGTAGAGACTTCCAAATGGTCTGTATACCTTTGGATTTTTGATGAAATTAATTAATTCCTCATTTCACAGGTGCAATGATGAAAATGGTCTTTTGAAAAAAAATCTAAGAAATACATTTCTAAAAAGACCGAAAAGTCGTGGCGTACCTATATTAAGACTGCAACCTTAGATCTATTAAAATAATAACAATAATTCGTGTATTTTTTCTTTTTTTTTACAACAGTAAACAAAAGCTGAAGTGTCCCATCATGCAAGCGGCGGGTGAGTGTATAGCACTCAATACCTAACTAACACTAAAATTACCATCTACTAACATTATCTATTATTATTATATGATAACAATAAATACGAACTAATTTCTACAAGTCTAACTATGCCTAATAATTATTAAAAATATATATGTAAAATATAAAACTGGCACTACAGGCTACCATTTTTCAATCTAAATCTATAAATCTAAATAATCATGAAAATTTCTAATGTAATTTGTGAAGTTCATCCATTGATTCTTCGCTGTAAATAAACAATGGCCAGGCAATAGCATTGTCGTACATATAAGGCAGTAGGTACTTAATAAATAATAACACAAAATGTAGGTAATGAAATTGATTTTTCTACGGTAGTTCGTAACAGAAACACAAGTCTCTAATTAATTAAGATTGATAGATGCAGAACAAAATTTATAATGCAATGATGCTGAACGCTTATTGCTAGGCTAATGAATTTCAGTTTTCCAACTTTAAATATTCATATTGTTTGATTATAATTAAAATGTCTTTCACGTTGATTGGATTTGCTAAAATCAATATTTAACGAATTTTAATTAATTGATAGATAGGTTTATAATGAGATCGGTTAATTAACATTTATCTCCAGAGAGCGTTAGGCATTTTTTTTGTATTTAACGGGACTGGATGGAGGATTTTAAAATGTTTGTCAGCGTTTTGTTAAGGCGGCTGTTCCACCAGCCAATTTGCTTCACTTGTGATACTGTCACTGACTTTTGTTGTTTTAAGGGGACTATTATGTAGATATTTAACTTATCTATTACACATTAAGTTATAATATGGTAGAGACTTATGAATGTTGTCTGATACCATATTATAACTTAATCTATAATAGATAAGTTAAGTATCTACATAATAGTCTCCTTAAAACAAAACAAACGTCAGTGACAGTATCACAAGTGATTTTTTTTTTAACCAGTGGAATAGCCGCCTATGAAAATAAGGATGCTAACTATGGGTCACACTGTACCTACCGTACTGATTTTACATGCTATAGAAGACCCGTGCGAATAATTTAAATATCTCCTGTTAGAGCCAGCGTACGGTTCCATTCACCATTCTCAGTCTCATTTAAAATGAAAAACGTGAGATAAACTTTTTCTTGCACAAAAAGACGGTGGTAAACACTTAGCGGGTAAGTGTTTGAAAGGGGGCTACAAACATACGACAAGCTCATCCTCTCACCCCTTTGGGTGATAAAGTATAGTTTATAAATGGCGAAACCATGTTTGCCTTGTGTCATTGATTACCTGCTACGGTATACCTTAAACTTACGTCATAAACAAGCTTTACTCTGCTGCTTCTAAAGGAACTGCTTAAGTTTCATGTTTTATTTATCAAAGGAATATGTCATGATTGTCACTTGACTTTAAGAAAGGAGCTGTCTGCGAGTGACATGTAGAAAGTTAGAAAGAGACGTTATTTTCTTGTTTATAACTTTTCCCTTCGTGCTGTGGGAGTTGTTGCTCTATAGAGAAGTTACATGCGGTTATGAATTTCAATATACGAGTACCTACTGTATATAGTCAGGACATGTAGAGTAGTGGTACGGACTATGACTTTCACCCGGAAGGTTATTTGTTCGAGTCCTACACTTCCTACATTTTCTGGCCATGCTTCGGAGGGCATGTAAAGCAGGCGGTCCTGGGCCTTCCTAGTTGAGTGTAAGATAGGGCTTATTATTATTATTATAGTACTTATTGTAGGTTGAGTTTGAAATAAGCTTACTAACCTGTCTTACTATAGTTCTAAGAGAGATGGACTGCGTCAAAAATATTACTTGATTCCAGTGGGCCGATTATGGCGATTGGCATTAACTTACCCTTGGGGTCAATGGCGGATCCACGGGGGGGGGGGGGGAGGGGGGGAGGGGGTCTGACCTGACCCCTCTAAATGCGTATATTCATATGATAGTAAAAAAATAAAATAAAAATAGAATAAAACTCAAATTTTCAACAAAACAAAAATTACCTTTTAAACTTACATACAACTTGTAACCCCCCCCCCCCCCCCCCTAAATTTTCCCCTGGATCCGCTCTTGCCTGCTGGGGTTAAAACTGTAAACAAACAAATTGTGAATAGCATGATCGGGCCACTGGGAGAGCAGTACAACTGTTGTAAACAAATATTTCGCCTTTACGAAACTTGTTTGTTCATGACTCCCCTTGGGTTTCAGAGGGTATCGTAGTCACCCCTGATTTGGGATAAAAACCTACAATATTAATTTTTTTATTCCAGTTACTAGGAAAGTTATTTAATACAGTTGTAGAAAACCAGTTTACGTACCATTTCGCGGAGAAGTTCTTATGATTAAGCCACTCATCTTTCATAATTTGCCCCAACGGTAAACAATTATCAGTGGGTATAAATTGATAATTGGGGATCAATTATTGTTTGGATTTATGATACAATGCATAACGCCATCAACTTCTTATCTGCAACTGTATTAATTATTTTTTTTAATTACTTTGATCCGGTATTAGCATCAATAAAGAATAAATAGAAAGATTTAACCAGCAGGGGTAACCAAGGTCTACAATGTAGATACCATGTTCTTTTAAGAGGATATGCTACGTAGAAAAAAGCACCCCAAAATTTGTTGTTTTTATTGACATTTTATTTTTTATTTAATTAACAAAGCAAGTCATTAAAAATTTGGCTCATGGAAGTTGTAGAAGACTGCTTCATGCATCATGTAATAGGAAATATTAAATTTTTGGTACCTTAGTTCTTTCATAAATACCAGAACGGACTAAAATTATGCGTATTCTGGGATTTTTGGAAGAACTACAAAACCGAAAAGTTAAAATACCCGATTATATGATGCAGGAAGTAGTCTTCTACAACTTCCATGAGCCAAATCTTTAATGACTTGCTTTGGTAATTAAATAGAAAATAAAAAGTCGATAAAAACAACAAATTTTGGGGTGCTCATTTTATACGTAGCATGTCCTCTTAAAGGTTTTAGAGCTGGCTTGTGGATATTTAAGGCTTATGGTCAGGAGTTGTCCATTTCGTAGGCAACTAGATATGAAACGGATGGTGAAGGTTCTAGACCATACGAAGAACAATTTTCCGCATGAGCTGGGTCCACCCTACCGCAATGGGCTGTCGGGCAAGTTGACAAGGACTTAAACCGGAACAAACACGTGGCTGAGCTATTATAAAAAATAAATAGTGGCCTCTTTGTAGTCAGGCGCTTTAGCTCTGTGTGTTCTCCGGAGGTTACTCTCCAGGCCTACCACACACTTGTAATGAGCCATATAAACTACGGCATATTGGCCTGGGGAGGGACCTCCGTAGGGAACATGGACGCTGTACTCAGGCTCCAAAACAGGGGAGTGCGCTACATGCTAAAACAGGGACCTCGTGACAGTTGTCGCTCTCACTTCAAATCATTAAAAATCATGACAGCCCCAAGTCTGTACATATTTAGATGCATTTGACATATCTTAAAGCCTGAGGTGTGGGGGACTTTTAAACGAAACAGGGACACCCACGCCCACAACACGAGGCAACGGGAAGACCTTGTAAGGCCAGCGCCACGCACAGCCAAGTATGAACGACTGGATCCCATACTACAAGGTTTCGCCTACCTTAGTAAACTCCCGATTGAACTGAGAGCGGCGAGAAATGCTCCTAACTTCCCTAAATTGCTCAGAAACCATCTCTTAGAGAAAGCTTTCTACACTGTCACTGAGGCACTAGCACAATGACAATGACAGAACTACCTGATTTTGACGATATTTTAGACGATTTTATTTTTTATACGGTAGGTACTGTCATATACTTTACGGTATTGCATAACGTAACAGAAGTATATTTATTTATTTATTTATTTAACCCCAACATTCCAAATAGAGCTGTGATCAATGGTATGGATCGTCTATCAGTACTCAGGCGACCATTCCACATACGTCAATCGTCAATGAAAAATTGAAAAATGACGTCAAAATGACGTAAATTGACGTAGTAGCAGAATTTTTAGTATGTCTTGTCTGCTAAAACGTCATTTTTCAATTTTTCATTGACGATTGACGTATGTGGAATGGGCGCTTATGACAGGGAACCTCATTGCTTTGTCTTGCCACGGCGTTTAATTCCCATCCCTGCCATAATGTGGTTGAATTGAATTGAATTGAAAACGACTTTATTGAATAAAAACAAAACAAAAGGCGAACAATAAGACTATAAAGTCTTCTTTTCATGCTAACTTTAAAAACAAACATATTGAATTAATAGATAGATGCTTAAAATTAAATACAGAAGAAACAAGAGAAAAAGAGGGGGGAGAGAAGGTTAAGGGGGGGGGGGGAGGGAATCCATTGTCGTCACCATTGTAAGACCGGAGAGAGTCTCAAGCATTATCTAAGATATATTGTTTAATAATTTTCTTAAAGCTACTGAGTGAACTAGCTTCCCTAACCTCCAATGGTAGGCGGTTCCAGTGGCGAATAGCGTATATTACTGTAGATTGCTTATGTAGTGGTATTTCGTACGTTGTGCCATTGCGCTGTGACTGTAATTTTGTATATTTTTGGTTATATTTTTCGAAAAAAAAATGCCAGAAGCGACTATTTTCAAATGGTAAAAAAAAATATTTGAAGTGTTTTCAACCTAGTTGTGCATTTTCCCATTACCCGGAAAGCTTGTGAATGCATAAATATATATTTTTTAACTGCTCGAGGACTTAAGTTTGATGGTATATTCATCCTGCAGCAGCTTATAACCGTATATTCAGTACACAGTATATTTTTTAATCGAGAGAATGGGAAAGCTTAACCCGGAATTTAACATTGGATTGGATAGTTGGATTGATATTAATTCTCTTTATAAAGTAATGCAATTCCCCACTACTGCTGCCAATGGTGGAAGTTTGAGGCATCGAACGGGACTCGAAGTCAGTTCACCATTGACCATTGGTCTTTTAGGGTCTGGCAAGCTCATCATCATACTTTGAAATAACATTCGATAGTAAAATTAAATGGGAAGAGCACATTTAAAATGTGGTTGCTAAATTAAGAAGAGCCATGCATATAAGATTCACTAACTTAACAAAAACAGATCCTAAATATAAAACAGCTGTGTGTCCAGTGTCTCTCACGAGACTGACTAACATACAAAGACAGGCCAAGTACGTAGGACTAACGCACTTTAACAGACTCCCAAGAAACGGAAAAACAGTTCAACAGCTGAACGTATTCGAAGACGCTTTAAGGCGGCAATTCCACCGGCGAATTTACTTCATTTGTGAATTGAGATTTTTTGTTTGTTATTTATTAAGGAGACTATTACGTAGATACTTAACTTATCTATTATAAATTAAGTTATAATAATGGTAGAGACTTATTAATGATGTCTGGTACCATATTATAACTTAATTTATAATAGCTAATTTAAGTATCTACATAATAGTCTAATTAAAGCAAAACAAACAAAAAATCTCAAATCACAAATGGAGTAAATTCGCCGGTGGAATTGCCGCCTAAAACACATTTCAATGAATTAACGTAAGTTAATTAAGTAATTTAAAAACTAATTACGTACGGTAAGTATACTTATATCTCTCGTCTTCTTTCTCCCTCTGTAGTTGCAATCTAGCGATTGGTTTGCAGCAAATCTTTCCATCTCCTTCTCCACTCCTCCCTATCTATCGTATACTATAATTATACAGTACGTAATGCATTGTTAATATCCCTTCCCCCCATATTGATTGTCAGTAGGCCTCTACAATAGAAAACGATCGGCTATTGTTTGACTTCGTAAGGTTCAATTTTGGAAAAGCCTGACAATGGGAGTAATAAGAAATATTCACAGCTCAGTGTATCTTCGAGAAACAAACTTGCAATCAATAATGAAACCCCTTGATTTAACAGCTACTATTTAGACCATCTAGTCCATGGACCACCGGTGGTCCTCAGACATTTATCAGGTGGTCCATGGACCAAAGTAACGAATGGTTTGTGATTTAATGGTATATATTGTGTGCTGTGTGAGACGTGTGGGTTAGCGTATTGTAGCAAACTATTATTAGGAGCGCACTGTATAACGGGGTTGCCCAGGGACCGTCTGAAACAGTGTACCGGTGCCCGTTTTATATAGAGTGTGTGTGTGAGTTGGTGATGTTTGGTAAACATCTATCAGGAACGCATTGAACAGCGGTGTTGTCCAGGGACCGTCTATAAAACAGTTTGCCGTTGCCCGTTTCCATTAATGTGTGAGTTTGTGTTGTTTAGCAAGTACAGTGTGAATTGTGGAATAGTGTGAGAGTGCTTCCACTGTAAGAGTGTGAGTTGAGTTTATTGCTTTCCAATTTATACGTAGTTATAAGGAAAGCTTTGTGATGGTCGAAATTTTCGATTCCGAGATTTTAACAGATTTACACGTTTTGAGTTCCCAGGAACCCAAAAAAGTGGTTTTTACGAAATGTCTGTCACTCTGTCTGTCTGTCACTCTGTCTGTATGTCTGTTCATCGATTTCCAGGCAAACTACTCGGCCAATTTTGATGAAATTTTCATATACAGTAGGTTCACAAAAATCATACCTCGAGATTATTATTATTATTTTTGGGCTAACTCAATTTGGGGAGGTTTTATTATCAAAAAACTAAAAAAAAAGTCTTAGAAAATTATTTCACAGAAATGGCTCCAACGATTTCGTTATTCTTGTTAACAAAACAAAATGTAGGGGGTCGCTTGCCCCTTGATAGTTTGCTTCTGGGGGTAAAGAAATAAAGATAACTCAATTTTCATGAAAAATGACTAAAAAATAATTTTTCTGCGGAACCTATCTATCGATGATTTCTTCCTTCAGGTATGTTTTAGGTGTTCAATAGAGTAACAAAACCGGACAGGTTGCATTCCCAAAAAAAATTTGGTTCTTTGCAAAAAGTTATTTTTTGAATTATGGAAAATTCACGCTCCAATACGTTACGTGCCATATGTCATCGTTACTACTATTATACAATGTATTGGTCTGTTCGTTCCAGAATATGCAATTAAGTTTTAAGGGATTTTTAATGTATTGAGGTAGTCCCCCCCCCCCTCGAGGGATTTTAAATTTAACCATAGGGAAATTATTTACTATTACACATTATGTCTATCTACTAGTTTATAAATTGGAAAGCATGTTCGAGTAAATTCGGACCGGTTCTTTATAAAATGTGAATCACATAATAGGTATATAATATATATATATACATATATATTTGTATATGTATCCTAGTATATATGGTTATGCTACTGTAGAATTCTATAGCTAATTAAAAAAAACATATTGTAGAGAGATTTTAGTTCTACGAAGTGACTTTTTGTTGTTTTGTTTTTTTTGCGGAAAATGTTGTATAGGCCTACATTAATTTTTATAATAATTTGTAAACCAAAATAGATTAGCTGGCAGAGAAACCCTTCAGGGCTAAAGCTATATAAAGATAATATAAAGTAGTTTTTCATTCCATTTCAATAGAACTATCAAGGTAGGTTTGGTAAAAATTAAGATATTTTATAACAATTTACCTGCCTAATTAGCTATGCCCACTAATGCACCAATGGCTAGAAATTATTAGGAAGTAATATTAATAGTGCCCGAAAACCGATGGGGCCGTTGGCAGGGCTAGGGTTACAATACAAGTAGGCTTTTGCCCTACCCTCCTACGCACCTACTGTACCTACCCATCTACCCATTGCTCTACCCACATCTGCTGTCAATTCCATGAAATAAATTAAAAAATAATGTTAAAAGTTACTCGTAACATCCACCCTTGTGTTTCCACCGGTCTTTGTTAATTAAAAATCTATTAAATTAATGACAAAAATTAAAAATGCGTCATTAAGGTAAACCACTTATAATTATTTTAGATTTCATCATTTAAAACCAACTTCTGACAACAACAAAAAACTTTTTTTAATTATTATCAAATAAAAAATTTAAATATTTTCATTTACATGTAGAATGGCCGTTATTTACTTTTAAATTTAAGTTATGTGACCCTTTTTCAATAACAAACCACCAGCCATGGCGTATTATTATTGCGCATGACATCAAACGGTTGAACGTACCTTTTGATTAATTCCTATTTTCAATGGTCACGGAACACACACATTTTCCAATAAACTAAAATTGAAACAAAAAATACACCGCAACACCCCTGTTTTTAGCGCGCCCGTACTGTTTGGCTGTTGGTCGGCGAGTCAGCAGCAAGCTCGCTCCTTACTGACTGGCTCAACTGACGTTTACCTGCCCTCAACCCCCCCCCTCCTTACGACTATGGTCTCAGGTGTATTAAAACCACCAAATATTAATATTCCACTGTGAGCCTTTATTTGCATGGCCATTTGTCGCACCACACAAACCACACTTTCACATATACAATACAATAGAATGTTTTATCCACTGTTAAATATTTCAAAACCGGTGCATGAAACTAATTTGTTGATTTTCCATCACCTGCTTTCAGCATTTCTCCTTTAAGCAACCCTGTTAGCCTGGCGGGGGGACTGAGTCTGTTTACTGTATTTATTAGACTCGAATCTGTACTTGGTTACGTCACGCTTTCACCTGTTTCATTGCGTCAATGGTAAGATTGTCTCAGCTAGTCCATTATCGCTTATAACTAGTGTAGGTTGACATCGAGAACGTATACCAGTTGGCCAATCGCCAAAAATGCATACGGAAACAATACAAATAATCTCCCAAATCCATGGGGTTGTTAGCCTTGGACCCGGGATCCATGGGAGTATTGGCCACTATAAGTAGGCCTGGGTCCATAAAAAGTAATTTAAAAAAAGTAAGAGCCTTCGGTTCCGATGAGAAACAGTGTGTGACAAGACCCCCCAATGCCGCATTTAATCCCAAGTATACAAAGAAGACCGTAAAGTTTGGTGGCGGTAACATTATGGTGAGAGGCTGTTTCTCCTACAACTGCGTAGGTCCGATATTCCGTATAAACGAAATCATGACAAAAAAGATATACCGGGAGATTTTGCAAAATGTAATGCTCCTTTTGCGGAAGACGACATGCCAATTAAATGGGTGTTCCAACAGAAGAAAGACCCGGAGCATTCACTAAAGATTATAATCCAGTGGTTCGCGGAGAACAATGCGTCTGCCATGCCGTGGCCTGCTCAGTCGCCCGACCTGAACCACATTGAAAATCTTCGGAGCCACTTAAAAAATCAACTACCAAAGGCGCTGCATAAAAACAGGGACATTCTATGAGAGGAGGTGAAGAAGACATGGCACTCGATACCTATTTCAATTTGCCGCAAGTTATTCGACTCTATTAAACTAGGTGCAAGACAATCCGGCAAAACAACGGCCATAGCACATAGTATTGATGTTTTAGTTGAATTGTAGTGTTATTTACACAATAAAACTCTCTATCCAGTAGAAAATGATCCTTAAATGCTCGCGTCCTTATGTTTTTCTCCCCTTGCATTTTTGAAAAACATTAATATCTGCAAAGAGGTGAATTGATCAAGAACCAAAATAGTACTTACTTACTTACTAGCCAACGCCCACCCTTGGCATTTCTGCCATCAGGCGCCGCGCTGACCAGTATAGATGTGCCGTGTGTTCATCTCCGGTAAGTCGATCGTTTCTTTCATCATCAAGCATCGGGCAGTCCTTGAGGTGGCTGGCGGCCATAGGGGTACTCCCGCACAGGACGCAGTCGGGGGACCTCAATATTCCAATTCGGTGGAGGTGGGATGCCAAAAGATCGTGCCCGGTTATTGTTCTGAAGACTGCTACTGAAGTGGGCCGTGGTAGGTTCTTCTTTACGGGTTTGTTTAACAGTGTGCTCCATTGTTTTCCACTTGAGGCTAGTCGCAGTCTGTCCTGGTTTGTCCTCCGTACTGATATGTCTATGAGGTTTTTCACAGCCGTGAGGGGTGTTGCTTTGCTGGGCTGAGGTAGTTTTGTGCCCATCTTTGCCAAGAACCAAAATAGTATCGATCTACGAGTATACAGCTCTTAGAGGGCAATCAACTATCGAACTACCATGCCATTCAGATCTCATTATATAGGGCAAATATGAAAATTACAAGAAAAAATTTGGTGTCCTTCAGTTTTTCTCCACCATTGTATATATATTTATTCATACCTCACTCCTGTCACATCATAAGACAAGTATTCGAACCTACTTTGTACTAGTAGTATTTGTCGTATTTCTTACTCTTATCTTTTTTCTGCTTAGGTAATGGTATACAGCCAAAGAAACTAGCCTACATCAACGTCCTACCACTTCTGACCGATACCCTCCAGGAAGCGGTCCACCGCCGTCAACATCCCTCCGCCCAAGTCCCGGAGCACATCCATATTATATACCTACAGTATATATGAAAGGCGGCAACTTTCCCTGGTCCTGCAACCTGCTAATTAGTTCTGTCCTCTCTCGGCTGTACAGGGGGTACTCAAAGGTTATGTGATCTGGAGTGCCTTCCTGATCTCCACACTCACAGATTGGAGACTCGGACACCGATCCTAGCTCTTATCTTCACTCTGGTCTATTTATTCTACACTACACTAAAACCAGAAAGAGTTACGTTATATCAAAATATTGCTAGGAAATTTTAAGCCCGTCAGAAATGGTTCGCGGGAAACCGACATCCGAAGATTCGCGCTCAAGAATTACCAATAATAAGAAATTGGGAGAATCCTACCCAACCATAACCAGAAAATACTCTCTGTCTCTCGAAGTCTACGGCCCAATATATTCTCAAAAGTATTGAGATTAATGGCAATACAGCTCCCTAAAATAAGACGGGACGCCAGCCAAAGACAACTGCCCAACAGTTCTTCTTGTTCTGGCTCTACTACCCTTGATGTGCTTTGGCCTGCTCAACAACACTCCTCCAGTCACCTCGGTTTTGTACAACGCTCCAAGGTCAGTTTCAAAATCATCTTAAATTCCCTATTAAGAAACCGGTACGAGTGAACCCTCGAGTTCCCCTATCCCAAAGCACTCTTGCATCACAATTGCATAGCCTAGAAAGGGCAGACCAATGTAATACAACACAACTTAATGACTGAGTATGCAATGTATTGGGGCATGAAAAATAATTTGGCAACCGATTTTGTTTTTATTACTCTATTTATCACCTAAAATATACTTGATGTATGAAAGCATCAATAGAAAGGTTCCGCAGAAAAACTATTTTTTTTAGTCATTTTTCATGTAAATGGGGTCTTATTTTTTGCTACCAGAGCCAAACTCTCAAGGGGCAAGCAACCTACATTTACATTAATAATAAATACTAAAACATGAATGTGAATTTAAAAAATCATTGGAGCCGTATTTGAGATTAAGAATTTTTTTTAGCCGTTTTGTACATTTTATGGGTAAACCCCCCTAAAATTGAAAATTGAGTTAGCCCTATGTAAAAAAAAAGTGACCCGAGATTAGAGTTTTGTGAATCTACATGCCAAATTTCATTATAAGCCACTGGGTAGTTTTCCCACAAATCGACAGACAGACAAACATACATACAGCGACAGAGGCGTAAAGTTTTAAAATGATGGTGGGGGCAAAACTAAGTAGACCTTATGACGTCATCAGGCAGGATAAGGAAAAATTGAAAATATAAGAGCAAAATAGTAGGGTTTTACGCATTTTAAGAGTAGTTAAGTATAGCTGTAGATTTTACAAAGATAACGAAGGAATGCTTATATTCATATTGCTGCAAAGGGGCCCGGGGGTCTCCATGCACCACGTCTTACAATGCTCGAGGCTGGGGGGCAAGTTGGACCGTGCCCCCCCCCCCCAACCCCCCAACTTTACGCCCCTGCATACAGACATTTTGAGTAGAGGAAGAAGAAGAACGCAATGATCCACAGTAAAATACTTTAATAGTATATATATATATATAATAGTACTATTAAAGTATTTCACTGTGGATCATTGCGTTCTTCTTCCTCTACTCATCTCATGATGTTCTCCAAGTTCCACAAAGTCACCAAGGAAACTCTCACAAGGATACAGACATTTCATAAAAACCACTTTTTGGGTCCTTAGGACCTCAAAACATGTAAACCCACTGAGAAATCGTAGAATTTCCTATCTTCACAAAGCTTTACTTTCGCTACGCTAACTAATAGCAATGCAATAATGGATCTATTGCAATAATAGTTACCTTATAGTACATTGAGCACATGGTAGTGCCCAGAGGCGACTACAATTATGAATTATAATGCTACACAAAAGAGTTACTATAGCTTATTTCAATGATTGCGAGCTGCCACCCCAAAAGTTTGGACTTCTTCGGAATTGCCTATAGTATCTCATACAAAGCACAAGTCAATGACTTCAATCATTTATCCATTCACTCCAGTTGATCGGAATCAAGCCTCATTATCCATTAATGCAATACGGAAAACTCTGTAGTAGCACTTGCCCTGGCACAAACAGGAAAATAGAGGAAACCTGGCTGCTTGAGGTGAACTTGAAAGGATGACGTCATGGAATCGATGACGTCAAAAGTGAGTGAGATAGAAAGAGGTTGGAGTGAATTCGCCAACAAGTGTATTAAATTAATTCGCTCTACCTTAGTCTGTGGCCCCTCCACTAAACATTCACTCTAAAGATATTATTAATTAGCTCGTAACTTATGGAAGGTGCAGAACCGTCAAATCATTCACAATTTTGAACAGGTACATGATGTTTACTGCTCCATTTCCGACTTCAGAGTTTCGACTTTCGTAGTTTATGAACTTGACTGGTTCATTCAGTTTATTTAACAATATATAATGAGAATAACTTTGGAAGAAACCCATAGAGATTAAATTAAAAATATGGGTGATATAACAACTAAGCGGACATAGGCACCTATTTGTTTTAAGGCGCTTATTCCATCACATACGTCAATAGTCAATGGTAAATATGGTATTGACGGACATTTCAATTTTACTCTATGCCATTGTTAAAATTGATCAATGATCATAGAGTAAAATCACGCGCTGCAAACAATAACAAACTAAAATGGCGTCATGGAATATGTTAAGTACAAACATTTTAATAGATTGTTTATAAAACAGTTTTCATCCATTAAACAGATCGGTGAAGGTCGATCTTACTTCGGATCTCCTACTGTTATTAGGTTTTATTAAAAATAATAAGTGAACGAAGAAAACAAATACAAACAAAATTTCAAAAAACAAATGCAAACAAATTTCAAAAATTTGGCGCATACGTGTCAATAGAAGAAAAGTGATCAATAGTAGAAAAAACATGTGGAATGTAGTGTATCAATGAACAATTAAAATTTCCGTCCATACCACATTTACTATTGACTATTGACGAATGTGGAATAAGCGCCTATAAAAATCTATCCTGCAATTTCCGTAAAAATTGAGCTTTTATTTTTTTACGCCCTGAACCTTAGGCGCCCATTCCACCGACCGGCTAGGGCTATTTACAAACACAGTGACGTGGTAGCAGACATTCAAGACTTAGGCGGGGTTTACGGGGTGGTATACTTTTATGTTGATGGTAGTTCGGTCTTTATCCATTGTGTAACTGCTCTTTTGAAACAATTGAAGTTTTCTAATGACATTATTTGGATTGGTAGTTTATTGTAATAGGATATGCCTATATATTCAGATTGGTGTTGAGATCTTGTGGTTCGAACAGTTTGTTGTGTGAAAGGATGTGTGTGGAGCCATCTTGTGTTGTGTGAGTGTTGTACAGATTTTAAGTTTTGTTTTTGATTGCGTACTAATATTATTGAGTTTTTATATATAATTGTTTAATGTCTAGGACATCCGCTAAAATGTATAGGTCTTTTGTTGGATATAATGTCCCCTTTTTATGTATAGTGTATGCTGGTAGAAATGCTGACATCCCAATTACCTTGCAGTAGACCCAAGTGTGACACATTGGCGGCCCCAGGGGCGGGGGGAAACCATTGAATACTACAATAGATAAAGGCGGGGTTTCCACATTCGTCAATGGTCAATGGTAAATATGGTTTTGACGTGGTAGCAAACATTTTTAGTATGTCTTTAATGTCTGCTAAAACGTCAATGCCACATTTACCATTGACCATTGACGTATGTGGAAACCCCGCCTAAATGCAATTGCCACGTTTAAAACAAATACAAATAGTTACCATAGCAATGTAAACAATAGTCTACCGGTACCTCGGATGCATTGTAAACAGTGGTAGGTGAGTCAGGAAATTCGCATTGAACAAGCTTGAAATGCAAAAAATACTTTAGTGTTGGAATCAGCGGTTGAACCTTCGATTGAAAATGGTTTTCCTTATACTGACGTATAAATAGCGGAGCAATAAATAGTTTTTATCGGTCTCGAGACGGGTAGTGGATAGTGGACAGAAAAGGGGACTAGTTGAATCCTTGCACCACCACTGGCATGCTACCCCGAGCGTGGGTCCTGGAGTGCCCGGCCGAACCTTCTTTTGGCACCACCCTGCCGTAAGCAGCAGCAGTTGGAACTCAAAGAACGTGAGGGCCGCAGTGTGCCCCTCACTATTATTTTTTAATCGTATGTATTTTGTATGTCTCTGCCCTGTAATTCCACTCGATTCGGCAACTATAATTCAGTGTTCCTCGAAGAATGTTTCATAATATTTCGTGTTTTGTCCCACATAATACCAAAATTTCTCATCATGTTTGAATAGTGATATGGTAAAGGTTAATGGTCCTCAGGCTTAGTCCAGAGAAGGGCTGATGGTTTCTGGACAATTGACTGATTACTCTTCTATTCTACTCTGAATTATTGAGTAAATCCGACCCTCTTGAGGATTCGAACTGCCGTTCTCCCGATTGAATCCTCGTTAAAATCCTCAAGGGAATCGAATTTACTCGATAATTCAGAGTAGAATACAAGAGCGATCTATCGTCCAGAAACCATCAGTCCTTATCAGGACTAAGCCTGATGATGGGAGTAGCACCCACTCCCGAAACGTTGCCCCCTTCCCCTAGTAGTAGTAGTATGGTTTGACACAGTCCCAGGCCACGGTGAGGACCCATAGGACTCCAGTGGACCTCCTGATTATAGTGGATTCCGAACCACTTGGGAGACACAGTGAAGTCACACGATTAGTTCGGAGGTGACCAGGACAAGTCCTACCATGTTTCCCTACCGGCACTGTGCACACTACCAATTTATCTGCAGCTTTGAACCTGCTTTGGTCCGCTGGATTTAACTTGGTAAGGCGGCCGGCCCCCCTTCCCCTAACAATGGGCTCTGCTCTAATTTTTCAGTGACTGTGAGGCCGCTGCCTCTATTGGCTATTAGCACAGCAGGCAATGTAAGTCCAACTAACTCTTTGGGAAATAATATGGTTGAATGTACCCAGTACAGGCGGAATTTTTCCTTTATTGTCGAACCTCGAACCTTTTACTTTCGGTTAATAGTCCAGTTTCCTACCAACTCGACTACGTTAGTTGCCGCCATAATGCAATGTACCAGTACCCATATCAAAATTAATTAAAGCCGAGTAACATGTCATTTGATGTTCTTCGGCTGAATAGGTTTAGTTCTGATTGGATGAGAGCTCTTCGTGAGTATGGTCCATAAACGTTAGGGAACCGTAGGCTTAATTCAAGGGTAGGGCTGTTTTGAATAATGCAGCAAACCCTCGGAAGGGCATGCACAACGCTGTTCCATTTCGCGGTCAAAAGGAAGCAGAGGTCGCGAGTTCATGTCGACGGGAACATAGTGGCTGTGTGGGTTATGAATATTAACAAGGGTTCCTCTTAATAAGTTTTTAAGGCTTGGCTTGTGTGGTCCGAATGGAAGCCTACCTACTTTATTCTCTCTCGGACACGGTGGTTAGGTTATCCCGGCCTAGCCGAAAGAAATATAATGGATCAATGCCAAAAGGTACCTTGTAGTCAGTGCCGGATTAACCATGAGGCCCAGTTCTCAGGTCCCCCAGTCAAAAACCGTTAAAAAGGGTCCGCACAATATACTTGTAGGCCTATACGCAAGCAAAAAAATAGTTTCATCAAAAATATTAAAAAAAAAACAATACAATTGAAACTATTAAAACGTTTGAAATTGGTGGGGAAAAGTGGCACTAATTTAATGTTTTGGGCCTTTCTGTTAGCAAAAAAATCAAATCATAGGAAAGCTGGACTGACCAATACGATTAGGCAGCCGGTTTTCTCTTTTTTTTATTAAAAGTTGTAGGTAGGGGGCCCCCAAAAGGGTTAATCTAGCACGGCTTGTAGTATATTCTCTGACTCTGATTTAATATATATACTAAAGTAGATTTAGTATACATACTTAGGCGGGTATTCCACATACGTACATCGTCAATGAAAATTATGAAATTGAAGGACATTTCAATTTTACTCTATGCCATTGTTAAAATTGATCAATGATCAATTGATCATAGAGTAAAATCACAAACAATGAAAGAAACGAACTAAAATTAAAAAATGGCATCATGGGATATGACAAGTACAACTATTTTAATTGATTTCTTTAAAAAGAACGCATTTCTGTATAAAAATTATAAAAATTATAATAAGGTTTAAATAATAAGGCGACGAAGAAAACAAATACAATTTCAAGAAACAAATGCAAACAAATTTCAAAAATTTGGCGCATACGTTTCAATAGAAAATTGTCAATTTTTGAAAAAAAAAAAAAAACATGTGGAATGGCCGCCATCAATGAAAAATTGAAATGTCCTTCAATTTCATAATTTTCATTGACGATGTACGTATGTGGAATACCCGCCTGAGGAGGCAGGGGTATTATGGTATTAGAGAAAGGAAGTGAAAATGTGAAAAGGAAGTTGCGGGCAGTTCACTATAAATTAAATTTAAACGGGGCATCTCTCTCGGGGGGAGGCGGGGATAGAGAAAATACTGGTGTGAAATTGTAGACTTTAAGGCAGAGATTTAGTATTAATATTAAATAGGGCCATGTCATTTTGACGTAATTCCTCGTTATACAGCCTTAGAGAAATTCATATAAAAATGCTAGAACTTTCTCAGTAAGCTTACATTTTCTTACCTGATATTGCAATAACTCTAAATGGCACAATAAAATGCAAAATACCGATTTTGTAGAGACATATAGTAAATCCGTCGAGTAAATAACTTCTGTATATTGATAAAAGTTGTATTTTTTATTTTATTATTATTATTTTATTATATTTTTCATGCGACTTATTTTTTCATGTCTGTACTCAAACGAGGAATTTATTAAATTCCTCAAAATAACACACTCATTGTTTGCTTAAAACAAATATTTTGAAATTCCTGCCTTAAACAACAATTAAATACATATCATAATACAATAAAACATACAGCTATTCACATGAATTTCAGTCCCAAGGAGAAGCACACTGCCACTGTCAATAACTCCTACAGCACGGTCATGGCCATTTGGGATTATTAAAATACCGGAGTTTATTCAATTGTTTTAAACGAATGAGTGAAAAATGCGTGGGAAATTCAAATTGAGAAATTAATATTTTTTGTGAGTTTTCAATTTTTTCTCCCTTACATAGACACATTAATTAAAATTCGTATAAAATTTCAAAATTCTACCTGTACATTTTAATGTTTATTTGTATCTCCTTCAATAATTATTAAACAATGCAATCATTCTCTTGTATTCTAATAATGTATTAATTTGTATCCCGCGCATATTCTAACACCATTTATTCACGTGACCCGTTACCGTACTACTGTGGTATTAAAAAATAAACCCCGATATTATAATAACCCCAAATCGCTGCTGTTAAGTTTAACAAGCTTAGAAGGAAAATGAAGTGGCATAAATATTCTCCTTAAAGAATAATAATCAATCAAAGAGCTTAGCGTGGTATACACTACGATGCAATATCCACATTGACAATCATTCTGTTGTTTTCCTAAATGGCCCTGTTTGCTTGATCGCAGAATGTTTATTGACAAGCACGATTCACAATATAGTCAGCAGCAGAATTTAGCTTAATTTCCCAGATGGTCGCATGACCTCGACGTTTATTCAGCACTCAAGCGCACTAATTAATATTTCCTGTGGTTACCTTGTTATGTTATAACAAAGCATTAGGTAATTACTGGATGAAACAGAGTTATAGTCGTTACATGCCCGCATCGTATAATTTTCCCAATTAAAGATAAAATCGATTTATGCTGTGGACTTGTAATGGAACAATATACTACATTGGAATTAATGTGCTGTAACCGGGGAAAATTTTCAGAGAAAATATTAGGGTGCTTTTAAACGAGTACATGCTGGTATTGAACAGCATGGGAAGTAAAGCAAAGTTTTAGGGTGACCCCCTAATTGATTAACCCATGGCCACTTGGGGCACAGCCCACGGCCCCCTCAAAAATGCCTGCGGAATTCCGGCCCCCCACAAATGAGATTTTTTGTAGATTAAAATATTAGAAAGTAGAAGTTTTAAAATTGGCGGGAAATTATGCGGTTTTCTTTTTTTTTTTGCTGCAATCCTGGTAGATTTTTGAATTTTAGAGGAGTTTTGCACGATGCACCCAGTGCCCCCCCCCCCCCCACATGGGTTAATCCGGCACTGCGGATCTCTAAGAAAAGCACAGACAAGTGCAATTCATTCTAAACCCTCTACTTATATGCTCTTTTTGACATGATACGTATTGAGTGTCGTCCAGCGTTTAAGTTTAGGCGTAGATCGTGGGTTCGAATCCCGCCAAGTTCATTTTTTTCTATATCATCTAAATTCGGTTGTAGCGAGGAGGTTTACCTCTTCAACCAAAGTTAATTTAATGTTAGTGTTATCCTTGTGAGAGTTTCCTTGGTGACTTCGTGGAACTTGGAGAACATCATGAGTAGAGGAAGAAGAACGCAATGATCCACAGTAAAATACTTTAATAGTGACCGGTTTCGGATAAAATCCATCATCAGACTAACAACACATGAAAAAACGCCAGCTTATATACTACGGGAAGGGAATGTGAGGAGGAGCTGCGGGGGTTGAGTACATAAATCGAGTAGTGGGGATACAGTTTGAAACATTATATCGTTCGTGAGAACCTCGTTATTCCTAATAGCCTTTCTAATCTCTAAGTTTTCTAACCTGTCTAATAGTCTACCTTTACTACAATAATACAGAATTTTAAAATCTTCAAAATTACATGAGTGCGAGTTACTTGAGAGGTGGTCCGCAAAAGCTGAGGTACAGTCATTTTTACCGATCGCATTTTTATGCTCACGTAAGCGAAACTTAAAATTGCGTCCACTCTGTCCAATGTAGTTGTGTTATACTATATATACACTTATACAATATATACTTATACTATATATACACCATATAATACTGTAATATAATATTATAAAGTTACCCCCAAGTTTAGTCGATCCAGCAGTTAGCTTCAAAAGATTCTGACGATGTAAATTCATAAAATATAGTGGTGTGGCGTGCTATTTTTCAGAATTCTAGAATTTCACTTTTGAACCTATTTTTTTTTTACAAATTTAAGTTATTTAGGGACAAAAGGCAAATCGCACTACTTGCAGCGGGGACCCCAAGCCAATTCAAAATTATAGGCCATATAAGTCACAATCGATTGCACGGATGTTTAGTGATAGATATAGCAGTCAGCAGTCAAATCCTCGGGGTGTGGGGGGGGGGGAGGGGTGCTGTATCTCCCGGAAATCTGTCCCTGCAGCGTATATGTTTTAAATTCTTGAAAATACTATTACACTATTTTATTAAAAAATTTATCATTGCAACTGTTTTGATTGACCTTGCTTCAGTGATTTTTGATTCGATTCAAGATATTGGTAGGAATTTACAAAAATAAATTTCACAAATTTGATGCTGGTTCTGTTGTAGATGTTATGAATCCCTTCATATTTATCTTGTGCCTTTCAATCTTGAAGCAAAAACATATTTTTTATTAATTCCACAGAATAAATAAAATTTGGGGTTCCCTATAATTTGGACGCCCTTAAAAATTACCAGCGAAGCAATGTTACCAAATTGGCATTTTGAGTCTTCCTGCTACAGTATATCGTAGCCTATGTTTTTTGTAGGCAATTGTTGCTTGCACGATCATAGAGGGCCAGAAAGGTGATGTGCGATCAAACCGCTTCTGCCCTCTAAAAGCGAAACTCTGTATTTCCCGTGAGCAGGCGCTCTAACAGAACGCCGAACGGTCCACGTTAGCTTTGCTCACAGTGTCAAAACAGCGCGATGTGAATAGGTTCATGCCGCTTAATGGTCTGCCGTTCACGAGCTTGCTGACGAATTCAAATACGAGATTTAAAAAAATCAACCCTTACCCAGGTACACATTTTTTGTTTTTATTGTACCTTTTTCCCAACTTTTTTGTTAAATTTGCAATTTTATTGCTAGGTAATCAAAATTCTACATTTAGTTTTTTAACGGTCGTTACGTGTACATACATGGGTTTTTTTTGTTATGTAAGCGGGATTCTTTTACAATTGACATGTCATTATTTAAAATCCTGCTGGGGACCATTTTATGATCCTTTTGGAATGTTTTTATTTAACAAAATATTTAATTCGTGGATTATCAAGAAAACATCTTGTCCTTGTAATGGTATTATTTAGGATTAACATTAACAAAGTAGTTATACTAGTAGCCTAGGGAGAATACGCAGGTTTTTTTTCCAAAATTTCTTAATTATACGAGCCAAGACAGTTTATTTCCGCACATGGGTTGCACACAGCCCACGGGCTGAGCCCTGCAGCATGTTATAAATTTATTCGTAATTATATACGTAATTGTATACGATACTAATTGTAATTGTACAGACTTTTGATGGAAATAATAAAGTTTTGTTATGTTATTTAAATTTATAACTAAGAGCTATTAGCAATACCTTGTGGACCTTCCTGAGGCATATATGGAGTGATTTTTTTTTTTTTATATGCCTCAACATTTCTACATTTTTTTAACGGACCCACGGGGTCGGCGGGAGCACGGATCTTCATCTTCCAGGTGTTCCGGTCATGTGTACCTTCTGGCGACAAACCAAGGGTCCAGAGGTCCTCGCTCACTTTTGTGTTTAGGGACACCTAATTACTTGGGCAATACTTCGACCTAATTGGTAAACAGTTCATAATTTAATTTAGTCATGCTTTATATAGTTTTGGTTTCAGGCTACCATCCCCATTAAGCATTGCAAAGTTCGAGGGTTGTCCATTGTTAATTGCTCATTATAATAGCTTAAAGTTAATTAAAACCCTTTATGGAATATTTCAATATAATATATAATTATATAATAAATAAATAAATAATAAAATAATATTGTATTCCTTCAGAGGAATGTCAAGTCTTCTTTGGGGTTAGGGAACTAGCGCAAATTGGCGTTATTGGACTAAGCATTTTTTAAGGTTGTAGAAAATTACGCTTTCCTAAAATAGCACTTATTAATTTATTTTCAATTAAAATGATGCACGATAAATAAATATATAATAAATATAAATAATAATTAATTGACTCGTATGACAAGCCTGGTTGGTTCCCAAGAATTGAGATTCGGAGAATATGGCCACTTAAGGCGCCCATTCCACCGACCGGCTAGGGCTATTTACAAAAACGGTGACGTGGTAGCAGACATTCAAGACTTAGGTGCAGTTTCCACCGACCTCGCATTGAAGAAAGCAAATGACATTGACGGAAATTAGAATTTTTCTTTTTATAGAAATCTATTAAAATGTTTGTACTTAACATATCCCATGACGCCATTTTTTAATTTTAGTTTGTTTGTTTGTGATTTTACTGTATGATCATTGTTCAATTTTAACTATGGCATAGAGGAAAATAAACATTTCCGTCAATTCTGCAATGCGAGGTCGGTGGAAACCCCGCCTAAGTCTTGAATGTCTGCTACCACGTCATCACTGTTTTTGTAAATAGCCCTAGCCGGTCGGTGGAATGGGCGCCTTAATAATAATATTAGGCTATTCTACTAGTAGTATTGACAAGCAGTATAATTCCTTGTAAAGCTCATACAATAAGCATATTACATTATTTTGTTTTACATTTGCGGCAGGAGAACTGTAGTCAATGGCTGCATGTAGAAATCAGACTGTATTGGTTCAACGCCAAACTAATAGTGGCGTCTACCAGGGACGGATCCAGTCCATTATTTGGAGGGGGGGTAGTTGTGGGTCAAAATAGGAAAAACATATGTAGTATCGATGAAATCAGAGCGTAATAAATTAACTTACAATAGATTTATTAAATTAGGGGGGGGGGGCAGCTACCGTATCCGTCCTTGGTATCTTCTCATTTTAGTTTAAATAATAGATATTATGTTCAGATTAGGTCCAGATAAACCTAGGCTAGGTAATTAGCACGAACGTTTAAGAAAAGGCTGTGCCTTTCGTCTGTGTATTCTTAATGGAATTTGATCTTCAAAGGTATGTTGGAAAATCTAACGCACGCTACAGCTATATCATCGGATTTTCCAAATTTGTAAAAATATCACACATTGTAGGGCCTATATGAAATGTTCTTTCATTTTACACCCTAACTATGAGCCTGCGTCTTAGTTATGGAGATTTATTCGCCCAAACGTCATTATTCTATAAAAATTAATTTGTATAAGAAATTAATCCCAAACCTTACAACGCAGGCTCATTATTCGCAAACCAAAGTAAAGCTCTCAAGTAGAGCTTTAATTTTATGTGTAATTTGACACATGTTTACATTTGAAAATTCTGAGATACCATCTAAGCCCCCTGAAACCCTTCTTCCCAGGCTTCGAACCTCAGAAAACAATTAAATTCCCCCAAAAGACAATATTATCAAATTTCTATCCCATTTTCAAAATTAATCCAAATAGCTGAGATAAATAGGGTGTCCGGGTGGTCTGGAACACCCTATAATAGAGATGTACTAGAAACATTGAAAAATTGCACCGGCAATCCCTGCATCTTCATCGTATTTTAATAAAAAAAAATTATGGTTTTATGCTTTTTTCTACTTGGCTAAATCTTCTTAGATGAGTGTAAGAGAGGGCTTTATAGCCCTAACTCCACTAGGTTGGCTTAGTAATAGAACGAAAAGTCAATATTTATTTATTTATTATAAACCTACATTATTGCCATGGCGAGCTCTGAATGATCCTCTTTCGAATAGAAATCCATGGCCAAATGACGTCAAATCCCAATGTTTTGATTCGTTGGGCACGCGGTTGAGCCCATGATCTGATTGGTTGGGTGCCAGCATTTTCGCATGCGAAAGAGGTCCATGCTGGTGAAAACCATCCTTAAAGTGTCATTAGGTTTTCAATGCTGGCAAACCATCTGGCCCTACCGAGGCTGATCTGCCCATTTCGACATGTGCAATAGTTTTCCTGCTGCTCCTGTTGTTTTCTTTAGGCGGTGTTTCCACATGGGCTACGTCAATCATCAATGACAAATATGATTTTGACGTGGTAGCAGAATTTTTAGTATGTCTTTAATGTCTGCTAAACCTTCAATTTAACATTTCTTATTGACGATTGACGTATGTGGAAACACCGCCTTAAGAAAAGTGGTCTCACGAGGGTGGCTTGACCACAGACCACTTCAGGTGACGATGTTAATTTATACTTTCTTGTCGATCACTTGATTGTATAATTTAGCAGAAATATATATGTATATTTATTTATTTATTTATTTATTTACAATCTTAAGCGTTGACAATTGTAAATTTTGACGTTTCGGGGACCGGTGGATATCTCTGTTCACTTACGTGGTTCCATTCATTAGTAACCCCTGTGGTAAAGGCTATATATTCAATGACAAATACATTACATTGTAGTATTATATGGTATATATAACACTGACATTAAATTAACTTTGGTTGAAGAGGTAACCTCCTCGTTATAACCGAAATTTGAGGATATGGAAAAAACTGGGCTTGGCGGGATTCGAACCCACGATCTACGCCTAACCGGGGCGTCGTCTTAACCGCTGGACCACAAGCCCCGACAAGTCCAGTCCAGACCTGTTCAGTTGGATAGTTGTGTAGTTGTGCTAACCTGTCTAGCAACACGAATCATGTCAATTAGAGCATAAGTAGAGGATTTGGCATTTACTGGACTTGTCGGGGCTTGTGGTCCAGCGGTTAAGACGACGCCCCGGTTAGGCGTAGATCGTGGGTTCGAATCCCGCCAAGCCCAGTTTTTTCCATATCCTCTAATTTCGACAAATACATGTATGAAAGGAAGAAAGCCTATTGGGTACAAAGGAAGGGGGGGGGGGGGTTGTGTACTGGGCTACTTACTACAGGCACTTATGATATTAGGAACATGCTTCCGCCAAGAATAGGCATGTATTCCAACGAAGTTTTTATTTATTTATTAGCATTTTCCTAAAGATGGGCCCAAATTTGCCAGAAGTGTAAAATTAATAATTTTTTGAAAACTGTACATTTCCACTAGAAACCAAAAACGAGTGAGGACCTACGACCAGAAAACGAGTCTGTGCTCTTAAAAAGAGTATACGTCTGCAGCCCACATGAAAAATAAATACAATTTCCTTTCTTTCTGTCTTTATTCAATTGTTTTAAAGAAATGAGTGCAAAATACGCGGGGAATTGAAATTGATAAATTAATATTTTTAATGAGTTTTCAATTTTTTTCTCTCTTAGATGTAGGCTAGACACATTAATTAAAATTCTTATTATATTTAAAATTCTACCTGTGCATTTTAATGTTTATTAGCTAGTATATTTCCATGGGCGCCGGTTCCACAAGGCTTGGTATGGCTGCATTGCATTGCATTGCACTTATTTAGAACAAATCTTATAATTATTTTTTGAAAATTAAAAATTAAAGCAAATGAAATCGTCAAATCGAATGTTTAAATCGAAATTGGCGGGAGCGCTGAAGATTTATTGAAATGATAGCTACAGAGTGAAGCCATATATTTATTGGTGGAGGAGGGGGGGGGGGGCAAATTGACTCCTTCCCCCCGTAAAAAAAATATTTCCTCGGGCAATGATGGGCCATACCAATAATTTTCAAAACTCGGCGCCCATATGTATTTCATTCAATTATTAAACAATGCAACCACTATTGTATTCTAATAATGAATTAATTTGATTTTCCCGCGCATATTTTCGCCCCGTCACGTGACACCTTACTACTGCGGTATTAAAAAATAAATCCCGGTATTATATAGAAACCCGGGAATTATAATAATCCCAATTCGTAATGTTCAGGCTCTTATGGTCACCTGAATATGAAGACCTTGATGAAACTACCAGAAATTAACTACCAATAAATTAGTGCTTTCCTTGACCTTGAGCCTAAACCCAACACTGTTGATGGGGAAAGCTGTTGCTTCAATAACATAATAAATGTGGGGGACATGAGCTGTCAGCGTCACGTGGCCAATCAGCCTTGGTGGCGTCATGTCCGCTGCCATCAAAATCAATTCGGCCCCTTAATTGATATGGACATTATAAACAAACATTATTACATACACCCAAGTCAATTACCATATAGTAGCTTGTGACGTGGCTTACCTAATGTGATAGTGGCAGCTTGCCGGCCTATTCAGAATCAATACTTGCAGTAACAGAACGAAGCTGACCCTAGTTTTGGCCACCCCTGAATCTCCCCAAAATCCGTTGGTACAATTTTTTTTATTTATTATAATACGTAGCCTATGTTAAAAATATTTGGTCAATTGTGACGAATTATATGTTTTTTTCTAATTGTTGGCGTTATTATTTTTCCACGAATTGGATAATTTGGTAAATTTCTATCCCCTGCCAGAAAACGGATAAATGCACTGCACTGCAGCAACACCAAACAATAAAAAAATAAAAAAATAGGCCCTTATAGTATATGTGTATGAAATAGTCCTCTAATTCTTCAACATAACAAATTTTTATGACTTGGTGCGTTTGAGCTCGTAGATTGCATAGCCACCACTCGTTGTCTTAGCCATTTGACCATATATTGTAGCATGATGTCTAGGTAATACAAAGTTCTGAAATACTCGATTCTTACCTTTGAAACCACTAAATAGGTATTTACTGTTTATAGTATGTATATTATTTAGACACGTACCTGTATTTGGGTAAGTCATGCTTTCGCCTGCTTCATTGCGTGAATGGTAAGCTTGGCTCAGCTTGTCCATTATCGCTTGTAGCCGGTGTAAGTTGACATCGAGAACGCATACCAGCTTGCCAATCGCCAAAAATGCATACGGAAACAATACAAATAATGTTCGAAATCCATGGGGTCATTGGTAGTGGACAAGGGACCCATAAAAAGTCCTTCAAAAATTACAATTAAAATTACAAACTGTCCGTGAATGCCTCGCATTTTAAAAGCTAAGCATAGTTGCGGGTTGTTGTCGCAGAGGTATCTACCTACCCCTAAATTCGGCTAGGTACTCATCCCCGCACTCTACATTCAGTCTTAATATTGTATCGGCTCCGATAGGTTCTATATTTATTTAATTATATACCTATTGTTAATTTACATTAATTTTATTAGTTGTGGTTGTAGTATTCTCGTGTTTGTGTTATTATTCGTTATATTAAACAGTGTTTATTGTGCTCGCCCCTGCTGCGATTCCTGCGGATACTTTGCAAGCCACGGACTCCAGCAGTAGATGAGTAGCGTAGCCTATTCACTTAAAACACATACACCCAGACACCTTACAGCACCACGCTATACATTACATATTATAATAGGTCTACCTTCTGTACTACTAAGCAGAGTATACGGTAGGCTTATTTTTTTATCTCTTATTCTCTTACCAAATCATATTATTTTCATACTGTCCACTCTCATTTCATAGGTACCTAAACTTCCAGGAGCGTAATTTGGAGTTCCTAGTTATTAGCTTATTAGGATACGCCCCTGTTGTGAGTTAGGTACTTATTTTTATTTCCTGAGCTATCGCAGAAAACCACACAAACCCTATGTAATACGAAGTTATGAAATACTCGATTCTTACCTATATGAAGCCTCTAAATATTAATGATATATTGTACCATTTATATATTTTATAAATTGAGTAAAAACCGGTTATAATTTCTACCGGCAAAACTGAGTGATTATGCAGTAGTAGCCTTTGGCTGTTGTTAAGGAAAAACTGAAATTAAATGTTCAGGTAATTGGAAAAACTTCTGCAAATTTCTTTCGTGCTGAGTTTATAATTTTTTTGTTGTATTATAAGTTCTTGAGGTTCCGTTCCACCTCAGTAATTCAGTTATTAAATTAGTTAGCGACTACTTCCTATGTTTCTGAGACAAATCCCTCTCGCAGTGTGGCCGGGTTTTACAGATTTATTTTCCCTCTTTTGCTATATGGTTAATTATACTATTAAAGTTGTGCGGTGATATGAAACTGTATATCATTAAACACCTAATCGTTTATTAGGTATTGAACTGCAAGGCCGTGCCCACGTTTTGATTTCGGGGGGAGGGGGGGTCCAAAATGTTTTTTAAGTAATTTATTAATGAAAGTCCATTAGGTATATCCAGTGTTCAAACTCAAATAATTTTATTCCAATTCTTCTAACAATACAGGTTTACATAAAAAAAGTTATTTCGGATGGGGGGAGGTCCGGACCCCATGGACCACACCCCTGGGCACAACTATGTACTGAAGTGTCCCACCTGGGTTCATCCCGATTCAGATAGCTTACTACTGTAGTATATCCTTTTTGGCGCCACCCGTCGTACCAAGTTAAATCCATCAGAACAAACCAGAACAACTGCAGTTAACTTGGTTGTGTGCACAGCGTTGACAGGGGAACATGGTGGGACATGAAAACGCGCTCATTTTCAGTGCGTGTCGAGTCTTGGTCACCTCCTAATTAATCGTGTGTCTTTACTATGTTCCCCAAGTGCTGGTTCGGAATCCACTAATATAATTAAAAAAACTGTAATATACTATTTACTTACTTCCTTACTTACTTAATTAGGAGGCCCATCCTGTCATCAACTCCCCTTCTCCCTGAGGTGAATGAGTCTGCCCTTAGGGTGCCTCAAGTTAATTAACAGACTCACTCCCCCCACCAGGCTGACAGGGTTGCTTACAGCCGAAATGCTGATAGCTGGCGTTGGAAAAAAATACAAAATTAAAATATTTGGTAATATCCATTACAATTCTTACTTATGCATCTAATACCTTACCAAAATCAGAAAACACCTACCCGAATGAAAACACAGCGAAACTGTTTCCTTATCATTTTGTTGTCTACACCATATGCAGCGTCTGCTGTCGCAAAAACATTTTGTGGGAAATTAAAGGTAAAACACCTACTGCTATACTGATTGGACACAGACCAGTTAAGGGCTAAAAACGGATAATTGATTTCTTCTTAATTTTTTCAAAGCATCGGTCCAGGCGTCCAGTTTTATTATCTAAGCTTGGCCCATGCTATTCTTCATTCTATCTAAGAACAAGGACACAATAAGGGAATGTGGGTCATGCCGCTGGGGTAGTTAGCCATCAAACGTAGACGGTTCTTGCTTAACTCTGATTAGATTTTCTCGGATTCTGCTGCCCTAACTTCCATGCATCTTCGTCTGTTAAATCAGTGAATTCACCGCTGTATTCCGTAGGGAGCTAGCAGATACTATTCATTTGGCCCACTATTGTACAACCTGTGGTATAAGTTCATAGGTCCATCATCCCTGTTGGTCAGGAAAAGTCCAGTTGGTAGCGAATTAAACTATGAAACATAAGGTCGAGGTTCGAAACGCGACCCAACTCGGATTAATCAATCAATATAGTCATACAACATGCAATACATTTGTTATACAAAAATACCGTAGTATTAGTAGGATTAGTATCTTAGTTTCATTGGTAGGAAAAGTGTGGCAGAACATTCCGAATAGAGCTGTGGTCATGGCATAGGATACTCTGCCAGTACTGAGGCACAGATGTAGATCGTGGGTTCGAATACCGCCAAACCTAGTTGTTCTATATCCTCTAATTTTGGTTATTACGTGGAGGTTACCTCTTCAACCAACGTTAATTTAATGTCAGTGTTTTATACAACATATAATATTGCATTATAATGTGTAAAGCATTACCTTTATGGCATTAAGTATGTAAGCTCACAGACGTGTTCGGTTGGATAGTTGGGTAGCTAAGGTGCTAACCTGTCTAACATTACGAATCATGTCAAGTCGATCATATAAGTACCTCTACTTATATACTTATGTAGGGTACCGTACTTATATGCATATCAACTGTTCTTGTTGGGGCTGGTGGTCCAGCGGTCAAGAAGACGCCCCGGTTAAGTGTAGATCGTGGGTTCGAATTTCGCCAAGGCCAATCTTTTTTATATCCTCTAATTTCCGTTAGTACCTTAAAATTGTTAACTTAATCTAACTTCAACTTCAAATTTCAATTTATTATGTCAGATATTAAGCTACTGTATTCTACAAAATAATAATAATAAACCTTTCTTTTCATTATATAAATGATAGGGGAGACTGCAAGGTCATCCCATTTTTAATACAAGAATTTGCGTTACAATGTCTAGGCATTAACACAAGAATGAGGGTATCGGAGTAATAACATATTGACATTATTGCTTTCCTTTACTATATTATATTGTAAGTTCTTATAAGGACTCTTTCTAAGATAGCTTTGTGATGGTCGAAATTTTCGCTCACAAAATCAGTATAGGTCATTCTTGCGAGGGTTTCTATGCATACTTCAAGTCCTGAACCACTGAACCACATATTATACCCTATGAAGCAAAACCTCTAATCCTAAAGTATTTGCGCCAAATTTGTGAAGTAAATTCTCCGCATTGTCTAACCCTTACACCAGTAGTACGGTCTTAAGATTCAACTCATTTCAATTGAAAATACAAGCATACGTGTTACATCAATGCTTGATTGTTGTTTCAATGCTGTACGTACTGTCTATGAAATCAGAAATGTTTACTGACAGTCCGTCTAAGAGCCTTGGGCAGAATTGTTATTATTCGAATTGCTGCAGTGGATGGGAGCTAGCGGTTTCGCTTCATGCTTCCGCAACAACCATATTGCGCTCTATATACCACAACAACAGGATCGCTGCATTTGTTCCCTACCATTCAACCATCCATCGTGAACGAAGTTTATGCCGCTTCCACTATACGACGTATATATCTTGGGGAGGCTACAGGTATAGCCCTAAATGAAATTATCTACATAATTATCTCAAATAATAGTTTCTGGACAGTTTGCCCTATTGGTTATGCAACTTTTGTAGGTAACTTTAGTATTAGTCAGTATAGATCATAACTCTAAAGCTGGCCATTCACGAGGGCTCCAAACGGACCTGCGCCAAGCCAAATGGCGCGCCCTGTTCCATTTGGCGTTAGCGCCATTTAGAGGGGTCATTCACCACTACGCTGAACCAGTCGCTCCAGATCTTTCAAATTGTGACGATATGGAAGAGGTACTTTTACACTTTACAATTTGAAAGATTTGGAGCGACTGCTTCAGCATAGTGGTGGATGACCCCTCTAAATGGCGCTAACGCCAAATGGAGCAGGACGCGCCATTTGGCTTGGCGCGAGTCCATTTGGAGCCCACGTGAATGGCCAGCTTTAAGAGTTCCTTTTTTTCTCTCTAAGTCGAAGCCGTTCGGAATTCTACGACATTACTGCAGAATATGGCTTTTTGTAACCTTTTTGTAAAGCTGGCCATTCACGAGACTCCAAATGGACTCGCGCCAAGCCAAATGGCGCGTCCTGTTCCATTTGGCGTTAGCGCCATTTAGAGGGGTCATCCACGACTTCGCTGAACCAGTCGCTCCAAATCTTTCAAATTGTACAGGGTAAAAGTACCTCTTCCATATCGTCACACTGTATGTACAATTTGAAAGATTTGGAGCGACTGGTTCAGCGTAGTCGTGGATGACCCCTCTAAATGGCGCTAACGCCAAATGGAACAGGACGCGCCAGCATCCTTCTCCTAAAACCTTTACAGAAATAGCTGTGTCCGCCCTTCGACTAATTCTTATCAATATACAGACACCATCCCCAGCAACTTGAGCCGGGACATCGCTGTGGCATCGTTCCGAATGGCCACAGGGCACGTCTACCTCCAGAGCCACCTCAACAGAATAGGTATCGCTGAATGCTGATTCACACGAATGCCTCCTCTGTTTCCTAGCACCTATTCAGCTGCATTGGCTTTGAGGTAGAAAACCGAATCTACGACACAGGAGGGAATGACTCAGCTCTACTATGCGTAACGGCGTCAAATGGCCTACCAGCCAAGGACGGTCGTCGGCTGTAGAAGAAGAAGAAGAATAATTTTCTTATCGTCACTGTAGTCGGCATATCATTCGCCTCCATAACGTTGTCACTCAAAGCCGGTCCCAGAAACTTGTCAACCCCCTAAGGCGCCCATTCCATTGACCGGGTAGGGCTATTTCCAAAAACGGTGACGTGGTAGCAGACATTCAAGACTTAGGTGGCGTTTCCATCAACCTCGCATTGCAGAATGCAAATGACATTGACGGAAATTAGAATTTTTCTTTTTATAGAAATCTATTAAAATGTTTGTACTTAACATATCCCATGACGCCATTTTTTAATTTTAGTTTGTTTGTTTGTGATTTTACTGTATGATCATTGATCAATTCTAACTATGGCATTGAGGAAAATAAACATTTCCATCAATTCTGCAATGCTAGGTCGGTGGAAACGCCACCTAAGTCTTGAATGTCTGCTACCACGTCACCGTTTTTGGAAATAGCCCTAGCCGGTCAATGGAATGGGCACCTATCAGACTGATCAACTGAGTTCCTATACTGAGCCTCCGACATACAATCTTAGAGGTCTAAGATGTCGACCGCAGATGTTGACGAAACGTTTGGAAGTACGCTATTATCCTGGATTCCACTCATCCATTAATGAAAATCACATTGACAATAATCTCTATTTGCAATTAGAACCGGAGGACTCCGTGAAAATGATACCACAGCACCAAACAGTATGCTTTTCCTTTCACCTTCACCCCTCCATTAAGGGGGAAGAAGATGCTTTGAACTTGAGATGTAACCTTGTCGTATCCCCATTTCGAAAATGTCTCTTATTTGTCTAAAGGCGAGATGGGGGGGGGGGGGAGCTACCCCTTCCACCAGTAGAGAGAGCCTTGCCTGCTTGTCTGATGGGGTGGTTATTTCTGGTTCATTCACGTGGAATGTGCATCCCTTGGAGTTAGGCGGGGTTTCCACATACGTCAATCGTCAATGAGAAATGTGAAATTGAAGGTTTAGCAGACATTAAAGGCATACTAAAAATTCTGCTACCACGTCATTGACGTATGTGGAAACCCCGCCTCAGCACAGCCGTCAAATGAAGTGCGCTCAGGTTGATTTTCATGTTGTATGTATATAAGATTGAATATTAATATGTTTGGTTATCTCACAAGAGGCTACTACTCAAAAACATCCGCAGTTTGATTTATTGTCTAGTCAGAATTTCATTTTTTTAACAACCAACCGAACCTAATTATAATATTGTATTTTTTATTGATTCAAAAATATTATCACATACTGCACTCTATATGCTTCGTGCAGTATTCTTTGTAAGATTGCAATGGGGATGTTTATTTAGCTCCTTATGTACTGCCTGACAAAGAATTGAAAGTAATGAAGTACCTAATGGTTATTTGAACGTATGAATAATCATGCATTCATGAAATCGTTCGCCCTGGTCGCACTTACGACTTTCGCATTCTTTTTCATACGGCCCGCACAGTTTTCAAACGGCATACACAGTTTTCTTTACTGCTCCTATTATTGCTTTCATATTTATACGCAGTATAAGAAAAGCTATATATGTGTTGGTCGAAATTTTTGATTTCGAGACATCAGTCGGGTTACACGTGTTGAGGTCCCAGGCACGAAAAAAAAGTAGCTTTTACGCCTGTTTGTCAATCGGTTGGGTCAGTCAGTTGGTCTGTCTGTATGTTGTTCAATGTAGGCAAACTAGTCGATGGATTTTGATGAAATTTAGCACCTAGGCTCACAAACATTATATTATTGTAATTAGGCGCGGTTTCCACCGACCTCTAAGTGCAAAATACACATACGGTGACGTGGTAGCAGATATCATTAATAAAGGCGGGGTTTCCACCGACCTCTTAGCCGGCCACCTTACCTAGTTGAATCCAGCGGACCAGAGCAGGTTCAAAGATGCAGATAACTTGGTAGTGTACACAGTGCCGGTAGGGAAACATGGTAGGACTTGTCCTGGTCACCTCCGAACTAATCGTGTGACTTCACTGTGTTTCCCAAGTGGTTCGGAATCCACTATAATCAGGAGGTCCAACGTCCTATGGGCCCACACCGTGGCCTGGGTGTCCAACTGTACTACTACTACTACTACCGACCTCTTATTGCAGAATGCAAATGACATTGACGGAAATTTGAATTTTCTTTTTATAGAAATCCATTAAAATGTTTGTACTTAACATATCCCATGAAGCAATTTTTTACTTTTAGTTTGTTTGTTTGTGATTGTACTCTATGATCGTTGATCAATTTTAACTATGGCATAGAGTAAAACAAAAATTTCCGTCAATGTCATTTGCATTCTGCAATGAGAGGTCGGTGGAAACCCCACCTTTGTTAATGATATCTGCTACCACGTCACCATATGTGTATTTTGCACTTAGAGGTCGGTGGAAACCGCGCCTAAGATTTGTTAAAAAATGAATCAATGTTAAGAATTATTGAATTGCTTTCTTGCCTCATCTGGATTGAGTGAAGTCACAAATAACGTAAAATCAGGATCTACGTCAAGTTAATTTCTGCACCTTTTTTTGGCAAGTTGGGGGCTCGCCGGCCCAGTCCGCCACTGAGGTGCGCCTAAACGCGATCTGTAATTTGGGAACCGCTGCGCTGTTGCACGTTCATAATGCCACTCCCCCGTACTGGTTGAAGCTTGGTTCCATCGCTGTCCTGAATTAAGGATTAGGGCTTATTGTCATACGGGGGATAATAAAACGTTATCCGGCGCCATTGGATGTATGTTACTGTCATGTTGGCATTACCTCACATGTCACAACGACCCTATAAAGCTTTATATTACAAAAAGTCTCTATAAGATACTCTCCCATGTAATAAACTTCGTTAATGTTGGCGGCTATATTAAAAACCACAGTAAACTCATGGGAGAATACTATATATTACGTAATTAACTGTAGTACACAGAATATACAATAGTAACTCAACAGTTGCTACTTATACATTACAGTATTTTTCAGTTTGATTGCTAGGGCACAGTCAATCTTCCATTTTGAAAATCTACTCGACCAACAAGAGGAAGTATCCGTCATTGTCCAAACTGAGCCCCTACACCACCATATGACCAATAGAAGATCCGCCATATTTTGGCCTCACATTTTCGCGCCTAATGAAACTCAATAGTTATCTTATGGTACCTAACCCAAGATTTTTAAACTAAAAAAAATGTGTCTTTATTAAATATTTAGGCTGTCTAACTTCACTATTATGATAAATATGCTTTCCCAAAATAGCTGAAAATTATGTGGATTAAAAATAAACAATAGGATCAAATAAGTTCAATCATCCAAAACAACAACTGAACTGTACCCTATAAAATTTGAAATGTAGCAAATGCAAAATTAAATTATAGGCAATAATAACAGGGCAACAAAAAGGCATTTTCTCTTAGTTTTGAAATAAAATACAGAATACCCCCTGCTGTAAGCCCAAAATTGGCGGAAATCATATGACCATGCGACACTAGCGCCAATGGTTCTTTTAGTGTATTATATAAGTTCTTTAGTCCAAACTTGATTTACGATATGCTTTGTAAAATGGTCGATCAGCTCAGCTGCTTCTATATTTTTAAGATGATATGCCCCAAAATTAAATTCTTTTTTCATTTGATTAACTAAGCAAGTTATTAAAAATTCAGTCAATACATGTAGCGTAGTGGTACGGTCTCTGACTTTCACCCGAAAGGTTGTTGGTTCGCTACATTTTCTGGCCATGCTTCGGAAGGCATATGTAAAGCAGGCTGTCCCGGGCCTTCCTAGTTGAGTGTAAGAGAGGGCTTTATGGCATTGACTCCGCTAGGTTGGCTTAGTAATAAAAACAACAAAAAGTCCTTATTTATTGAAATATGGCTCATTTAAATTGTAGAAGACTACTTTGTGCATCATACAATCGGGTGTTTTTACTTTTCAGTTTTGTACTTATTCCAGAAATCTTATTTTACGCAAAATTTTAGTACCCACTGGTTTCGATGAAAGAACTAAGGTATCAAAAATTTATTATTTCCTATGATATGATGCATGAAGTAGTCTTCTACAACTTACATGAACCAAATCTTTAATAACTTGCTTTATTATTTATATAAAAAAATAAAAATTTAAAAAAAAAAAAAATTTTGGGATGCTAATTTTCTACGTAGCATGTCCTTTTAAGAGCTTTGACGATATCTGTCTCTTTCAAAAATCAAAATTTATATTGAACATTACAGGCCTTAAAAATAGCTTTCAAAAAATAGACCACATTGCGCCATTGTTAAACTTTAAAAATTACTCCTTTTTTAGTACAATTCTCAATTATTAAGATGCCCGTAGGAAAATGTGATTCCTCTTGGGAAATGAAATTTTACTGCATTACATTTTTATGATTGCTGAGATGAGATTCAGGGTGGCTCAAATTACCCGGTAGACTATACGGAGCTTAAAAAAAGATGATGTCGCGATAACTAATCTCCTAGCTAACAAGAGCAAAATAATTAAAAAAAATATTTACTTTTAGATAGGCCTGCTTTATTTTAACCCATGAAAAAAAATAATGGTGGCCATTAAAATTAGGTAAATCTACGCCTTACTTAAGCTTAATTTAGACGTAGCTGGGCTTTAGCTTCGGGGAAAATCTTAAGGGGTTAAGAAGTGTCGGGATCGTAAATTTAAATGACTCTCCAACTTGGAATTAACTTTAGCCAGAGGGAGAATAAAGTCAGCTGTAAAAGTGGTGAGATATCCTTTATTTATTTGCAGTTAGAAAGGATCATCTCTAACTAAAGGGTTACACCACTGCTGGGATGGCCTGCACATGACGTTAACTTTGTAAATCACAACCTGTCTGCTTTACCTGTCAACCAAACAATTTTGGTTGCATTAAATGGAGACCACAGTTGTCGTTATAAATTTGAAATGTTGAAATGCGGCACATTTTTATTATTTCATTTGCTGTGAAAGAATTTAAAGAACCGGTCCGAATTTACTCGAACATGCTTTCCAATTTATCAATTAGTAGAAAGAGGAAATGATTAATTTCATGGTAAATAATTTTCCCATGGTTAAATTTCGGATATCTCGGAGGGGGGGGGGGGGTTGGCCACCTGACCTCACTGGAGATGAGGTAAATTCTAGATAGGTCAGACCAACACATTACCACACAGCAATACTGGCAGGGCACGCAATGCATTTAATCGTGAATTTTCTATCATTTTTATAAAAAAAAATTTTTTTTTACAGAACCAAATACTTTTCTGGGAAAGCAATCAGTCCGGTTTCGTTACTCAATTTAACACCTAAAACATACCTGAAGGTAGAAATCATCGATAGAAAGGTTTCACAGAAAAATTATTTTTTAGTCATTTTTCATTAAAATTTAGTTATTTTTATTTTTTTACCCCCAGTAGCAAACTATCAAGGGGCAAGCGACCCCCCGAATTTTGTTAACATTAATAACAACTAGAATATATGTGAATTTAAAAGAAATCGTTGTAGCCGTTTTTGAGAAATAATCTTTTTAAACGTTTTTTGGTGTTTTTTTTTAGAATAAAACCCCCCCAACTTGAGTTATCCAAAAATAAAAAATATGGTCCCGAGGTATGATTTTTTTGAACTTAAATGTCAAATTTCATTAAAATCGACAGTGTAGTTTGCCCGGAAATCGATGAACAGACAGACAGACAGAGCGACGGAGTGACAGAGCGACAGACATTTCGTAAAAAACACTTTTTTGGGTTCCTGGGACCTCAAAACGTGTAAATCGATTGAAATCTCGGAGTCGACAATTTTGACCGTCACAAAGCTTTCCTTATACTACGTATAAATTGGAAAACAAAAAAGAGTCTGTGTCCAGGAAGCCTAATAGTTTTACAGTAAGCTTATATGAATTTATTTTTTTAAGTTTAATGTCAAAGGCATGATAAAATGTGGTTGAAAGTAGGCCTAACCCAGAAGAGGGCAGAGATGATGTAATAACCACAAGTATTTGCTCAACGCTTGTTTGCTTTCAATACGCTCCACCTATAGTTCCTCAAAAAGTTTTCCTTTGCGGCAATCATGTAAGTTTGAGAATTCTGAGGTGTGGCCCGAGGAGTTTCAGTGTTCAGCGAAGGCAGAATCCGAGTATTTCTCACCCACTGCCGATATTTGCTGATACTCTCCTTGAAATGACACCCTCTTTAGTCTTTGCCCCGCTTCCATCTTCCACTGTTACAAGAGGTCGGTTGTTTTGGATCATGTATTAAAGTCTTTGTAACATAGATAGAAGAACAATAGCAACTAACAGAGCCTTACTTTGCGAACGTGAAATTGCTCAAGTCAAGACAAACTGTATATCCAGAGACAATAAGTTAAGGATATATAAAACCCTTATCAGATCTATTGCAACATAAGGCTCGGAAACCTGGAATCTTACAGTCGATGACGCAAAGAAACTGCGAGTATCGGAACGAAAGATAGTTAGGAGGACCTACGGACCCCTATGCGAAGACGGAGAGTGGCGTATAAGAAACAACGCCGAAATTGACGCAATACTCAACGGAGAAGACATACCTGTAGTTCGGTTCATATGGACCACGACGCAGGTCCCCTTCACAGGGTGCACTTAGTGTGGCCCTTCTGATTTCTCCGTGATTTTAACACGATTTTTAATTAATAAATTCTCATGCTCATAAAAGCGCAACACATAAGATGGCTGGGACACGTCGTACGAATTTCAGACCGCATGCCGAAAAAGATGTACAATGGCAGCATGGCAGGAAGACCACTGGCCGGACGTCCTCGTAAATGCTGGAAGAATGAGTTGGAAAATGATCTTCGGGAGTCCGTAGATGGTGGAGCGTGTACTGAACCGAGATGACTGGAGGAGCCAAGAAGAAGAAAGAAGGACATCTTAGGGTCCACTCCTCAAGCAGTTGCCCATCTGGGTTGGATGCTTTGTATCCCCAGTTTGTGCTGGGTATACCTCCACGTCCTCAGAGATACAGTATAATTAGTTGTGATGAAATTATAAATTGCAAGCCACTTGGGGATGGTGACGTTGTTGAAGGACCTCTCGTGAATCGTGATATTTGGGTCAAGAGGATTCGAACTGAGGCGCGGGCAATCGATGGATGGATTTGACTTCCGGTCTGAAACGAAATCCGTCAACATCCTGACATTCTTCGCTACGCCCCCCGCCACCGCCCCGTTGGGTCCCACGAGCTTAAAACATCTCATCCACTCTCCTCATTATTGTCCTCCTTTCGAATAAGTGATTGATTAGCTGTTTCGTCAAATGAGCGGGCCTTTTAACACCAAAAAGTGTTTTTGTGTCTTTACTAGTCTTGCGTTTATATGTATTTCGGCTAACATATAAAATCTTTTTCGCGGCTTTTAATGCCTCTTCTATTAAAGATTGGCGACCATAATGACAATTTGTATCTTGGAGACGGCTGCTCTGAAAAGGGAAGTCGTGCTCTTGCCAAGCCACTGCCTCAGAATGTTCCTCTTCTGCCGGAAGCCCTTTTATCTTCCCTAGGATTATAACAAGCAGTAGGTGATACTTATTGTTCCTCATCACATGACCGAAGTATGTTCTTTTCCGTTTTTCAACCGTCAGCAGCAACTTGGCTTCTGCTTCCATTTAAAATGCCGTCACCTAATCCACACATGGTGCATAAATTGTACTCAGGGGTAGGTTTGGCTTTGGGCGGATATAGGCACTGCTCTTGTCACGGGTCACGGACGTTAATAATTATTGTATGTATAGTGGGGGGGGGGGTGTTAAAAAATAAAACCACTATTTTTTTTTTAAATGCTTATAATCAAATTAGCCTACTTTCTTATCGCCTTAACTAAAATTTTATAAATAAGTATTTTAATTTTTTTGTTACATAATATGCACACAAAAAAATATTTAATGTACGCGCACGCGGATATAGGCATATGCCTCAGTTGCCTATTGGTATAAATCCGCCACTGATGCATGTACTGTATTATATTGCTGGGATCCAGCTTTAATCATGAGTACGATATTTCGAATATGTATGTGTCCTGAAAATATCTTAAAAGTGTAGGCTACATCATATTAATTTAATTGCAATGACTCGACTCTATTAATAAAAATTCAGTTTATTGTTCAACATTATCTACAGTCACATCTAAAGCGCTACAGCATAGAATTCACAAGTCTTAGATAAATAGATCGTATTATATAATTTTCCATGCAAATTCATTCTTCCACTCCCATTGAACATTTCTCTGAAAGTTAAAATGATTTTAACACTATTTTACTTTCGTTTGAGTTTAGTGCGATCAAATTAGAGAAGTTTAGACTGTCAAATCTCAACAGAAGCTTTTTCAGTTCAAACTGAAGGTTTTTAACATCGTCTGCTTCTCTTATCCCTATCAAGAATTACAATGGCTGTCTGCTTTTAAATGTAGGTATATGTCTATTCGCCTGTTGCTGAATTAAACCCTATCCCAATACATGGCACTACTCCATATGGGGTCTAAAGGCCAAGGGGTGGAAGTGACAAAAATAAACATTCGAGATAATTGAGGTAGTTAAGTTTGTAGCTCAATTGAAAATGTACAAGCTTATCCCCTTTTTCCATTAATTCTAGCATTGGCAAAATGACAGATCCCGATTTTCCTGTTGGTTTCTTTGAGAATGAACAGCAACTACACTTAACTCTATAAAACGCAAAAAAAATGTCACTTGCATCCCTTTGCTTCTAAGCCCTTCTTCATTCGTCATTCTTTTTTTACAACGTCTGCTTTCAGCATTTCTGCTTTAAGCAACCCTGTCAGCCTGGCGACCCCCGGACCCCCCTTGTGCTCGATTGTATTAATTACCTATAACAGAGAACCCTTATGCTCTGAAAATGCGTAAAACCCCAATATTTCAGCCCTATTTTAAAAAAAAATCGAAATTTAATCTTAGCCCCCTCCTTGATCTCATTCTAGATCCGCGCCTGAATTTAGCTCTTTTGGTTATTTGGTGAGTGACTACTAGTACAATGAAAATTGGATAAGGGGTGTTGTGTTTTGCTATGTTATACTCAGTTATTATACTATAGAACTCAATTCTCGTACGTATATATTTTCGTTGAAACAATGTTGATACTTGTTATAATGAAGTAATGGAGGGAGAACATTGTAATTTAATTAAAAGCCGATGTTCTGTACATTATACCTGAATAATGGGAAAGTTCCATTATCTACCAGGAAATTCTGACAGTCCTCTTCAGTTCGCCATAATATCCAGTGATAAGGGCTGCTCCAACCAACCGCCGAGCTGGCCAAGTCAATTTGCAAAGGGCATTTTGGGTGCTGCTCGTCAAACTCCAAAGCCAGGATTGGTGTTTATCCTACCATATTTATTGGTGTTTATACTATCAATTTTTCATCAATTCTTTTATCAATTTTGAGATCAGTGATGACCTTTAAGCTAAGAGTACTGTATTGGTATATGCCTCTGGTCTTCTTATTTATGTGGCATTTCCCTAAGAGTCGCTTAATGATTACGTTACAACAGTACTATAAAGGGGATGATGATGACGTCATATATATATAATCAGTCAGGACATGTAGAGTATTGGTACAGATTCCAACTTTCACCCGAAAGGTTGTTGGTCCGAGTTCCACACTAACTACATTTGTGAAGGGCATGTAAAGCAGACCCTCCCGAGTTAGAATGCTTACCGCGCTAACAGTAGAGAAATACCGGTATGAGCAGTACAGTAGGTAGCCTAAACTGGGATTTCTCTACTGTACACGAGTTAAGCATTCTGACTCAATAGAGCAAGGTAGCCCATTAGTAGTTGTGACGTCATCACGATCTTCTTAGCTTAAACGTCATCACTGTTCTCTTGGTCAACTATTGATAGTCTCACCCACAATTTATTTTAGCCCGTAGGTCGAAAATTGATAGTATAAACACCAATAAAATTGATACAGTAGTATAAACAGCAATATTCATCTACTGTCAGGGGAAACTACATGGACATCGCCAGCTCTCGGGCTAGAGGGGGGCAGAGCTTTTATACATTTATACAGATGAATACATAGATAAAATTTAACAAAAACCTTTTAACATTTAGCACAAAAATTGTGGGTTAATGGTAATGTAATTCGCCCACATGCAAAATAAAAACCATTTTCTTTCTTTCTTTCTTTTTTTCTTTCTTTCTTCCTATACTGGTTTGTTTTAGGCATGAACATCCAAGTAGACAATGTCCCATATATTACAGCGTTATATGGTACATAATACTAACATTAACATTAAACTAACTTATGTTTGAAGAGGCAACGTCCACGTTATAACTGAAATTAGAGGATTTAGAAAAACCTGGACTTGGCGGGATTCTGTAACAATGTTATAACAACGTTATAACAACTATAAAAGAACGCATAAAAAAGAGTTATTACAAATGTCCTCGTCCTGCGCGAATGTAGGCTCGAAGGCGACGATTGGCCCAATCGTCGATGGTTGTACCCACTGCTTTCATGTCTATTTCCTCAGCTACCTTCGTAATTGTCTTCGTCCAAATTTTTATGTTGCTTTGAACAGGCTACATACCGGTACTACTAGTACATGTACATACATACATACTGTATAATGCATTATTTATAAATTTCAATTTTGCAATGTTGCATAATTCAAATTAGCATGTATGACCAGAGGGTAAAATAAGTTTTTCCATCATAAACTTGAAATCGAAACTCTCTACTTGTGTTGTTAGTTAGTTAGTTAGTTAGTTAATATTGGATACATCAATCTATGCTGTGGCAGCGCCATCAACTTTTTTCCATGAGTGCCTCTGTTTGCATATTTGCCAATCAAATTATTGTTTGCCTTCTACAGTTGGTTGCAAACTTTCCTAATAATGTATATTGAGTACAATACCATGTTGAAGTCAAATTTCATGTTTGTATAATGACATTAAAATGTATTTTCCTTTTTTCTTTTTCCGTTACTTCCAATAGAAAAGGAGTAGGTAAGCCGCCACCTACGTCTTACTGCAAATAAAGAATAAAAGTAGTCCTTTTTGAAAACTTTTCATTGTAAATTTAATGTCATAATGCAAGACCAAAGGGAAAAGGAAAATGAATATTTAATAAGTTAATCTTTCACATTGACTATAAACGAAACTTACTTAGCTGCTATAATGAAATATTAAATAGGCAACGCAGCCCATTGTTGTGGAGTTGAAGTTTGCATAGGCTTTTTGGAATTTTATAAGAAGCTGCTACCTATTATTGCTTATAGTAGCATACCATATTTAGCTTACATATTTGACTCCAAAATAAATAAATATTGACTTTTTTGTTCTATTACTAAGCCATCCTAGCGGGGTTAGGGCTATAAATTACACTCAACTGGGAAGACCCGGGACCGCCTGCTTTACAAGCCCTCCGAAGCATGGCCAGAAAATGTTGCAAGTGTACGGCATCCTTTCGGGTGAAATTTGGAGTCTGTACCACTACTCTACATGTCCTGAGTTCTATATAGGAGAGATGGGACATTCCAGCTCGCCAATTTTTTTTAATCCTGGTCCCACCTGATGCACACGTTTCCTAAAACCAGCAAGGTGCCCGGTGGGCCCTGCCCCCCCCCCCCCCGAAAGTTTCTCTGACCCCCCCCCCCCCCGGTTCCCCCACTTTTGAGGTACAATACAATACAATATATATTTCAGTTAAATTCTACAATACAAGAAAATTATAACATTAAATCGTCATTGTCCTTGAGCTTGTGCTAGTGCCTAAGTGACAGTGTAGAAAGCTTCCTTCAAGAGATGGTTTCTAAGCAATTTAGGGAAGTTAGAAGCATTTCTCGCCGCTCTCAGTTCAATCGGGAGTTTTCTAAGGTAGGCGAAACCTTGGGGTATAGGATTCAGTCGCTCACACTTGGCTGTGTGTGGCGCTGGCCTCGCAAGGTCTCCCCGTTGCCTCGTGTTGTAGGTGTGAGTGTCCCCGTTTTGTTTAAATGTCCCCCACACCTCAGGCTTTAAGATATGTAAAAGGTGTTTTACATGTTACTTACATGTTATTGTAATTCAAAAACGTCAGAATTATACTATAACTGGTTACAAGTTACTTACTTTCATTATACCTACTCCCAATTAAAAATGTTTTTTTATTGGCCCCCCAGTTAGAAGTCAAGCCATTTGTTTTTGTTTTGTTTTCATGTCCACTGAGCTGCAGCAGCAGGATGCATAGTGTTCACTTTGACAAGTTGTTGCGAGTCAGAAATTCCAATAAGAACTGTGTTTCCATAAGCTATGCATTGCCTACTTGTCAATTAGCAAATCTACTTTGGAATGTATAGTTATTCGCCTGCTAGGTCGGGATTTGGCTGACCACAGTAGGAAATAGCTTTCACGTTAATAGAGCTTTGGTTAATGACCATTAATAGTCTACGAACTTACTACCGTATATATAATAGCTATTTCGAGATTTGGTGCATTTCGGAGATTGACTTTTACGTTCTGTACAACTGTAAAGTAAAATTTTAAAGCTGGTGATTTATTACTAGTCGTATTCACATAGTCACATCATGTAGTGCAGTAGTACGGACTCTGGCTTTCACCCGAAAGGTTGTTGGTTCATCGGAGGGGATGTAAAGCAGGCCTTCCTACTTGAGTGTAAGAGAGGACTTTATTGCCCGAGATCCGCTAGGTAGGCTTTGTAATAGAATAAAGGAAGCCTTTATTTATTAATTATTTTCAATTTTTGGAAAGAAAAATGTGTTTCCCCTACCGGGCAAAAGCTCGTCTAAAATAAACGTATTCAATTTCATTTCATTTAAAAGACTGGAACAGTCTATGACAATGCCATGTAAGTTTTCTTTATATGAATAATGGGAAGTAAAGCAGGTGCAAATAATTGGGTGGTAAGTTACCCAGGTCTGCCAGTATTTGACAACCCACTTCGCCGAGTTTATGGCCCATCATTTTCCCGACAAAATCTATGGCCATAATATTTCAGGTGGTATCTCCATCCCCAGTTGATTTTCAGCTGTGACAACTTTTATGGCCAAAATTTAATGTTGGAAATTACAGTATATTATAACTCCAAAAATGCATTACCATTGTTATCACACAGTTCAGTATGCATTACTGTAATATACGTATGCATTAACGAAATAAACAGTTCAACAAAATTCAATTAAAATTTTGTTCTGCGCATGTTTATATTGTACATTGAAATTGGTCGCTCAGCTCGCTCACAAGTCCCAATGTATGAAATAATATTTATTTTTGGGCGCCTGGAGTTTGCTGAGTTGTTTTATCTACCACGAAAAAACAACAGCAGCATTGAATAGGATGGACATGAAGAAATTCGCATCATTTCCCGTGGCTGACAAACCTAAAAGGGTTTCGTTTTATCTGATCCCAACATAAACAGTAAAGTGTGGCCACCAAGAACAAACGATTTCAAAATTGTTGGCTATTTTGCAGTTTTCCAATTTGTTGTCCTGTTGAATTTGTTGGTTCTTTTTATTTTCCCCAGTGGTAAAAAATATTATATCTGGGAATCCTTGTGTGCATTATACAATTGCCATATAAGGTTTGGTATGGACAGACTAAATAAATCTATGCCTTCCAAATAATGAAACTATTGATGAAAAATGGCGTTAAACTGATTTAAAGAACCGGTTTGAGTTTACTCGAATATGCTTTCCAATTTATCAACTAGTAGTTAGAGATAATGAGTTATTTCATATAGTAAATAATTTCCCTATGATTAAATTTCGGATCCCTTGAGAGGGGAGGGGGTCCGGACCCTATCCCAAAGCACTACATTACTCGATGGCATTGGGAACGGGCAGACCAATACATTACCACACAGTAATAATAGAACGGCATTTTATATGATTTCTTCAAAAAATAATTTTTTGTACAAAACCAAATACTGTTTTGGGAAAGCAAGCTGTTTGGTATTGTTACTATATTTAACACCTAAAACATACCTGAAGGTAGTAAACATCAATAGAAAGGTTCCGCAGAAAAATTAATTTTTAGTCATTTTTCATGAAAATTGACTTATCTTTATTTTTTTTCCCCCCAGAAGAAAACTATCAAGGGGCAAGCGACCCACCACATTTTGTTAACATTAATAACGACTGCAATATATGTATATGAATTTAAAAGAAATAGTTGGAGCCATTTTTGAGAAATAATTTTTTTAGACGCTTTTTTGGAGTTTTTTGAGAAGAATACCCCCAAAATTGAGTTAGCCCCCCCAAAAAAAAAATCGTCCCGAGATATGAGTTTTGTGAACTTACATGGCGAGTTTCATCAAAATCGACCAAGTAGTTTGCCCGGAAATCGATGAAAAGACAGAGCGACAGACAGAGCGACAGACAGACAGACATTTCGTAAAAACTATTTTTTTTTGGTTCCTGGGACCTCAAAACGTATAAATTCGTTGAAAATTTTGACCATCACAAAGCTTTCCTTATATACCTACTACGTAGGCTATAAATTGGAAAGCAAAAATAAAAATAAAAATATGGCAAATGTATATTTTTCGTTCGATTGAAAGTAGCTGACTCTAGGCCCTGCACTATTAAAATTACCAATTGAGTCCACGTATTGGTTTGTTTCAGGTCGAGGTTTAAGCGACGGTGCAGCGTGACTGCAGGTAAGCTCACTTTATCTCATATGCAAATTACGTGCAAGATGTTTCCTTCGGAATATTAAAAGGGGTGCTTAACCCAAGTCGTTCAATGTAAAGCTCTTATGCATTAGTAATTAATGTACTGGCTATGCTAATGAATATGGTAATGAGAAACAGTAGAAAATTCATCGAGTATAGTCCACGCAAAATGAGAAAAGTATGGACATGGAATGTTTTGATCCTGTGCAACACTGTAAAAATATTTCTTGCGCCATTTTGTGTTACCTTGTTGCATTGGATGCGAGGCATAATAAAAATTGTGCATAGAATATTTTTACAGTGTTGCACTGGATCAAAACATTCCATGTCCATACTTTTCTCATTTTCGTGGACTATATCTATTGCATGTTGTACGTGCTTAAGAGGATATGCTCCGGAGAAAATTGGCACACCAAAATTAAATACTTTTCATTTTTTATTTCATTAACTCAGCAAGTTATTAAAAATTTGGCTCATTTAAGTTGTAGTAGACTACTTCGTGCATCAATCGGGTATTTTTACTTTTCGGTTTTGTAGTTTTTTCAATCCCAGATTACGCGAAATTTTAGTCCCCTCTGGTTTTTATACAAGAACTAAGGTACAAATAGATTATTTCCCATTATATGAGGCATGAAGTAGTCTTCTACAATTTAAATGAGCCAAATCTTTAATAACTTGCTTTGTTAATTAATTAAAAAATATTTTTTTTTAAACAACAAATTTTGAGGTGCTAATTTTCTACATAGCATGTTCTCTTATTATTTTTACAATGATTTTTCTTCAAGCTTATATTTTGCCGGTTATGAATTAATAAAATAAATAAGGACTTTTTTGTTATATTACTAAGCCAACCTAGCGGAGTTAGGGCTATAAGGCCCTCCTGACTATGCTATATGACCTGTTATACTGCAATAAAAATTTGAACACCAATCTGCTCGAATCTTCGGGAGGTATATAAACATTTTCATTACATTTTGCATTAGTAAGGGAGATAAATATTTTGTCTGTTGAAATTCTGTATTAATTATTTGTGCAAGCTTTTGAGAGTTAAATCAGACTAATAGCTCTATAATACCTACCGCGCAGGCTGGCGCCATGTGGCCGAGCAGACCAGGACCCTTCACGGGCCGCAGCGCCAAAGAGCAGTGGCTGCAAACAGTAGGTAAACATCTTTACCTTAGGCGAATATTCCACCTACGTCAATAGTGCATAGTAAATGTGGTATTGACGTAATAGCAGACATTAAAGACAGTCTAAAAATGTCTGCTACCACGTCAATACCACATTTACTGTGCACTATTGACGGAGGTGGAATAAGCGCCTTATTGCCAGTTCTACAACTATCGTCGTTTGAAAACTCTCGGTAAGGAATACTTTTCAAGCTATGGTGGGACCTAAAGAGTAAAGATGAAGTTTTGCCTCCACGCCAAACATTAAGACCGCATATTTTCACGCACAAGCTATCAATGTTAATTAAAATTCCTTTCATTGATTAAGAAATTAAGTTACCATTCAGCCTTAATTTATCCCCTCATTAACTTAAATCCTCTTATCCTGGAAGGAAATTTTCTTCAGTTGCATCTCATTCATTTATTCAGTAATATTGTGACCTAGTTTCCGTTTAAAAATTTAGAATAAGTCGGAAGAGCTTGGGTTGAGAAATTCTTCAATTACTTCATGGTCTTGATCACAGTATACAGTGTAAGGTCAAGGAGTTTGAATTAAGTTACTCGTTGCTTTATCTCTCTAATTCATATACCATGAACCATTTATCGTATTATACATATACAGACTGGCACTTAGTACAGTAATTATATTTAGGCGGGTATTCCACCGGCGATTTTACATCAAATTTAATGTTGTCATTGACGTTTGTTTTGTTTTAAGGAGGCTATTATGTAGATAAGCTAAGTCTCAACATAATAGTCTCCTTAAAACAAAACAAACGTCAATGACAAAATCAAATTTGAAGTAAAATCGCCGGTGGAATACCCGCCTTACTAGCCTATGCCTCTACAGCATGTTAGCCATATGGTGACGCGCTGACCAGTATCTCCTTGCTGTCTCCCGCAAGATGTTGTCCGTTTGGATCAGTTTTCCACCAGGGCTGGGCACTCGGGTAGATGCGCTGCTTTCATTTTGCTTTCGTTACACACTTACACTGGGGGCAGATGTCGGAAGCAAGGACATCGATGCGATGAAGGTGGGATGGGAGGGAGTCGTGGGCAATGGTAGTCCGGAAAACTGCAACGGTCACTGTCCTCGGCAGGAACCTGGGTATTGGCGGCTCAATAAAGGTCCTGTGCTTGTGTGTTACACTGGGGCAGATGTCGGAAGCAAGGACCTCGATGCGATGCAGGTGGGACGGGAGGTAGTCGTGGGTAATGGTAGTCCTGAAAACTGCAATGGTCACTGCCCTCGGCAGGAACCTGGATATTGGCGGGTCAATAAAGGTCCTGTGCTTGTGTGTTACACTGGGGCAGATGCCGGAAGCAAGGACCTCGATGCGATGCAGGTGGGACGGGAGGTATTCGTGGGCAATGGTAGTCCTGAAAACTGCAATGGTCACTGCCCTCGGCAGGAACCTGGGTTTTGGCGGGTCAATAAAGGTCTTGTGCTTGTGTGCTGATGTGGCAGTAGAGTAATTGCAACTTCGGTGGCAAGGTGGTAGTGTGCTTGTACTTATGCGAGTCTCTACACACCTTGCGGTCGGAGACGTGTCGCAACTCGACAGAAGTACCTATTAGGTGACATAGTGAGGCGATTGAAGAGGTTACCCGGATATATTCAATAAATTGTTTGTATGCGATTTAACCTTTTATAAAAATAAAAATAAAATATAGTTCAAGTTTTTTTTGTTATTTGAAATTATGTTTGCATATATGTATTCATGGCCGTGCCCAGGAGGTGGTCCATGGGGTCCGGACCCCCCCCCCCCCCGCCGAAATTAATTTTTGTGTGTAAACCTGTAAGGTTTGATGAATTTATCCATTAATTCATTAATAAATAACGAAAACAAACCTGGGCACGGCCTTGTATGTATTTCATGTGTATTTATGTATTTTATGTTTTTATGTACATTTAAGTATGGGTATTGGCGAGTCAATAAGGGTGGCTCATTTTTTTCCCTGTGTCTGCGTACCTGTGGCAGTACAGTAATAATTCTAGTTCTTTTTTGTTATTTGAAGGTAAGTTCGATAAGTTCTACAGAGTTGTCCTATCGGATTTCAATTCTTTACTTGCCGCAATTGACTTTGATATTTTTGAAATGCATACGTTACTTCAGAATCCCATATCCAAAGATTTCACCTTATCTACAAGGATAGAAGTTGTCACAAGTTTTCTTTAGCTGAGATAAAAAAAAATCAGAGCAAAATCTTGAACATGGAATTCTGTATTTGCCCGGATGAGCGCTGCCGTATTCTTGTTATTTACGGGTCAAATCAGCTCTGCGCAAAGTAATCCAATTTTACCCAGATGTTGTTGCATGGCTCAGAAACAAAAGAATAGGAGAAAATTACTTTTTTGTAAGCGGTATATCAACACGTTTTTGTCACAGATTTCCCATCCCGTGGCTGGGGACCGTTATCAATATGGCTGCTGGTGTAGCCTGCATAAGATAAGTACGCAATTTGGCGGGAAAACCCAGTGATAAGTGTAGCCTGCACAAGCTAAGTACAGAGTTTTTGACCGGGTCCAGGTATCCGTTCTGCAATGCTGCAATGTGTAAGACTTCGATATTTTTTGCGTTGGTACTTATCTCTGATAGTTGGCTTATGGTTAACGGGTGCCTCGTAAGGCATACTATGGCTCCCGCCGCTCCAGTTAATGTATTTCTATGGGATTTCCCCATTAGTTTGGACATTATTGCATTCTTTTCCCCTGTTATATAATATTTTAATTTATTTTAATTCTTAATTAGGTATTCCCAAACTAGGTACCAAAATTTATTTATCCCTTTAAGTACGCCTGAGTGTACCGGTATCCATCATCACAGACCCGTTTCTTTGGATACTGATGTAGTCTGGGGCTAGTCCACGCAAAATGGGAAAAGTATGGACATAGAATGTTTTGATCCTGTGCAACACTATATAAATATTCTTTGCACAATTCTTGTTATGCCTAGCATCCAATGCAACAAGGTACCACAAAATGGTGCAAAGAATATTTTTATAGTGTCGCACAGGATCAAAACATTCCATGTCCATACTTTTCTCATTTTACGTGGACTATACCAAACAGCATCTGCATTAGGATAATTATTTCTCGCTTATTATGAACTTATTAAGGATCCAAATAATTTTTTTTTTGATTGTATGTCACATTAGCGGGCTTTAGACTAAAAAGCCCTCTTTTAAACTCAATTAGATTATACAGGACCTCCTGCTTTACATGCTGTTGGAAGGACATCACGATTTTGCTAGGTGTCGCTCTAATAGATCAGGAGAGGTGTTGAGGGTACTCCAACTCATTAGAGGTAGAAAACCGAGCTACGACACAGGAGGGCTCAGCTCTACTATATGAGGCACGGCGTCAAATGGCCCAACAGCAAAGGACGGGCGTTGGCTGAAGAAGAAGTAGAAGAAGGAGAAGAACTCTCACTTGGGGAATTTTTTGAACTTAAGTTCTAAAAATTGTCTTTTGTCTAGGTGGGGCACACACACACACACACATACATAATTGATTAACAGTCATTTTCAACACCTCTTTAGGCTAAGGCACTAGGTTACTTTAGGCATAACAACATTTTGTAAATTATACCAATAATAATGGAATAATATAATTAACTGAGCATAATGAATAATTATAACTAATAATAATTTATAATTTACACGCACATATATATATTCTATTGGTAAAGGTTAGTGGCAATGGTGGAATACTATTTATCTAACATACCCTTCCTAGCTGTTCAACAGGCAATGTAAGTACAACTAACTCTTTGTTAAACATATAAGACATATGCATATACTGTATATCGTATATATATATATATATATATATATATATTCAGCGAAGAGAAAAACATTCAAACTTAACTTACTGATCCAGTTTCATTACAGTTTTTCCAATTAAATTCTGGAATTTGCCACCCTACAAACATGTGACATTTCAGACAAACTTAAATCCGCCCCTAACAGAGTGTGTCGGGAGGTAATGAAATTCACTTGGTTACTCATGAAAAAGCTATCTTCCAGCTATGAGACAGCATTTTATAAAGCTGTTGACTGCTTCCATACACGCGAAAGCTTTTATCATGTATCTCTAAATTGTTATCTGTTATTATCTTAAATTGATATGTACAGCACATTCTCTTTTGCCCTGAGATGGTATCACAGCATGCTTTTACATTAATTTATTGCAACAATATGATATTTTCCTATTTTATTCAAGGAAATACTTGAAATGTTCTTCTGCAGAAAGTATATGGCGTAAGTATAAGTACTGCGTATACAGTATATTTTTCAAATTTGTTTCCTCTCAGCTGAGTTTTTGGAAGCCCGAGGGGTTGAAAAATACTTTGGAGCAAAGTCGAGATGATAAATAAATAAATAACGACATTTTGTTGTTTCTATTACTAAACCAACCTAGCGGAGTTAGGGCTATAAAGCCCTATCTTACACTCAACTAGGAAGGCCGGGGACCGCCTGCCTTACATTCCCTCCGAAGCATGGCTAGAAAATTTAGCCAGTGTGGGACCTTTCGGATGAAAGTCAGAGTCCGTACCACTACGCTGCATGACACTGTACTTACTTACTTACGTACTCCCAATTATTCAATAAATTTGTAGACCTTACCCATGCGCATCTTGTACTTCTATTTAAAGAAACTAGAGTTTCTTGGGATGATTATTATTTTTTTGTTGCTCTTTTTGGAGCTTTTTTAAAGAAAATGAAGTTAAAATGTTATCCGGTATTATTTAAGTCAACCAAGGTGCAACATTTCAGCATAATCAATGAAGTGGATTCGATGGCGGACAGAAATTACAATATAAAATAAATTTTTGTACCCTTGGACCTAAAGACCGAAAATGTCCTCCAACATTAAACTTTCTGTGTGCTAAATTTCGCATAATTATTGTAGAAGGAAAACAAAAGTCATATTTTAACATTTAACATTTGGGGTCATCACCCTCTAACCATCCATCCATTCCACTCTTGAATTTTGATAGGCCTAGCCCAAAATTTAATAAAAATTAATAAATTGCAAATTAACCTTAGTAGAGGGAATACAAATGATACGCCATCATCTGCCAAGCTGTAACGGAAACTATTCTAAACTTGTCAAAACAATAACACTGATGGGTTTCTTTGACAAAGTTAATTTCTTAACAATTATTTAGGTTTCACTTACTCTAGTTATTATAGCCAGTTTCATTAAAACACTAATTGTTTTGCTTCTTCATTCAAAAAATAATAAACAAAATTTGGTACCTGTAGCTAATATTCAATCAAACATACTGTACTGTACATACGGGCGAAACTCGCTTTGCATCAAAGCCTTCAGTTTTAGGTAAATGCCCGATAGTAGGTACAAAAGAAACTAAGCAAATAATTTTTATTGTATTTGTCGTAAATTTAGCTCGAATGTGAGGTATTCAGTATGCTGACCTACATTTGTAATTTTCAATAGAGAATGGTATTTCTGTCTGCATTGGAATAAAAAGGAGATGAGACAGAAACAATTTTTTTTTTTATTACGCTTTTACAATGCACATTCTCTCTTCCATCAGAAATACTAACGCAAATTTTAGTGACGAGACTGTTTTAAATTAAACATACAGCATATAGTTTTTTCAAGTATCGACGAGCGCATCGCATCAAAGGCATTGCTACATGTTGCTCCAAGCCCTCCATCATGGTGTTCCATTTTAATGGAAATTTTCAGTATTATTAAGAGTGTAGGAAATTAGCAGCCCAAAATGTAATACTTTTTATTTTTTATTTTCGAAAAATTTCGATAACCAATAATACTACCTTTTATATGATTCATGAAGTAGTCTTCTACAACTAAAATGAGCCAAATCTTTAATAAAACTTAAAAAACTTAAAAGTTAATTGAATAAAAAATGAAAAGTATTAAATTTCGGGCTGCCAATTTCCTACGGGCTGTACACTCTTAACACAGACTTCTAGGGAGTAGACGAATGGCAATTTAGTTGGTTGTAACTGAAGTTCTCTGTATTATCCGAGTTTAGAAAAGTATGATTTAAAATTTGTGACTTTTCTCATTATACTCAGTCTATAGGGGCATTGGAGGGTACTTTCTTTGCCTTCTTCTTTCTTTTCTTTTAATAAAAAGGTTAAATCTAGATCGCGTACAAACAATTTAATGAATGCATCCGATTAACCTCTTTAATCGCCTCACTAAGTCACCTGATAGGTACTTGTGTCGAGTTACGACACGTCTCCAGTCGCAAGGTGTGTAGATCCTCACACAAGTACAAGTACGTTGCAACCTTGCCACCGAAGTCGCTTAACTTGCAACTACCGGAAAGCTGCGCATGAAGTTTCTTTAACCTGTTGAACATTTATTATCAAATTATGTACTGTACAACAATTCCTTTTTCGTCAACTAGGCATTACCTTGTAAGAAATATAATGAATTACTTTTCCATTTGCCATTACTGAGAGATACAATTTGAGATACTCCCCGCCTCGAAGCGTCAGTGTGTTTGTCGGTTCTATTACTGATTTGCTTAGTCTGGTAGGAGGGGTATTAGATTTTTTACAGATTTTTACTATTGATCAAGGCATTTTTCACGCATAAGTGTAATTGAGTGAAATGTGCTGAATCCCCATGGAAGGGAAATACGCAGGCTGCCGTAAAAAAATTAATAAATAATCAAGATTTTTTGTTGTTCTATTACTAAGCCAGCCTAGCGGAGTTAGGGCTATAAAACCCCCTCTTACACTCAACTAGGAAGGCCCGGGACCGCCTGCTTAACATGTCCTCCGAAGCATGGCCAGAAAATGTTGTCAGTGTGGGCGTCGAACCAACAACGTTTCGGGTGAAGTCGGAGTCTGTACGACTACTCTATAGGTCCTGTTGTTGATACATTATTTGACATGGCCACTTCAACCCTATAAAACATGGAATCGCTTAATTAACCTTTAAAATTAGATGCCATACCCTTATATGAGGCGTGTATTCCACTTGTCAATATTCCATAATTTGTGATTTAAAAAAAGTTGAGATTTTTAAATCATAATTGACGGAATACTGACAAGTGGAATACACGCCTGAGGAAACCGTGATTTTAGAGTTCTTATTATCAAATATATAGGGTGGACTGTACGAGATTAAGCTATTAAATAAAGGGCAGGTGTGAGCCGACAGACAGTGGTGATAAAGGCTTTGAGTGGAAAAACGAGGGAGATTGAAAGTAATGGGCGGAAATAAAATGTCCACATGTGTAAAAAAGATGAAAAGGAAATGTCTCCTGCTTGAAAACTGCACCGGATGCCAGCTTCCGATTATAGTTTTCCAGTTTCCGGTTTCAAAAGGAGCAATTTCGCTGAGTTGAGAGCCAAATCGTATACTTTTTATTTAAGTGCGCAAAAAATGATACCTTTAGTTAGATTCTTTTGTAAATTCCGACAATTGAGGAGTCATCTATGCTCCTGACAAAGCATTACTGAACGTGTAGAGTAGTGGTACATGCTCCGACTTTAACCCGAAAGGTTTTGGTTCGAGTCACACTCTTCCTACATTTTCTGGCCATGTTTTGCAGGGCATGCAATTATGTAAAGCAGGTGGCTCCAGGATTCTTCAGTTGAGTGTAAGAGGGGGTTTTACAGCCCTTACTTCGATAGATTGGCTTATTAATAGAACAAAGAAGTCAATACATTTATTTATGTATTTATTTATTTTCTATGTATACGAGCTCTGATACGATGTTGTATGTCTGGTGAGTCATCCATTTGTTTTGCTTTCCTATTTATAAGTATAATTATTTTCTTGTGTTGTACACACAAAATTATCATAAATAAATAATGAATAAATATTGACTTTTTTGTTCTATTACTAAGCCAACCTAGCGGAGTTAGGGCTATAAAGCTCTCTCATACTCTCAACTAGGAAGGCCCGGGACCGCCTGCTTTGCATGCCCTCTGAAGCATGGCCACAAAATGTAGTAATAGTAGTGTTCGTCGGGTTAATAACGACTTAGGCCTCATATTTGGGCCCATAAAGCGACCCCGACTTGACTGCCCTGTGCCAGCCCATAGGACAGTGGACCTTCTGATTATAGTGGATTCCGAACCACTTGGGAAACACAGTGAAGTCACACGATTAGTTCGGAGGTGACCAGGACAAGTCCTACCATGTTTTCCTACCGGCACTGTGCACACGACCAAGTTTTCTGCAGCTTTGAACCTGCTCTGGTCCGTTGGATTCAACTTGGTATGGCGGCCGGTACAAAATGTAGTAAGTGTAGGACTCGAACCAACAACCTTTCGGGTGAAAGTCAGAGTCCGAACCACTACTCTACATTATCAGGTGGTTGCAGAAGTGCTTAGGCCTATATCAGCATTTCCATCATTACGATGGTAGATGATTATTGCAGCACTTATTATATTGCAATAAACTATGTTTATTACAAATGACCATAGTTACCTAACCATTAAATATATAACACTGGTGGGCTCTTTCCAAAGTTGTGGAAAACAACATGGCGTGAGAGGTAACTAATTAAATTCTCATTCCACAGCGGCTATATTAGAAAAATACGGAGCGTCGGACGAATGGTAAAGCGACTAAAGCCCAAAGTTGAAGGGTGCGCCAAAACGGGCGAAAATAGGCTACCGTCATAAAAAATACCACAATCACAAACATTTAAAAATAAAAATTTTATTGAAGAAACTTAATTAGTTTAATAAAATAAGAACTTTTTAAGTTCCTTGGGGGGGGGGGGGGGATGCCGAAATGACATCTCGCTTTACCCTGAAAACTCGCTCCGTCCACCCTTGAAAATAGCTCTTTGAACACCTCGTGAAATACAGGTATATAAACTTTGAGACAATACATTTGTTTATATGAACTATTGTTAGTCTATAAAATAAAATAACCGAAAGGGAAGAAGCAGAGAGCGAGTTCCAGAAATAAGACTTACAGTAGGTACTTCATCGATTTTTATGGATAAACGCTGGTTTATAAGACAAAAGGGTATTGTGTTTAACCCAATTTATACATTTTAGGAGTGGTTTAAAGTGTAGTTGGTGGTAGGAGCTCTGGGCTGAGAAACTAATTAATTAATTATTGCTTTCCAATTTATACGTAGTATAAGGAAAGCTTTGTGATGGTCGAAATTTTCGATTCCGAGATTTCAACGGATTTACACGTTTTGAGGTCCCAGGAGCCCAAAAAAGTGGTTTTTACAAAATGTCTGTCTGTCGGTCGGTCTGTCGGTCTGTCGGTCGGTCTGTCTGTTCGTCGATTTCCGGGCAAACTACTCAGGGGATTTGAGTGAAATTTGGCATGTAGGTTCACAAAAATCATACCTCGGGACCATTTTTTTTTTTTTTTTGGGCTAACTCAATTTGGGGGGGTTTTATTTTCAAAAAACTCCAAAAAAACGTCTAAAAGAATTATTTCTCAAAAACGGCTCCAACGATTTCTTTTAAATTCTCGTAGATTGTAGTCGTTATTAATGTTGACAAAATGCGGGGGGTCGCTTGCCCCTTGATAGTTTGCTTCTGGGGGTAAAAAATTAAAAATAACTAAATTTTAATGAAAAAATGATTAAAAAATGCGAAACCTTTCTATCGATGATTTCTACCTTCAAGCATGTTTTAGGTGTTAAATTGAGTAACGAAACCGGATAGGTTGCTTTCCCAAAAAAATATTTGGTTTTGCCCAAAAAATTATTTTTTGAAAAAAATGATAGAAAATTCGCGCTCAAATGCATTGCATGCCCTGCCATTATTGCTGTGTGGTAATTAATGTGTTTGTTTGACCTATCGAGAATTTACCTCACTTCCAGTGACGTCAGGTGAACAACCGCCCCCCCCCCACCCCCCCGAGATTTCGGAAATTTAACCCTAGGAAAAATATTTGCCATAAAATTACTAATTTTTTCTATCTAATAATTTTGATAAATTGGAAAGCATGTTCGAGTGAACTCGGACCGGTTCTTTATTAATTGCTGGTGATAGTGAGTAGTGCTGATCGTATACTGCATACTACTCTCATGGACTTATATAGCCTACCATAAATCGTAAAACCATTTGTGTTTTATGTGCAAATATATTTCTGTGTATCGTTGGAAATAGCCTTACTGTAACTTGGATAACGTGAAATACGCGTAATAATGGGATATAAAATTACCTGCTTTCAGCTAATGCACTTGTATTCTCTTGTTATAATTCAATTTAGCAAGTGAATGGTTAGGTACACAATACTTTAATCAGGGTATTGGAATTGGCTGTCAGCCTTCATTCACACCTGTATCAATTTGTATTTTGTCAATTCCATAATTTAAATATGCAAGAGCAAGGCTTAAATCGTTTGTAATACTTAGCATGCAAGTGTACATGCCTCATCGGTTTTAAAAGCCCAATTTATAGAGCTGCAGTTATTCCAGGAACTCATCCTAAAACGATGATTCATGAGTGGTGTATACAGTATAAAATGTAGCAAGCGTTTTAATTGATTAGGCGTAAAATTTGTCGGTACTCCTTGGCACTGTTAAATAAATAAATAAATAAATTTTGACTTTTTTGTTCTATTACTAAGACAACTCAACCCTCTCTTACACTCAACTAGATCCAGGACCACTTGCTTTCCATGCCCTCCGAAGCATGGCCAGAAAATGTAACAATGTGTGAGACTCGAACCAACAACCTTTCTAAATATGCAGACGATAAGGAACAAGTCTCTAAAGACAGCTATATGATACGATATGATACTCGTACGTTGAGTAGGTTTTGTAAGCCTTTCCTAGAACTTGCAAATTTATATTCAGATCGTGATTTTTGACACAGGTCGCTGGTTATTTCTTGAGTTTTCGAATCCACTGACTTTGCTCGTATTCCGATATATTACTCTTATCTTGAATAGTTAAAATACTGTACTGTATATTCACATAATTTTACATGTGACAGCGTTTATTATGGAAAGAATTTCAATACTTTAGTAGAGATCTGTACCCGGCTATGCTACGGTACAGTCTATACCTATTGCACAGAGTTTTCTTGAGAATGGAAACCGTGTTACAATATTTACTGGTTTCTTTCCGTCTGCAGTAAATTAAAAAAAAATGAACATTCAGGTCTTTAAGCTGATTGAATGTTCCTAGGTTGCCATTTTCCAAGATAGCCTTAGGCCTTATATACCATTAAAATCTCGTTTAACTTATTCAGAAAGTCGAAATGAAACATTAATTACAGATTTGAGATTTCAGACGCCATTTGGGTAAAAAAATAATGAGAAAATACGCGAATTATAATAATAATAATGGTTCAAACTCTTATTTTGATGCACAACGATTAACAAATCTAGATCACCACTGTATAGATACAAAACTTATACGCTTCGTATGCAAATTTTTTTGTAAAGTAAGATGTGCTGACTTTATCAAAATTAGGTTTAAATCGATAAGACGACACGATGAGACCCACTTCGAAACCACTCTACAAGTAAAGCCTTTCCCATGACCCTATAATGTTCTTCGATGTTGTTTTACCTACTGAATAGTCCCTGTTGTTAAGTTTACTAACCACTACTAATAGGGGCGTAAAGTTGGGGGGGGGGGCACGGTCTTACTTGCCCCCCCCCAGCTCCTTTTGGGGGCTTTGCCCACCCCCCAGCAAAGCCCCCCCCCCCTCGAGTAATGTAAGAAGTGGTTCATGTCTCCCCGGGCCCCTTAGCTTTGTAAAATCTACAGCTATACCTTAATATACTATCAAAATGCGTAAAACCCTACTATTTTGCACTTATACAGGTATCTCCAATTTTTAATTATCCTGCCTGTTGACGTCATATGGTATACTTAGGTTTGCCCCCGCCATCATTTTGAAACTTTACGCCTCTGACTACTAATCACAAACATGGTGTAACCACCTCCAGATTTTCTCCAGACTACTTAACAAGCTTCCCTAGGGTCTAAAAAGAGAAGACGTTAGCCGTAACGCGTTCATGAGCAATGTGAAGGGATGCCTCTTATGCCCGGTACACATGGCAGAGAAATTTATCATGGGAAAAAATGGGCTGGTTATAGGTTGGTGTAAAGAAAAGTTAATTTCTGAACGTACTTCCGACGGTTTTGTGACGTTGACGCGGGTCGAGGGGAAAACCGTTCACTTTCGTGCGGTCGGCTTCACGACAGCTGGCAAAGTCGTCGAGAAATCGGCAATAAATCTGCTATGGCTGCAATGGAAAAGATGTCGGCAAATCGCCACTGGGGGAATCGTCCGCGTGAGAATAATGAGATGTTGCCCTTAGGCCGTTATTCCACTTGTCATATTTTCTTAATTTGTGCATTGTGCAAAAATGATGAGATTTTTGTTTTAAGTAGATACTTAACTTATCTATTAAAAATTAAGTTATAATATGGTAGAGACTTATTATTGATGTTATTATGATATTATAACTTAATTTATAATAGATAAGTTAAGTATCTACATGATAGTCTCCTTAAAAAATCTCATCATTTTTTTATGCACAAATGAAGAAAATATAATAAGTGGAATAGACGCCTTTCTCCGTGAACGAATTTCTCTCGACCAGCCTCTCACCCTGTTGACATATTTCACCAATTCTTAAAGTTAACCTTTATTTATTTAGTAAATTATTTTAATATTAGATATTAAATTATTACAGTTCTAAGTGTATTATTGTATTTTATGACGACATCGAAAACCGCATGTACTTGCTGCCTGCTGGTTAAATAATGACTGAATAACGTATATTGTCTATATTGTCGTCAACTGAACCATTTACCTTAACCCGCAGTGCCGGATTAACCCCTGCGGGGGACCATGGGTACAAGATAAGAAGGGGGCCGTGGGTGAAAGTTCTGTCTACCAATATTGCAGCAAAAAAAAAATTGTTTAATTTCCCGCTGAATTCAAAATTTTGTTTGGAAATTGTTTTCAACTTTCAATTTTTGTTATTTACATGAAGGTATTGTTTGTGGGGGCCGGAATTTTAGGTATTTTGGGGGGTGTGGGTCTGTGTCCCAAGTGCCCATGGGTTAATCCGACACTGTTAACCCGTATACCTAACGTCCATTTCAAACGCAATTAAAAGCATTGTAACTGTTAAAGCCGAATGTGTGGCAGACCCACATAATGTACAACTTGTACTATAGGGTGATTGTTAGAGAATTCGCCATTAGGGGGGTCAGCGCATTACACAGTATTGTACGACAGTTCACGTTTCGCAGTGCCACTGATTTAATTGCGATAATGACATGCCTTTGGAGGGACTGCGACACAGTAATGAAAAAAAAAGCTTTCAAATCACACCGTATACAGTACCCACTACATTTCAGTGCTTTGTGGATGTTGCAAACGTCAACGAATAGCCGCCGGGGGTCAGGGTGAACGGTCGAAACATTTCCGCTTTGTGAAAGTCAGGAAACAGGGAATACCCTCTCGCAAAAACATAGAACAGGTGTTATTGGGCTGGAAGCGAGGGACCAAGTTCATTACGCTGCGTTCATAAACTCTACTAACGTGAGATTTACACGTGACATCTATATCACTGGCAACCCCAATTTGTTGACCTTCTTCTAACATACGTATCTCCCTTGAGAACAAGTCTTCTACGCTTAAGATAGAACCCTCCTAGTGTAATACCGGTATAGCCTTGTCATTTGGTACGAAGAAAGAGGTTACCTGGAGAGTTTTCCTTAAGCTTATCATACATCGTTCTTTGGTATTTGGTCTCCTCTCGGTGAAATGTCCTTTCTCCTTAAAGGCGGACTCCCACTACATGGCAAATATTAGCAAGTGACAAACCAGGAACGGATCCTTGGGGGGCGGTGGGGTGAAACGGTCCCTGTGACAAACACTTGCGTAGTTGGTAAGTACACCCAGTTTCAAACTCAATTCTCAAGTTCGCTTCTCCCTGTGTTTGGCAAATAATTTAATAAATTTAATAGTATAAGTTTGAAAGTACCTAATTGAAATCCCTTTGACTCACGGTATTCCATACCGACAACCGGCGGGACTTCGCCAGTGGCAAATAATTGTACTAGTAATGGCCGAGTGAACTATTTGCCCTATGCATGGCAAATAGGGGCAAGTGACAAATATTTGTCTGATATTGGAGTAGTGGGAGTCCGCATTTAAGGCTTCTGCAGGTGTAGGGAGCTCCCCTTCCAATTGTCGTTATGTTGTAATTTGTACGCTTGAAGAAATTTTTTTTTTATTTCTTTGTTTTATTACTGGTAGAGTACTATTTATTTTTCCTCCTTGAGTTATTTTTTGTTGCTTCTTACCTGCCAATTATTGTTTTTTTTTTATAGAGGCGGGTATGTTCTTGGGACCGAACGGTAGAATTGAAAATAGCATACCCCTGTATTGCAACAAGTAAACAATTTTGGGCACCCAAATAAGAAGTTAAAAGTATTATTAGATATTTAATTATCAAGCAATAAAATATAGGTACCGGAACTAATTTCAGAAGATATTTATTTATATTTCATTTCTCTAAAAATGAATAAACATAATAACTGCAGCACAGTGTAACGTGCGAGTCGCCCCACACCATGTGATTGGTAAAAGGTAAAAAATTGGCTTACTGATTTAGAAATTGCATAATAATAAACAAAAAGTAACAAGTACACATTAATACACCACAAGCAACACATGAACACAAAACACACACACACTACTACACTCACAAAATATACACTGTAACGAATTCCATTGCGGGATTGTTAGAATAATTATTTTAGAAAATATAATATATATCCACCCTAGAACGGGCCTAGCTCATAGGCAAATGGTTTTTAAATTGTATAACTGTATACCGTACTGTATTTGGGATATATTAAAATTTTATTTTGATTTTTGATTTGGAGATTTGTCATAACTTAGGCTAGCATAAGTATTAAGTTGCTTGTTGTTGTTGTTGTTCTTCTTCTTCTTCTTCGCCGGGGCTTTATCGACTTAGGCCGCTTGTGAGGGCCCATAGAGCGACCCCGACTTTCCCCGCTCTCTAGACTATACCGATTATGGTGGCAAACTGTACTCTAGGTCACCCGACCATGGGCATCTGAGTTCATGGTCATGGTTTAAGTTACTTACTTTCAATCATCAATTAAATAACTCACCGTTCAAAAACTTCACCCTAATTGTATGCTATGACTATGAACCTAAAAGAATGCAAAATAAAGTCAGCTCTTGCTTAGGGTAACATAACTGAGGTTGCAAAATTGGTAAAAGGATGAACATAAAAATAAAATTTTCATTAACTGGCTTATTTCAACAGTATAATTGCTGCTGATTGCGGAGATTAATTAATTACTGTAAATGGGTTTTGAGTTTATCATCAATCATTTTCTGATTATATTCTTTTTAAATGTCCAATAGCGGCCCAGGTCGAATTTAATCGCCCCTCTCAACGTGGGGCAGTCAGACATGACAGTCGAGCTCACTGATTTACGATCGAGCTTATCAACTGAATTCAGGGTATACGATATATCAATTAAATTAGCATTTAATTGTAATGCGACGCTCCTGTAGTGATGGGCACCACAGCATTTCCTCTTGCTGCAATGGGCATTGATGAGCGACAGCAAGGAAGGGGCAGACACAGGATTTCTACATTGGAGCCACTAACCCTGATGGTAATTGTGCCCCTGAAGACTCGTTCTCATTCTTGGTTAAGTCGAGCTAACACTTGTAGCAATGTCAATGGTATGAATGTCTGAGCCTGGCATTGGCACTTGAACCAGTTTGCCAATGACTAGAAATTTAGAAACTATGTCCATAATCTTAGAAAAGTGACGGGGTCGTTGGCAGGGAAACGTCCATAAAATTCCCTTCAATAATAATAATTTCTTCCCGAAAGTTGTTAATTATAAGCTTAAAATGTGGCAAATTAAGTGGAGAGGGAGGTCCCGAGGGGAAAGTGCTGAAAATACATGTGAGTGACTGGATCTTATACTACAAGGATTTGCCTAATTTAGAAAACTCCCGAATGAACTGATAGTGGCGAGAAATGCTACTAACTACCCTAAATTACTTAGAGACCATCTCTTAGAGAAAGCTTTCTACACTGCCACTGAGCACAATGACAATGACAAAACTACCTAATTTTGACGATTTTATTTTATTATGTCTTGTCGATTACTTGTTGATTAGGTACTTTATTGTATAATTTAACAGAAATATGTGTATATTTATTAATTACGGTATTTACATATTTTCGAAATAATAGGTTTTTAGTATAATATTTCACATGTCTTTATTTTGCCCCGAGTGTGATGCCACGTCTCCCTTGATACTGTAGCAAAGCTGGTGGATTTGAGACATAGTCCACAGTGGGAAAGTGGAAAATGTTGAACATGTAAATTATGGCTACAAATCTAATTGGGGAGAAGGAGAGGTAAAGGGAAGATCTGAAATTAAATTCTTTCTATCTCGCCGATTAAGTGACAATTACGCGTAAATGTAGATTTAAAAAAAATATGTGTGATGCCCCCGCCCCCCTCGATACTGTAGCAAAGCTGGTGGATTTGAGACGTAGTTCACAGTGGGAAAAATGAAAATGTTGAACATGTAAATTATGGCTACAAATCTAATTGGGGTGAAGGAGAGGTAAAGGGAAGATCTGAAATTAAATTCTTTCTATCTCGCCGATTAAGTGACAATTACGCGTAAATGTAGATATTCCAAAAATATGTGTGATGCCCCCGCCCCCCTCGATACTGCAGCAAAGCTGGTGGATTTGAGACGTAGTCCACAGTGGAAAAGTGAAAAAGTGGAAAATATTGAACATGCGTAAATTATGGTTACAAATCTAATTGGGGAGAAGGAGAGGTAAAGGGAATATCTGAAATTAAATTCTTTCTATCTCGCCAATTAAGTTACATTACGCATAAATGTAGATTTTCAAAAAATATGTGTCCGATGTTAGATTTAAATTTACATATAGTAAAATAATAGTCGTGTACAAGGTCCAGGAGTCCATGATTCAACCGAAAAGAATTCGGAGTCGGAACCAGGACTTATGGAAGCGGGCGGGCGGGAAAAGGCAAATTGCCCCCTCCTCAAAACGGAGTTAGTTTATTTTAAATTGTGAACTGTGGGATCCCTATATTGGGGAGGGGTTTCAAGGGAGGTCTCCCTCGGGGGTAATTTTTGAAAATACAGGTGCTATAATATAGGTGGATAGATTTTTGAGCATGCCATATGCATTTTATTATCCCCATGGAAGAGAGCGTGCCACTGCATAAACAATCCTCCAACACTCAGACTCGAGTTCTATATAGGGGAGATGGGACACTCGAGATGAAATGAAATGAAAAGGCATGAAATGAAATGAAATGAAAACGACTTTATTGCAAATGTACAAAAGGCGAACAAAATAAGACTATAAAGTCTTGTTTTCATGCTAACCTTAAAAACTGAAACATATTATTAATATTATAAATGGTTAAAATTAAATCGAGAAGAAAAGAAAAAGAGAGGAAGAGTAAAAAAAGGATAAAATATGTGCGGGGGGGGGGGCGGATCCATTGTAAGATAGCTAAAAAATAAATTGTAATCCTGGGGCCATCTAGTACGTGTTTTCAATGGCTGGTCATAGAAGACCGGCCCCAGCAATTGAATAATATATTTTGGCGGGAAATGAATCTCTCCTATATAGAACTCTAACCTAGCTAACGGCTAACGTGATCACTTTAGCATCTGAGTAATGAATAGGAGTTAACATATACATATTCGTCATATTATTATAGAACCCCGACTTCGATGGTAACGTGCTTGCACTTGTGCGAGTCTTTACACGCCATGCGATCGGAGACGTGTCTTAACTCAACACGGGTACAAACCTGCAGAGGCGCTGAAGAGGTCAATCAGATGCATTCATTAAATTGTTTGTATGCGTGTTGGGAAAAGTACTTGCGCGGGTTAATTTTAAATGTAAGTTGGATGGTAAGGATGGTTGTTCTGAAGTTTGGTATGCAAGAGGTTGGCACCAATGCTTGTAGAAAAAACGGAAGATGGAGGAAAAAGAAAAGGATTAATGAAATTAACAACGAGTCAAGATATTATATTCCAATCAATCTTAAAGTAGTATATGTTAATAATTGTATGAATAATAAATAAATACGATAGAAGGGCGTGGCTATACGTTTAATTAATAATAAAACCTTTACATTCAAGGTAAGAATATAATACTTTCTTAACAATGCGAGTAATCTTTTTTAAAAGAAAAATATAAGAAACCAGCTTGAATAGGGTTCGTTGCCGGACCTTGAATGTTCAGGCATTTGACCTTAAAAGTTATCGAAATGGCGTCGTTTACCTCAGCTGGCGACCTAAGTGCTACAAAGGGAGCAATCAACAGCGTATTTTTCGAGTCCAATTTGGAAAGCTATTAATCACCCCGTCCCCACCGTCCTGCAAAGATCTCTATATCTTCCACGACTGACTGCTGATCCCTTTTTCCTACATCATTGAGTTTTTTACACTACGTCCTTTCTTACTAGATTGCAAGGGCGTTCTTTTGCAGACTGACGAGAACCAATTGGATGGAAGGCTAAGCAATATTGTTAAGAAGAGAGCTTTACAGTTTAAATGCTCAATGCGTCAACAGCAAATAAATTTGAAACTGGCAGCTCAAACTGGAGTAGTTTCTGAACGTACCTATACAGTATGTGCTCCCTATTTCAAATTGAAATGTGTATGCTAGGTACCATAAGTACCCCAAGGACGGATACAGGGGGGGGGTAGGGGGGGTAGCTGCCCCCCCCCCAAAATTTGGTAAATCTATTGTAAATTAAGTTATTACGCTTTAATTTAGTCGATCCTACATAAGTTTTTCCTATTTTGACCCTCAGCTACCCCCCCCCCCCCAAAATGGGCTGGATCCGTCCCTGAAGTACCTAACATATTTGAAGGGCTCTTTATGGATGTAGGCCTACTTAAAGTAGACCATTAACCCTTGCCAAAGACAGCATGAATTTTCGGACATTATTGGTTTTGTTTTCGCATGCATTTTTAGCTATTGGTAAACTTGTGAAACCCTCTAAAACTGAGTTAGCTGGAAAAAAAATGGTCCCGAGATATGATTTTTGTGAACCTACACGCCAAATTCCATGCAAATCCACTGAGTAGTTTGCCCACAAATTGACAAACAGACAGGCAGACAGACAGATATTTTGTACAAACCACTTTTTTTGGGTTTCTGCGAGACTTCAGAACTAAAACGTGTAAATCCGTTAAAATCTCCAAAGTTTTGACCATCACAAAGCTTTCCTTATACTACGTATAAACAAATAATCAAAACAGTATACTTATTCTTAGCTTAAGTGTAGTATCGTATCTCAACCTTAACTAAGGTGATATTTTTGTGAATGGCCAAGCTTTGACAGAGGTCAAGGACAAAATTTTCGATATGTCTTGACCAGCCACAAAAGTCAACATCCCCTGAGCATGAAACATTTATCAACTTGTCAAGTGTTTGGAATGACCTTCTATGGTAACAACCTATAATCAATACCTAACGAAAATCGGATAGTTTTGCACCTTTGACAGCAAACATAACTGCATAGCACCTACGGACAAGAATATTTAAATGTAAATAATATAATAATGGAATCTAGATGGCCCAGAAACTTAAGGGGGAATGCGGGGAAATATCATAGGAAATGTCAAAAGTTGCCGAAAGAGATGTGACTGAGTTTGTCGGGTTCCAGCATTACCTAGGTATAAGCTAGCCGTGAATAAGTATAAACTATGTCAATCACTTTCTGATGCCGACGCTTAAGACAAGAAGAACAAAAATTGCAATAAAAGTCTTATATAACAGATTCCATTCACTACTCGATTCATCAGAGCTCTTAGAAAAACTTTTAATTAATACCCCAAATAGACGATCCAGAAACAATGACCTTTTTTATCTACAAACTCCCCGAATTAATATATGTGCGAATACTCCCATTTACAGGCTAACTAAAATATTTAATCTTAATGCTACACATTTAGACATCACCGATGGCAAACGTAAATTTATTAAAACATTAGCTATTATGAATCCAGTAGACTACCTTTTATTAGATTACCATTTTTAAATAATAAAGACTTAGTTTAGATATATAAGAATGATATGTATTGGCAGATAGTATTACTTTATAGTATTACTTTTTATTTTTATCATTACTTACCAACTAGATAACTTGTATACAACTTATCTCTTTAATCTTCACATTGCCAAATAGATGTAAGATATACTTCTTATAATTATAATTGTTATAATAGTTTTGTATCACACATGTAAAGTATGATAAGCATAGTTAAGTAAGTCAAGTTAATTTGCATATTATTGGACTTTGTCTGTTTGCAAATAAACGATTATTTATTTATTTATTTATTTATCCTAAAGAAACGGTCCGAGTGAACCAGCGCATGCTTTTCTATTTATAAATAAGTATGGGTACTGTAATAGATAGCGACTTCTGTGGCCAGGTGGTAGCATGCTTGTACTCTTGGGAGCCTCCACACACCTTGCGATCGGAGACGTGTCGTAACTCGACACAACTACCCAAAAACGTTACTTAGTGAGGCGATTAAAGAGGTTAATCGGATACATTCATTAAATTGTTGTATACGCAATTAATATTTTATAAAATAAGAATAAGATAATTATGAAGTTCTATGGTAAATAATTATCTTAAGGTTAAATTTCAGCTGCCTCAATTTTTCCTATCCTAAAGAACTGGATTGATCGATTGTGTAGTCTATAATGGACAGACGAATATAATACCATAATATAATATAATAATAATAATAATATAATATATAATATAATAACATAATGTCATTATTTGCAATACATGGGGGACGGATTATTGATCCATCATTACTTCAATTTTTTATCAAAACATGCTTGGTAAAACAATCTGATCGGTTTTGTTCCTCCATTTAGCACCTTAGGTTGAAAGGATCGATAAAAAGGCTTCTCAGAAAAAATATTTGTTAGTAATTTTTGATGAACATTTGTTATTTCTTAGCACACTAAAACAGAAATAATGAGATTACTCGTGACTTCGTGGTATTTCATTTTAATAAACAAAAAATAACAAAAACTTAGAGTTTTAGAAAAACTTGTTATAACAACCCGAATTAGTAAAAAAATTAGTATCAAACTTCACACCCCGCCACAGCGTCAAAAACTCATTCGAGTTGATTTCCCGCCTTAAGCACCTTTCCTTATCCAGCAATGCCAAACTCGTCTCTTTCGATGTCAAAAATCTGTTTACTAATATTCCCGTACCCGAAGTACGTAAATTAGTTGCCCAGTCACTCTATCACAATAATACCTCGAACAGCCTTATTTCTGAGACCCTCCTTCTGTTAGACACATGCACTCATCAAAACTATTTCCGTTTCGAATCCGACTACTACCAACAAAAAATAGGCCTACCTATGGGTTCTTCCCTTTCTCCCCTTCTTGCGGAAATTTTTATGGATAACTTCGAACACAAACTTCTATTCAATAAAAATCCCCTAGTTAAATGTATATCTTTCTGGACAAGGTATGTGGATGATATCTTCTGCATTTGGACAGGAAGTAACAGACAACTAGACAATTTCTTTAGTTTTATCAACACAATTCACCCAAAAATCCAATTTACCATGGAAGAGAAGAAAACAACTCCCTGAACTTCTTAGACCTCACCATCACCAAAAATAATAGTACCCTAGACTTCAAGATATTTCGTAAAGAAACCCATAGCGATAATATAATCCCTGTTGATTCTTCTCACCCATTCCAGCACAAACACGCAGCATTCCATAGTATGATTTTTCGACTCCTTAACATCCCTATGAATGAAACCAACTATAATAATGAATTAAATACAATAAAACAAATTGCCCAAAATAACAATTTCAATCTCAACCTAATAGACAGAATCCTACGACATCACAAAATCAAACACAACCTCAAACTAATTTACCCCCCAGAGAGCTTAAACCAGGTAACCAATAAATCATATTTCAGGATACAATTCATAGAAAAAATCACAGAAAAAATAAGTAACCTCATTTCTTCTACAACAGACAAAACACCAGCCCCGTACAACCGCAACAATTTGGCCAATAAACTCATGAACTGCAAAACCAAACCAGAAAAGGAAAAAGGCAATGGAGTTTATCGTCTAAATTGTAACGATTGTAACGCAATTTACATAGGCCAAACAGGCAGAAGCTTTAAAACTAGGGTCAGAGAACATATAGCAGGTATAGGAGACACCAACACCAACAGCACATTCGCGAAACACCTTAACTCGGAAAATCACACATTCGATCCTAACAATTGGACAGCCCTACACAAAATGAAGAAAAGTTACACTTTAAATTTTTTTGAAAATGTTGAAATCAAAAGAGCTTTACACAACAGGGAAAAATTAACAAACGACATAACATTCACACAATCATCCCCTCTAATAGATCTAGCTAGTAGGTTAGGAATAGGTAACCAGCCACGCCCCCTCCCACCCCCTCCTCCCCCCGCTCCCAGTCCTATATAAACCAAGGTTTCCTCTCTCTAGTCACATTTGCATCTTCTCCTCGAGTTGAGCAAGTCTCAAATCGCAGATAAGGTGTAACTGTGCTAGTGGGTTTCCCTCTGTAGATGGCAGTTCTTGCCGAAAGCGCTCAGGGTTTTATACTAACACAAGTGGGTTTCTTAGACAAAGTTAATTTCTTAACGATTATTTGGGTTTTACTAATTCGGGTTGTTATAACAAGTTTTTCTAAAACTCTAAGTTTTTGTTATTTTTTGTTTACACTAAAACAGACTATAGTGGGTATTATTCACATTAATATTTATATAAATTTTATGTGATTTTTAAAAATAATCATTTTTGAAGAATAATTTTTTTAGAAGTTTTTGTTGTGTAAAATCCGCCAAAATTGAGAAAATAGAAAAATCTGTTCTGAGATAGATTTCTTTTAACCTAAATGACGAATTTCATCAAAATCTGAAATCTCAAAATGAAAATTTCTACCCACAAAGCATTCTTCATTCTGCGCATATATAGCTAATCAATAAATCCCATTGAATGCAAAATGATGAGGTTTATTAGAGTCGAATCATGTGGGCTAATAAGCTTCTCTATGCCGCACACGAGCTATAGGTTTATAACAGAATAGATAATAGGTTATCCAACGTTTTTGTTAATTTCCTAAAATTTCGTCATAAAATGCTGTGGTTGGTGGTATTTAAGAAAAACAAACCTTTCACTCCGCGTTTACAACGCTTCCCTGTTTCATTGGAGATTTCAAGCGCAAAATAAAAAGTAGACGCGGATTTTTGTCCTTGTTACCAGTTTGTAGATTGGTTGAAAGATTGGAAGAGCTTATATTTTTAAAAGCACTCGAGAGCAAAAACAGCAGCTTATAAAATTTTCCACCTTGAATAACCACAATAATGGGAATGGCTGGATTAAAAATGAAAAAACCAAAAAAAGGTCCTGCTGGAGAGGAAAAAAGTAATCATCGACGCTCACGCAATTGTGTAATCAGTTTGCTACATTGTATCTTTATCTCATTTCTTTTATCTACAAAAGTAATGCTCCGGGTGATGCTGCAGTTTCCCATTTCGCTCTCAATTTTTTTGAGGACTTATGTTCAGGCTAATTGGAGCGATGTTAAGTTTTTATTTTGTAATACCTGCTGGGAAAAAGGATAAAGGGATTGAGAAAGGCTCGAGGCATGTTGGCAACTGGAGTGGTGAAAATATAAAAAAGAAAATCCGGCAGTCGGTGACACAGTTAAAAGGGAACTTTTCGGATTACAGTCAGTATAGACAACTGGGCACCCTCCCCCTCCTAGTAGTTTTTTTGCAAAATGTCAAATTTCCCCGAAAATATAGATTTCAGATCATTGATGCAATGAAACAGGCGTTAACCAATTACAAGTTGTTATATTGATGGTAAATCAAAATGTAAAGGAACATTTTTCTAATGGGTGTGACTTATTGATAGTTTTAAGATAAAAATTTCCAACAAACACAACAACCCCTATAATATTTTTCCCCTACAGTTGTCTCTTAATAATGCCAATAGATGAATAAATTTGGCTAAAAAGATGCAGATGATAAGATGGATAGATCTACGTATTGCAATACAAATTTATACAGCAATTAATAAAATCTCCCTAGAGCTACGCGGTACTAAAAAGATACACAAAATCGCCAAGTGCGAGTATAGTTCTTGTATTTTACAATTGCATTTTGTGTTTTATTGTGATTTGATATGCAGGCTATTGTATCTTAACTCAATGTCGCGGCTATACTCCCTTAGATAAGGCTATATTGTAAAGAATTGAGTTGGAAACTGATCTTCGGGAGTTGGAAGTCCGTAGATGGTGGAGCGTTATACACATAGCTGGTTTTACCATGTGGCGAGTGTGACAAAAAACACAGCCCCCGCGTTTTCAGTGGGCCCCATGCTTGGCACAATTTTTAATAATAATATACAATATATATTTTTTTTAATAACTGAAAATAAGGACTAAATTTGTCCATGATTAACCCCCCCCCCCCCCCGGCCTCGCCCGAGAAAATATATCCTAAGGTAGGGGCCCCGCGCCATGGAACCACCACAGGCCCCGCGCCCCCAGTAAAACCTGCCCTGGACTTGTACAAAACCGACCGAGATAACTGGAGGAGTGTTGTCGTTCAGGAAGAAGAAGAAGAAGAAAAAGAAGAAGAAGAAGATATTGTATGCGCGATCGGTATCCCTTTAAGTTGTACTGCTACCTAAAGGATTTGCATTTGAGTTATCTTCATCGTTAATCTCCTAGCTTCTAGGGCAATGTCCTACATGTGCCACATGATAACATCTGTAATTTTCAATGAAAGCTTTGACAGCAATGTTGGCACGCAAACCTTTCATGTTCGCTCATTATCATTGCTGGTAAAGTACAAGTACTGTATTCACTACATAAACATTGATCCATTACAAGTAATGATACCACTCAAGGGCGGATCCAGGCAGTGGCGGCTCCAAGGGGGGGGGGGCGCTTCCCCGAGAAAAACCAGTGAAAACTATATAAAATGCACTAGCCACGTGAAACAAATACAAATAGTTACATAGCATGGAAACCCCCAAACCCCCCCCCCCCCCAGGAAGTATTTCTGGGCCCGCGCTTGGATCCAAGGAAGTATAATGCCGTGGCATGACAACCCAAAGGAAATGGCAAGGTTGGGCAAAGAAATGGTGACTAAGTTTTTCGGGTTTCAACATAGACAAAATAAAATTGCTGCAAATGAAGAACCCATGTACAATCCAGCAGACAGCAGACAGGGCTAACAATGGAATTTGTGCAGTAAGTTTATGCGCACTTGACTTAGCAATCTTAAGGCCAAACCTGAGGGGGTCACGTGACTGACCTGGAAATGACTTTGCAGGGGGTTCCTAATACACGTTTTACACCGCAGGGGCATATTAATAATCGATAAGAGGGACTAGTATACGCGTAGACATGCTTAAGTTATCCAGTCAAACTAAAATTACTATTACTATATTTCTCAAATTCGTGCATGAAGCATTTAAAAACATACCTCTTAGAACATTTTTATGTGCCCCACAGGGAAGAAAAACCTCCAACTGTTGTAATTAAATGCATATGCCTGGAAATATGAACACTCAATTTGACTGTAAAGCGCTAGCAATAGGTAAAACTGCAATTATTTGAAAGAATACATGTGAAATAAGGAACAGGTACATGACGCGGGGCTTTGTTTATAAAATGGATATTCAACCATCCCGTGGCTGGAGACCGTTATCAATATGGCTGCTAGTGTAGCCCGCACAAGCAAAGTACAGAGTTTTTGACCGGGTCCAGGTGTCCGCTTTGCTAAGCTGCAATGTGTAAGACTTCGATATTTTTTGCGTTGGTACTAATCTCTGATAGTTGGCTTATGGTTAACGGGTGCCTCGTAAGGCATATTATGGCTCCCGCCGCTCCAGTTATATTAGATTTCTATGTATTCAACACTCAACGCTCATGCAAGGTCACAACTCTCCGGTTTCGTCTTAATACGTGTAGCTTCATATGAATGTAATTAGCATATGGTGAGAACCTCCAAGCTTAATCTCAGTCACAACTTTTTGCTGCTGTTGTTTACATTGCGGATGCCCATCTTACCCACTTCATTGCAAACGTAGCCGGTTGTTCCATCACTTCGTGCATTAAAGATGGAATGCGGTTAATGCAAACGTCAACAGACTGCCACGGTGTGTAGCTAGTATGTATATAGGACTTCGATGGCATATTGGTAGCTTGTTCCTACTTGTGCGACTCTCTACACATCATGCGATCGGTGGCCTGTCGTAACTTAACACAGGTAATACCTACAGAGGCGACTGAAGAGGTACATTCATTGAATTGCTTGTATGCGAATAATTTATTATAGAAAAATAAAAAACCTCTAGTGACTTGATTTTTCAAATCTTAAATAAATACTTTTTATTGTTTCTATATTACTAAAACAACCTAGCGGATGTTAGAGCTATAAAGCCCTCTTTTACACTCAACTAGGAAAGCCTGGGACCGCCTGCTTTACATGCTCTCCGAAGCATGGCCAGAAAATGTAGCCATCTCAGTGTGGGACTCGAACCAACAACCTTTCGGGTGAAAGTCAGAGTCCGTACCATTACGCTACCTGTCCTGACAGACCTTACGAATTCTCTTTCTTCCCTAATTTCAAGAAGACTTCTCCGAAATACCTCCGGATAATTTGAAAAATGTGAGAACATGAGACGTGCAAAATGTTAGGAGTAGTTACATCCATCAGGGAAACTATTGGCTTTGATATGGTAAAAACTGTCAGTGCTGTAAAAACATGAAAAGGGCAAATGTCTGAAAATCGATTACTTCAGCACTAAAACTTTTTTATTGCCATTTGCTGGATTTATATATGTTGGCCGACCACTTGGGTTTATTTGCCTATTTGGTATTTAGAAATAAAACTCCACTTCGAATTTGAGGAACTGCTAACTGCATGAAGCGGTGCAGTATTGTATATTCACATTGAACCCTTACAAGTACTGTATAAATAATAATATATAATTTATGTCAGTATATAATACTGTATATGAAATTAGGCTTGATAGCAAATGACCAGTATTCCACGTTCAAATATCCTATCAAACCAATTCAATTCAATTCAATCAAAACTATTGTATGATTGCTTGTCATCACAGATGAGGGTAAGAAAGGGCCTTATGAACCTACAACATCGCTGGGATGGGAGTTTTATAATGTTGTTGTGTTTTATAAAGCCAATAAATAAATAAAATATACTGTATATTTATTTTTGGAAATTCTAAAAAGTGATAAGGGATAAATTAATATTGAAATTCTATAGGGTAATTCTAAATCATGTAAATACTGTAGACTGCGTTTTGAGGTAGGTTGATAAAAAGGAGTGCCATTGTTATACAAAGCAGAGGATTAAAGAATAGTAGAACTTTTTAATTAAAAAGAAATCAGTAAAACGAAATCTGCCGTTAAATTCCCAGCATTTTAAGCATCCAAGGACAAACAGTAACAACACTGTTTAGTGTTTAGTGTTGAGTTTTGTCTCGTTTCATTTTGTTTGGAACGAACGCTCCGTTTTTAATGGCTTCTCCCCATACAACAGTATAATGTATGCTTTTCTCGTTTATTATTTCTATTCCTTGCTCAATACCCAAATCCCCACTCCAATTTACAACAAAATTTACTTTTTGCGTTTCAGCTTCAGTTCACCGTTCGCTCTCTTCTCCAATAAACTTTACGATGTACGATATACGGCAGGGTAAACATCGTATTAATATACATTCACGACATTCATATTTTTAATTCCTTTATAACATCGCATTTTGGTCGCAATTTCATTAATGGGTTCTTTTATTAAATATATTGCAGCAAGCAGGTGAGAACTTAATAACATGGGGCAATTTAATTAGGGTTTAACTGTGCTTAAGAGGACATGCTACGTAGAAAATTAGTAGGTACCCCTAAATGTGTTGAATTTATTGACTTTTTATTTCTTTTTAAATAACAAAGCAAGTTATTAAAGATTTGGTTCATGTAAGTTGTAGAAGACTACATCATGTGTCATATAATCGGAAATATCACATTTTTGGTACCTACCCTAGACTTTCTTTCATAAAAACCATTGGAGAAAAAACATTTTGCGGAAAATGGAATTTTTGGAAAAACTAAAAAACCGAAAAGTAAGAATTCCCAATTATATGATCCACGAACGTAGTCTACTACAACATGAATGAGCCAAATTTTTTATAACTTGCTGAGTTAATGAAATAAAAAATGATAAGTATTTAATATTGGGGTGCCAATTTTCTACATGCATATCCTCTTAACAGTATCATTGAATATATATACAAATATATAGCCTATACAGCATATATACACAAGATAAAATAATTTTTTTTTTTATAGATGCAGTACTCATACATGCTGTGTATAGAGATGGATTACAGCCCTTAGTTACATATTAAATACGAATTCCATTTATAATAATAATAATAATAATAATAATATATGTGTATTGAAATTTTTTTACAATTACATTATTATTCCGTAGTGATGGTTTCGGTCCGGATTAGACCGACAGAAAATGCATTGAAAATACTAAAAATCTGTGGGAGAGAACGGAACCGGATATAACCGGAATTGATAAAATTAGCAGACCGGATGACTGGACCGTTTTAAAAATCTTAAATTTTGGAAATAATCATTAGGCTACTTATAGAATGAACTGATATAACTAAAAGAAATAACTCCCTCCTACTGATATATATCATTCAGAATTTATTACTTACAAAATGTTTGAAATAAATAAATTGATTTTTTACTTTTTACTTCACTTTTTTTACTTTAACCCAAAAGCCACTTCACAAACACTAGGAACGCCACCCTCTGTCTCGGACCTTCCATCACTCTACGCACGTTTGTACCTAATACAAATAGTCTATCGTATACAAGTAGCTCGAACCATGTTATCACATTTAATTGACACAATGGTTCCGCATTTCGCACTTAAAAATAAAGCACTCAAAATAATAAACCGTATGAATAGCCTCAACCATAAATTACTGTTGAAAAAGTAAGAGGATTGAGTCCTCAAAAAGCTTACGAAAAGGAAGGAAGGATTGGAGTAAGAGCATTTACGAGAGTCAAGAAAGATGTGCTTGTCTACAAATTTTCATTTGTTTGTGCTTTGCAAGTTTTTCTTCAATTTTTACCTTACTTATTCATAGCGTAAGATAAAATTTTCTTAACTTCGTATAAATTGACCTAATTGAATAAAATATTTGAGAACCGTTTTTCCACCTATTAAACCATTTCTATGATTAGAGGATTTTGAAGCTTTATATTACAATAGTATAAAATAGGATTAATCACAATCGGGGAGAAATCGCCATTGTGAAGAAACTAATTTACTGTCACACGTAAAAGGAAAATTATAAGTTGAAGATGGCATATTCACAGTGTAACGAGTGCTATTCAAAGAATATGAGGAGCTTCAATAATGATTTTTCTGTGTCAGTTTATTGTTTTTCCTCTTGAAGAGCAAGGCTGCAAGAAAAATGAATTCAATTGAATTGTCAAGTTTGACTGACTTAAAATTATTAAACCACGTACTATATGTTCGATGAAGCACGACTGTGCACACGTAATTACAGCAAGTACAATAGGTTGACTATTCACTGAATTAATAATTGAGTCTTCAAGATTCTCGTTAGAGACTGTGATACAATCGAGGACTAAGTCACTGTATAGTTGATAAAGTATAGTTAAGAAGAGGAAACTAACATACTTTGGTCATGCGATGAGGAACGAAAATATGGCCTTCTGCATGTAATAATTTAATGGAAGATTGAAGGATGCAGGGCTCCCGGCAGAAATAAATAAATAAATTGGTTTTTCAAATTTATATATAAAGTGAGATTACAAAACAGTAGGGGTGGCCCAAAGGATTTCTCCCCTGCTGGGTCTCCTTTAATACTACTAATACTAAATTACTATTCTAATTTCAATTTATTTTATTTTGACTCTAAAAAAAAAAACATCACTCCAAACAAACAACCTGGTTGAAAAACCTGAGGCAGTGGTTTGGCAAGAGCACGACTTCCCTTTCCAGAGCAGCAGTCTCCAAGGTCCAAATTGCAATGATGATCGCCAATCTTCAATTGAAGAAAATAGAATTATTGAAATTACTAAAGCTTAGGATTGTAGGAACCTGAAGTAGTTTCTAACCCAATTTCTCTGAACTTCCTCTACTGTACAGTTTCAATTCAACAGTTCCCCGCAATCAAGCACGTAGCAAGGCATCGGGTTTATGGGAAGGAATCCTGGCTCCTGAATAAAAATGACACCGTTCGCAAAAGCCCGAAAAATCTGGCGGATTGGACTTGCGGATCGAATGGATCAATACCTATACTAGCTCCACATTCCGTATGTAGAGCGATTGGACTTGCGAATCGAATGGATCAATACCTATACTAGCTCCACATTCCGAATGTAGAGCGAGAATAGGGGGCAGAAGGAGAGAAGAGGACGAAGAGGTGGAAAGACGTCGTGACCTGCGGAAGATGTCAGCGGTGGCTTCGCAGGAGAAAGACCAAGGACTGGGATGTCTGAGGAGAGGTGATCATGATGATAATGATAATGCGTTTATTTATCAAAAAAACATTACAAATTTTACTGAACCGGTGCCAAAAAGGCGCATTGGGATCACCACATGGTGGTGCGAGCGTCCGAGACTTCTTCACTCAACACGTATACTAACCCTATCGAGGCGACTGACGAGTTCCATCGGATGCATTCATTAAATGGTTTGTATGCAATAAAACCTGTAAAAATACTGAACATTGTTTGGGCCACGAAACATGAAAAAACAATTAACATGTGTCCTTGTTTCCAAGTGCGTTTTAACAAATTATCCTTTTGTGTTGGTGCTACGGCTGCTGGGAGTGTAATTGCGGCGAATAATTCAAATAAAATCTGTCGTCTTGACATTGAAGACAAATGGTCTGAAAGGAAAATATTTGTCGTCTCTGAGAAATATTCAAATGAATCCCTGAAATCCGTTTCAGAAGTTATGTTAACGATTCGTCTCACGGAAAAAATACTCTACGTGAAAAATAAAATTAATGTGAGCCCTATCGCTTTCCTCATCTCGGATGGGAAGCTTCCAGCACTCTTAGATAGACTGAGGTGGAACAAAAGGAAATTGGGTCTTTACTGGTAAAGCGATGAAAGGATCTTATGGATGAAAAGAAATACTTCAAATTCCGAAGGCATCACGCAGTGAAAATCAATCCTTTATGTCAGTCTAGTAATGCCATTAAGTTTTCTTTGGTCGTTGTGCTATCAAGCTATTGTGTGATAAATAAACTAGTACGATTACAATATCTTCAATTATAGTCGGGATTTCATTATTTAGGCCATCCGGGGGTCTTTTATTCTAACCCATAGGGAACATAAGAAACTTTCACTCTATCTGACAGTCCGTTTAGGTGCCCATTCCAACGACCGGCTAGGGCTATTTACAAAAACAGTGACGTGGTAGCAGACATTCAAGACTTAGGCGGGGTTTCCACCGACCTCGCATTGCAGAATTGACGGAAATGTTTATTTTCCCCTATGCCATAGTTAAAATTGATCAATGATCATACAGTAAAATCACAAACAAACAAACTAAAATTAAAAAAATGGCGTCATGGGATATGTTAAGTCCAAACATTGTAATAGATTTCTATAAAAAGAAAAATTATAATTTCCGTCAATGTCATTTGCATTCTGCAATGCGAGGTCGGTGGAATCGCCACCTAAATCTTGAATGTCTGCTACCACGTCACTGTTTTTGTAAATAGCCCTAGCCGGTCGGTGGAATGGGCGCCTTAAGATGACACTTAAATACAAGAGGAGACAAGTCAGGACATGTATAGTAGTGGTACGGACTCTGACTTTCACCCGAAAGGTTGTTGGTTCGAGTCCAACACTTCCTACATTTTCTGGTCATGCTTCGGAGCAGGCGGTCCCAGGCCTTCCTAGTTGAGTGTAAGAGAGGGCCCTTTAGCCCTAACTCCGCTAGGTTGGCTTAGTAATAGAACAAAAAGTCCTTATTTATTTATTTAAGAGCTTACAATCGTGGAGGCAAGCCGCATGATACATTTACATGTGTACAAGTATGCAAGTAAGTATGCGATTACGATGCTTTACATTAAAGATAATTAAACACTGTTAATTCCAATACTTGTATAAATATACATTTTTTATGACAAAGAAGAAACTCAGTGTTCAGTTGTCTTTATTTTCTGATCGCAATATTGTGCTACTTTTCCAAACTTTTCAAAACCTATTGAGGAAATAGTAAACCTTTTATTCTTAAACAAATAACCTCTATCCTTTTACGTGAATTTCCTAAGAAGATTTGCATGAATTGAACCTTTTTTTCTGAACCTTTATTCATCCCCTTGGTGACAAGAGTGCTGTCACTGCGAACAGCCCATTTGTCTTTGTGGGAATGAAAAAAGATCTCGCAAGGATGAGATCCTTTTTCTTTCAACTATTTTTTCACCCCTGGAAAATGTGCAGTGAGCTGGCCAACTGCCGCCGTGGGGCTCTCCGTTCGCAAGCCACAGGAAGGATGCTCTGTCTTATTGCGGTCAGCCGTGAGATGGGCTATATATTTTGGTCCTCTTGAAGATTTGAAAGTTGTATGTAAATTAAAAATTTAATTTTTTGAGCCATGGGGTCATGACCCCCACGACTCCCCCCCCCCCCCACACGACTCCAAGCCAGCTTCAAACCTTATGACACAATAAAAATCCACGTACGTCTAGCATAAACAAAAAATAACAAAAACTTAGAGTTTTAGAACAACTTGTTTTAACAACCCGAATTAGTAAAACCCAAATAATCGTTAAGAAATTAACTTTGTCTAAGAAACCCACTTGTGTTAGTATATAACCCCTAGGTTATATAAGGGTTATATACTAACAAAAGTGGGTTTCTTAGACAAAGTTAATTTCTTAACGATTATTTGGGTTTTACTAATTCGGGTTGTTGTAACAAGTTTTTCTAAAACTCTAAGTTTTTGTTATTTTTTGTTTATTAATATGAAATACCACGAAGTCACGAGTAATCTAATTATTTACGTCTAGTACATTCAATAATGTGATGAAGCAGTAGAGTCCGGGATGGTAGGCCGTGGTCGTTCTAAAACCATACTTCCAAACGTTCCATAAGCTACTGCTAAGTCTCCGAGATACAACCTTAGAAGTCTACGCAGTTCCACTGAAGATGTCAACCGCAGATGTCGACGAAACGTTTGGAAGTGCGCTTTTAGAACGACCATGGGTTATCTTGACTCGTATCTGTACTTAGTTAAGTCATGCTTTCGCCTGTTTCACTGCGTCAATGGTTAGCTTGTCTCAGCTTGTCTATTATCGCTTGTAGCCGGTGTAGGTTGACATCGAGGACTTTTACCAGCTTGCCAATGGCCAAAAATTCATACGGAAACAATACAAATAATGTACGGAATTCATGGGGTCGTTGGTATTGGACAGGGGACCTATGGGCCTGGGTCCATAAAAGGTACTTAAAAATTACTAACTAACTAGCGGGTTATCTTCCCGGATTTATGATGTAACTCCGGACGTGAAAGCCTTTGTAAATTGTATATATGCAGTATAATATACAATAATAAAAACACTACACAGTTGGTGGGCAGAAAAAGTTAGACCTTGTTTTAAACAAAGACAGTATTGAGCTGTGATGCAATGATTTTTTTTAATCGCATCCGTTTGGTTTCGATTAACAGCCGAATGGACAGACGCCTGCTAACGCTGCCAACGGACGTTTACCACATGTTGTCACCCGTTGGTTGCTGTTTGTTGAGAAAGAGCTCGAAGACATAGTGTACATGTTTATATTGTATGATACATAATCACTGAACAAAGCCGTGCTCCGGGGGTGGACTTCAAAGATGATAAACAAATAAGCGAAAAAGATGGGAATGACGAGTTTATAAATATACCTTATTGACAGGGTGGACCTCCTGATTATAGTGGATTCTGAACCACTTGGGGAACATAGTATTTTATGAATTTATGATTAGTCTAATATGCTATTGTACATTGGTTACAACCTCAAATCTGGTGAAAATATAACAGGTTTTTTTCCTTTTTCAAGTACGGTATAGGCTATTCACAAAATTTAAAGGTTGCTTTCAAGGCATGATATGTTCAATTTATAGTGTAGACAAAGGAAAAGAAGACGAACCATGGGAGATTTTTTTATAATCAACTAAATTTACAATCATTGCGGTTTATTTAGGAAAATTCACACTTATTCCCGGAACATTACTCTTTTCCATTGATGCTACGGCTACAGCAATACACTACTAATAAAAGGAACCAATTTAAAGGTCAGCGATGCTATTGGCTAACATCCCTACCTCAGAGTGAACTACGCTTTCAAATGCCACTTTCCATAATTAATTGATGTTCGAAAGTTTATATCATATACTTTACAGGAGAATCGATGTTACCCCTAGAATTTATTGAGGTGGATGTCGTGTATACGATGCGCGAAAAGCGAAATGGGACTGCTAACTAGGTTTTCAAAATTTAGTTTCCAATAATGCCCGTTTCCCTTGTCCATTATCAAACTCTATATATTTCTTGCCATAAAAATTAAATTGGATACGGCCCCCGTAAGGTGTCCATTCCATCGACCAGCTAGGGCTATTTACAAAAACGGTGACGTGGTAGCAGACATTCAAAACTTAGGCGGGGTTTCCATCGATCTCGCATTGCAGATTGCAAATGACATTGACGGAAATGTTTTTTTTTCTTTTTATAGAAATCTATTAAGATGTTTGTACTTAACATATCCCATGACGCCATTTTTTAATTTTAGTTTGTTTGTTTGTGATTTTACTCTATGATTATTGATCAATTTTAACTATGGCATAGAGGAAAACAAACATTTCATTTGCATTCTGCAATGCGAGATCGGTGGAAACCCCGCCTAAGTCTTGAATGTCTGCTACCACGTCACCGTTTTCGTAAATAGCCCTAGCCGGTCGGTGGAATGGGCGCCTTGGCAAAGTTAATCACGTCCCACGGGGCACGTAACAGCAGTCTTACCAACGGCCCGCATATTCAAATAATAGAACCATTCCGACTTAATATCCATCATATCTTAGGCGGCTATTCCACTTCTAAGTTTTTCTTCAAATTTGATAATGTCATTGACGGAAATATCATCCAATTTTGTAAGTTTGCCCGCTGTCTTTCTTTTAATTTTATCATCTACAAGAAACTTTATGATTTCAATTATAAAATAATTAGTTTGTTCCCAAAAAATTAATTACAATTATTTATCATCTCCAGACGACGCCATTGTTTAATTTTAGTTTGTTATTGTTTGCAAAGCGTGATTTTACTCTATGATCATTGATCAATTTTAACATGCGGAAGTTAAAATGGACAATGACATAGAGTAAAACAAAAATCTCATCAATTATGGACGCACAAATGACGGAATATTGACAAGTGAAATAGCCGCCTTATATTGAAATCGAAACGTACACACAACAAACGAGGCACGACAATTATGAGTTACACAAGTTCTCATTACTTCCAAGGGAGGTTGCTAGTGAATGATCATTTCTGGCGCGAAACTTTCTTCCAATTAAGCTAGCGGACTATTGAAGAAGCTTTAAGAAGACCATCACGGGAATTCCCAAAGGTGCCCCTCTGAACCACTAATGAAATGTATGTAGAATGTATTTCTCGATAAATAAAATTTACTTTACTTTACTTTACTTTACTTACGGTATAAGTCATAGAGCCAGCCTCTCGTTTTTAAGGGTCTTAGGCGCTTATTCCACCGACGTCAATAGTCAAAATAAAGCTGATATTGACGTGGTAGCAGACATGTTTACACTGTCTTTACGTCCCACGTCATAATCACTATTGACGTCGGTGGAATATGCGCCTAAACAAAAGACAGTTGCGGTACATCTACTAGGATAACCCACCTTTCTGCAACTATATGCTACTCACATGTATGACTGTATGAGAGCCAGTGCTAGCAAAGCGATAGGCTTGATAAATACATGACGTATTGTTGGTCTGAATAATAATAGCTAAATAATAAACCAAAAAGGGCCCTACGGGTGCAGGGAATAATACAATCTACGGAATGTCGCTAGGTGTAGATATGTGGCTTCAGTCAGGCCATCCCCTAGGAACGGGAAGTGCTGCTGACATTTTGACATCGCGGGGCATAAATAAACCAGTCTCCCCCCTGCCTGCTGACGAACCCCCGCGATCCCGAAGGGACGAGTAGATGAGTTTGTCCAGCCTGCTTGCTCTTTCAGACTTGCAAATTTTTGTTAATTTCTGAGCCGTCTGCATTTGGAATTACTTTTCTATGTTATAGATCTGAAATGGGACTATGGGGAAAAATGGACAATAGAGATACAAGACTTGAACCTACAGTATGACCAAGGCCGTAGCTAAGGGGGGTTCATGGAGTTCAACCCCCCCCCCCCTCCTCCGAAATTAAATGGCTTCATACTAGATAGAATCGGATTTTGAGGGGAAAAATAAAACCACTATGTAATATCCAATGAAATTTCTGAACCCCCCCCCCCCACCCGAATAAAAATCCTGGCTACGACCTTGAGTATGACCCTGCTCCTTGCGGGGTACTGTACTTGCACTCTTCTAGTTCCATATTGTTCCTTACCTAACGTTCTATGACCGGAAATGCACATACATTCAAGATGTTATAACCCTAAAAGAGCTGTCATACTTAAAACGACTGGACGACAGTACGACAGTACCTATCCATTTGCAGTTCATGTCACAAAGTGTTCTCATGCCCTCATTTTGGTTATCCTCTGTAACTTATAATATAAAACAAATAGAAGAAGAAACAATAGAACTTGTTGGCCATCAATTTCTTGTGCTTTCTTGAATCTTGACTGTAGATGTAAGGAATTTATGACTTTATTTCAAGCAAGATTTGCACCAACGGAAAAGAATATTTAAACCATTTAAATGCGGTGTTGAAACTAGCCCGCCCCAAAGTGCCAAAGCTCCTAGTCCACCTACGTCTAGCACAGGAGTTCTCATAGTGTGGGTCGCGAAAAATTTAAAAGTGGGTCGCGGCGTGGTCTCGTTGGCCAATTATACACTAGATAGAATTGAATTGAATGACAAGTATTTTTCAATTTAAGTCATATATTTTTTAAAGATTGGCGGGAACCAAAGATATAGACCAAAACCGATAAAAAAACGCGGAAACCCACCATTTTCTGCTTTCAATTTCAAAATATTTCTTCCGGGGGAGGCACCCGGGCCCCCTTTTTGGAGTCATAAAAAGAATGCGTGGAAACCCGTTTCCTTTTGCCTATATCTTTTGAAAAAATTTGCCTAGGGGCGAGGTATCATATATATTGGTCGCTGGATCCATCCCTTGGCTTGCCCCTCCCCCCTTGCTCCTGACTGTAAGGCTATTTTTTAGGAAGGAAATCGAAGTATAAATTGCAATGCAGAATTTAGTGGGTCGCGATGCAATTTTATATCATTTAGGGGTCCGCGACGAAAAACGTTTGAGAACCTCTGGTCTAGCATATGCAACAATATACAGCAATTAATTAATCTCTGTTAACAATTTAAAATGCGATTTCTAATATATTTTTTTCCACTATAATTCCCATCAGAAAATTTATATTTATTAGGGTTTACTTAGGATAATAATGATCTTATTCCCAGAATAATTTATCATATATCGCGTTGGTGCTACGGCTGCTGTAGGGTTCACCAACAAATACAATTTAATCTGACAATTTTATGCTACTGATTGCCTTTAGTTTTAGTAGAAAGTCTCATGTTGCCCTTAATTTGTTTACAAAAAGAACTTAATCGTAAGTACAGTTAATCAGTGTAACTAAAACAATTTTTTGGTTCTTGTTCTTTTATATCAACAATTCACTACCTACTATTAGTGTAAGGTATTTGTATTTTTATACACGTGCATAAAATATAAATTGAACTATTGGGCTATTTTCGGTCAATAGGATAAAAACCACAGTGGCTTTTGAATAACCAAAAATCTCAACACAAGTGCGCAAAATATCAGCACTAAGCTGCAAGAAATACAATTACCGCCACCGCCACACCCAAGGTTGGGAAATTCTGTTGTTTCATATTATTAAATTGGAAATCCCGTTCTTGCTTGTGATTTTAGCTTTTTGTGCTTCGCCGTGTACTCGTTACCTACCGCAGTGCTTTTAGATTTAATTTTAAACATTATAATTGGGAACATCCCAGGAAAACTATGCCCGTCTCTTTTTCCAACAGTCTTTCCAATTTTAAAATGCATAAATTACTCAAATTCTATTAAAGATCTGGTATACTCAAGTTGTAGAAGACTACTTGATACATGCTACTAGTATTATAGGTTATTTTTAATTGTTAGCGTTTTATTTATTCAATGAACATTCTGGAGGAAATTTTAGTCCCCAGTAACTTTCATGAAAGAACTACTGCACCTAAATTTAAAAATACCCTAAAATATTGCTATTATGGTACCCTTGTAATTTCCATAACCAAAGCACTGGAACCAACTTTAAGTAACTTACCGGCTTACATAATAGGTTCAGCAATGAAAGTGTGTAGTGATGTTGTAGCCTGTATTACTCCAAGCAATGCCAGGAACATTACTGTAGGTGACAAAATATCACAGGAATCATCATCATCATTCAAAAAAAATTACCAGTTGACACAAAAATTTACTAATTACAAGCAAATTCCAATACTCTACAGCCAATATCTATTGAACATTCCAGAATATCTATTAAAAATTCTTTCTTATTTTATATCCATTAATCACTTTTTCCCTTTTCCCTCCCTTGTTAGTGTTCGGATTAATTTATCTCTTGTATTAACATTTTGCTTTTTTTAATGAAACACCAAACTAACAATTTTCATGACCCATCACGAGACACGGTCTAACGGGTCCAAAATCACTGTGTTGTATGTTTACTCCACGAACATTTGATTTGATTTTTGATGCAGGAAAGTCCAAAGGTTTGTGCACTGATCCAGCAAGGCAGAGATCTGGTTTGCAATCCCATGCACTCCCGTACTCCGTTCAAGTTTACTTGTCTTCTTTTCTTTAATGTACTGTATGAGCTGTCTACGTACTTGTGAACAGTATGCATACACAAATACAGTACGTTCCTTAGTTTAGTTTTGCAATAATACGTAATTACTGTATGTATAGTCTATCTTTCTCTTCGCTTTATCCCTTAGTGGGATCAGGGGCACGGTCGATTCTTCTCCATATCTTGCGATTTTGGGCTTCGGCTGTGGTTACTCCTATGGTTTTTAGGTCTTCTTTGACTCTCACTACCACTGTTATAGTCCACGCAAAATGAGAAAAGTATGGACATGGAATGTTTTGATCCTGTGCAACACTATAAAAATATTCCTTGCGCCATTTTGTGTTACCTTGCTGTATTGGATGCAAAGCATAACAAAAATTGTGCCAAGAATATTTTTACGGTGTTGTACAGGATCAAAACATTCCATGCCCATACTTTTATCATTTTGCGTGGACTATATACGTTTGGACTCTCCTTTTTCTTCCCTCTACTACAAAGAGCTACATATATTCTCTGGATCAATTCATCTCGCTGCCTTCTGCCTATTCCCAAAAGCTTCCAATTGAACTGAGAGCGGCCAGAAATGCTAATAAACTTCCAATTTTTTTTTTTTTGCCGATGTTGATCTTCTAACTTCTAAACGTTTCGTCGACATCTTCAGTAGCACTGCGTAAACTTCAAAGACTGTATCTTGGAGGCTTCGCAGAAGTCTACGCAGTGCCACTGAAGATGTCGAAAGCAGATGTTGACTAAACGTTTGGAAGTACACTTTCAGTTCAACATCGCCCGGAATCTACTGCTTCATTCATCATGATTTATCAGCTTTATCGACTATACTAGCTACTTAAAATTATTGAAAAAATATGCTACGTACTGTATATACCAATATACTATACTACCTGTACTATTTTCTGTTCTTTTTTCCTCGTTTTTTCATTGAGACCCAGCCGTCTGAGCCGCACAAGATGCTTGGTCCTGCAACCTGTTCCTAAATTCACCCTGACTTTGAATCTCACTGAGAAATGCTAGGATTAACTCCCGCCACAAATGAAATTACTTGCACTCGGGGAATTTCATTATATCTGCAACCAGATTATACATTCCACATACTGTGTTCATGCATGATTACTCGTACATAAAGTGAATTGATAACATTTCGAAAGGGTTAATTTCGTTTGTATTATTATATTTAATATTAGTATCAAATATAATATACAGTGTATTTATGTACGGCATTTAAAACCAAATAGAGCCCCCAATTCCCGTTTTTTTTTTGTCATGAATTCAAATTTCTCATGAAATATTGATCACACAGCCATAAATGAGATATAGATACATGGCTGGCACACGGATTGGCCACAGTTTTGAAACTCCTTCGACCTGAATTCCTCAGTGTCTGTTACTTTTAGATATCAAATTCAATAACATTGACCGATCGGCTTGATCGGATTGACTGGCACATAATTTATCGTGTGTCAAAAAGTTATAGATAAATGTCTTATCGTTTTTGACACCTCATTTCTGGCTCTACGATCGATACTAAGGTACATGAGAAATTTAAGTTTGTGCACATATGCGAATGCGGGGAGGGGGGTTCATTTGATCTTAAGACTCTGGGACCCTGTCTGAATGCATAGTATTAAAAAAAATGACAGCTCAGAAGGGTCTAGGCCTGAGCACAGGCAGAGGATACTCTCTCACGGCCACTGCTCTATTTGGGATGTTGTGGCCAGCAACGTGCCCAAGAATGCATAGTACTGTATTGGTTTTTATTAATTTAATTATTATTGACTGTGTTATAGTGCTATTAATAGACCAATTGTATTATATTAGTAGTTCATTATAATAACTCAATAGTTTGCAGGCTATTTTCTTGTTTTTTTTACCTTCTACTGTCACACACTGACTACTTCAAACTTCAACTAGCTTTTCCTAGACTCTGACAGTACCTATTAGAAGTTCTTTGAGTTAATCTTCACCTAAAGCACGTATTAATGGTAAAATAATTTTAATTAGGTACTAAATCAATGAAGTAAGTGTTCTACGGAATATCATAGAGTGAAATTAGAAAAATGCAATTAAGAATGCTTGTCATTTCCTTTAAGGCTTAAGTAAAAAGATAAAAGGTCGTTGGAAATCAATTTATCATTTTATATAAGACAGAAGCCTGGAGCAATTATGCTGAAGAATCCTGTCAGTCTTTTTTGCAAGCTAATGATCCAATACATTTGATGTAGTTAATTCAGTTAGGTACCGCCTTAAGAACTCTAACGTTTTCTTATGGAAAATGTCGAAAGTTTTATCGATTTTGAGAAATTTTCAACGGCTTTCTAACAAGACCCTATGATGGATGTCTCCCCAGGGCATTTCTTGCAGATTATCAAAATTCCTATTGTCTATCGTTCGATCTTGATCATATTTTTAATTACTGTATTGGTACTCTATAAAAATTCTCATGCAGCACAATAAAAATTTTTTTTTGTATCTATTCAGTTAATGCCCGTTTGGCTACTTAATGACCGGACTAGCAAGATTTTTATGCAAGCAGTTCATTTGGTATATTTAGTTATGTAACGGCGAAGTGCTTACTTGTGACTTATCTCTGAGAAAAATTCACAAAATATTTCATAGCTCCGTTCTCATTTCAGGATACAATAGGCGCTTATTCCGCCAATGTCAATAGTGATAGTAAATGTAGTATTGACGTGGTGGCAGACATTAATGACAGTCTAAAAATGTCTGCTACCACGTCATAATACTACATTTACTATCACTATTGACGTTGGTGGAATAAGTGCCATAGGACCGTAGGATTGGAATAATATTTATTGTAGTTCTGAATATCTGTCATGTAATACTGAACTAAAAACGTACAGTATATAGATCCATACAGTATCAATGAGCCTAACAGAACCCTTGACAAAACCAGATATGACAAGTGTCAAGTCTATGCCTCCCATCAATAAATTAATCCTATCGGTTCTACGTTTTGTTGATCGAGTACTTTCATTACAGTAGTGACTGCATAAACATTGGCGCTCATTTTTGCTTTCCAATTTATACGTAGTATAAGGAAAGCTTTGTGATGGTCGAAATTTTCGATTCCGAGATTTCAACGGATTTACACGTTTTGAGGTCCCAGGAACCCAAAAAAGTGTTTTTTACGAAATGTCTCTCTGTCGCTCTGTCTGTCTGTATGCCTGTCTGTCTGTATGTATGTCTGTCTGTCTGTCTGCCTGTTCATCTATTTCCGGGCAAACTACTCGGCCGATTTTGATGAAATTTGGCATGTAGGTTCACAAAAATCATTTTCGATACTATTTATTTTATTTTGGGCTAACTTAATTTTGGGGGGTTTTATTCTCAAAAACTCCAAAAAAAGTCTAAAAAAATTATTTCTCCAAAACAGCTCCAACGATTTCCTTTAAATTCACATATATTTTAGTCGTTATTAATGTTGATAAAATGCCTTTCATAGTTTTCATCTGGGTGTAAAAAAATAAAAATAACTAAATTTTAATGAAAGATGACTAAAAAATAATTTTTCTGCGAAACCTTTCTAACGATGATTTTTACCTTCAGGCATGTTTTAGGTGTTAAATTGAGTAACGAAACCGAACAGGTTGCTTTCCCAAAAAACTATTTGGTTTTTGCAAAAAATATGTTTTTGAAAAATGAAAATTCTCGCTCAAATGCATTGCGTTCCCTACCATTATTGCTGTTAAAAATAATAATTAAAATAAGTATTCGAAAGTAATGTTGTGTATTTGTCCACAATCGAATTAAGACTGAAAATTGCAATTTCTATTATAATTAAAATAAACATACCTGTTAAAAATAATAATTAAAATAAGTATTCCAAAGTAATGTTGTGTATTTGTCCACAATCGAATTAAGACTGCGGGAGCCTGCATTGGTTGTCATGGCAACCAACACGAAAATTCTCCTGCCACTGTGTAAATAAACATCATGTTAAATTAAACATTCTGACAATTGCTGTGTGGTTATGTAATGTAATGTCTGACCTATCTAGAATTTACCTCACCTCCAGTGACGTCAGGTGGACAACCCCCCCCCCTCCCCCGAGATGTCCGAAATTTAACTATAGGAAATTTATTTACCATGAAAGTACTCATTTTCTCTATCTACTAATTGATCAATTGGAAAGCATGTTCGAGTAAACTCGGACCGGTTCTTTATACTTACATGCGTAGCCTACATTTTTAATAATAACTAATAGTTGTTTAATATTTGTTTCAGTGTCTCAGGGGCAGTGGATGGGCAGGTGACGATGAAAATGATCTCCCACACTCCTCAGCCACCTTCCCTGCCCCCTTCTGGTACAAATGACCCCCTTCTGGTCCATATTTCTGGGTCCCATCCTTCACGTAAGTACCTATCGTTATTATGATGAATATCGAGGTGGGTTTAAGTATTTGATGACAATGTCGGGATTGAACTACAGTATGATATCTATATATCTTACGATATCTAGTATATTAAATTTTTTAAAGGCACAAAAGGTTTTTTTGTCATAGATGATATACTGTATGCCTATGTCCAGGGCTGTGCCCAGGGGGGTGGTCCGTGGGGTCCGGACCCCTCCCCCCCCTAAATAAATTTTTGTGTGTAAACCTGTATGGTTTGAAGAATTTGCAAAAGAAAAATTTGGACCCCCCCCCCCCGGAAATCTAAACCTGGGCACGGCCTTGCCTATGTCTGTCGGCATTTTCAAATACAAGCCGTTGTCAAATTGCATTGCATTAATTTGGTATGCCATTTATGAACTTTAGCCTAAACATACAGGTACAATCAGCAAAACCGCTCTAATTAAGGCTGTGCCTTTTCACTGGATAGTCTTAATGAAATTACGGCTTTTGCTCGACCTACCATAAATTAGGAATTTTTGAAGTGAAAACATCTTTAGGCACACACAGATTTTTTCGTGGTAGTGTGTGTGTGAGGACGACATCTAAAGTACGCGCGTCAGGTGTATCGTCGGATTTTCTAATTTTGAAAAAATATGACATGTTGCACGCCAAGTGAAGGTCGTCAAAGTAAAGTCAAATAGGAATCAAATTAATTGTGAGCCTGCGCCTTGAGGCTCGGGATTAATAACTTCTGGAAAAAAGGAGGTGAACCTGAAGACGCAGATTCATAAATTATTATATCTACATCGCCAAATTTTAAATATTTTTAATAGTATAGTTGTATATAAAACAGTGCGACTACAGTATAAGGCTAATACCTGAACCAAACTCCATATTCAACGTAATTGAGCATGAATACGAATGGGAAACAATATGTGCCTAGACTGCAGTTGCTCTTCGCTTTCTCAAACTTCAGAGGATCACATCCTTTGAGACGTCAAAGGGGTAAGGATGGGACATTGATTGAACCACTTCCCGTTTACCCCATAACCTCAACCCAAATTTTACTTCAGTCTCCAATTTGGAAGAAACAAAATCGACTTTTATTTCATTTTTGTATTTCCCAAAACATTTCAAAAGTACTTTTCAAATAATCCACCAGTGAGTATACCATCCCAATTGAGTTGAAATTTTGTGTAGGCCTATCAAACTTAAATTTTCCTAACATCCATGTTAGAAAAAATGTCTGCTGATAAGCTAGTTTTAGATCTCCCCTTTGGCTTTCATTTCATTATTTCATTCTTTAATTTGATGTTCTTGAATAGTGCATATGTTTAATTTTCATACTATATGTGTATACCTACTGTACATCTTATGGAATATGTAGCCTAGCTACCAATTAATATACATTTCTTCTTGTTCCAATGGCGGATACACGAGGCGGCAGGGGGGGGGGGATCATTTAGGGGGGTCATTGAGTAAATTCCTAGTAAATTCGTATGATACCTATTTAAAAAAAATGGAGTAAAACTCAACTTTTCAACAAAAAAAAAAATACCTTTTAAACTTACAAAACACTTGTGACCCCCCCCCCTAAATTTTTGGCTGGATCCGCCCTTGTCTTGTTCGACAACCAGTGGTTGATTTAACAATGGGCAACTGAGGCAAATGCGCACCCTTACATTAAAGATATTTTATTACACAGTTTGCTGAGGTCAAAGCAAGAAAGGATAAAGAGCTAAGGATAAAGAAAGTACCTAGGTTATTATATAAAATTATTAAATAAAAAATATTGGTTTTATTAGTAAACAACCCCCCCCCCCCCTATACATACAATAATTATTAATGTCCGTGACAACGGCAGTGCCTATATTCGCACAAGGCTAAATCCGCCCCTGTCGACAACATGAACTGTCCAGTACGTCAGCGTAAATAAATGGGAAAAGTGATAAACACAATCAGAGCAGAGGAAAAATGCAAATAATATGACAAAATTGAAGCAAATGTTGTTCATAATAAAATAGGTTCAATGTGACAACGGCAAACGATCTGATGTTATGGTGCGATCAACTATAAAACATTTATGTTAGGGCAGTAAAAGTTACATTTTGAGCCGACTTGTAGGAAGAAGTCATAAGAGGAAGACGGGGGGGGGGGGGGCTGCTCACTAAGCACGTTGCATTTTATGATAACAATGGTGTCGGACATTGTGTTGCTGCCGCCTATTATTTAAATTTATGCCATTTTGGACGCGGTAAATTTTATAAGAAAGAAAATTGTCTTAGTTTTACTGTTATTTTTACTGTGCCTTATCCTCATGGAGGGTCAGCGGCACGACAGAAGCGTTTCCACACAGTCCTGTTGTGTGCGTCCTCGGTGGAGAGCCACAAACTTTCCACATCTCCGGGGATCTTTCTTCTCAGTGTAACTTTCGGCCTCCCTGGTGGTCTTCTTCCTTGTATCACCCGGTTCATAACTCTTTTGACTAGGTGGTTTTCGTCTCTACGTAGTATCTACCTACGCATCCCCACCAGCTTAGCCTCTTTTCTCTTAGTTTCTTCCATGTACGTCACGGGTTCTCATCTCATTCCTATCTTAATCGACTTCGAAGGCAAGGTGGTAGCGTGCTTGGGCTTGTAACTCAACACGGGTACTAACCTACAGAGGCGACTGAAGAGGTTAATCGGATACATTCATTAAATTGTTTGTATGCGACTAACCTGTTTTTGACCTTTTTTCATACCACCCCCGGATACACAGAGAGGCTATAGCGATCTATTAGCACCCTCACAACTTTAATAGAAAGGAGGAAGGACTGAAAGTTAATAGAATTTGGTATCCAGCTTTAAGCAAGGCCACAACGAAGAAACTGAACCGGATCATCATCATCCGGAAATCGGGTTGAGGTAGTAGGGAGCCAATCAGACTCCGCCTCCACCCCCCCCCCCCCCACCCCCCGCAACTTGGTATAAATATCAGAGCACATCCCCCTGCCCACACAGTTGCTGCTGAGCCTCCAAGATACAATCTTCGAAGTCTAAGCAGTTCCACTAAAGATGTCGACCGCAGATTTCGACGAAACGTTTGGAAGTTCGCTTTCATTTCGACCACGGCCCATCAGCCCGGATTCTACTGATTCTTCATTAACCTTTTTTTATTTAAAAAAAAAAATCTTGGTTTCTACGTTGGTCTGTCAGCGTTACACCGCAGCATCTTCTTAGCATTCGCATTTCTGCTGCGTGAATCATATTTTCCTCACACTTTCATAAGGCTCTCACTCAGACCCATACAGCACACACTGGTGAACAAATTGCGAAAGAAAATTGTCTTCATGTTCCTATAGAGCTCATTTTGCAGCACTGTTTTGTTTAAAAAAAATGAATCAGTTGGGGTTTATTCAGAATAGTTTAATTCGTTCCAGTGTTAAGCTAATCGGTAAGTGTCATAGTAGAGCTGCTGAAATGCCAAGAGCGGGCTTTAGATAAAGTAAAGTAAGAGGTACGATATACGACAATCTTCACTTTTGTGGGTCACTAACTTGCAGATAGGTTCAGACTTATGACGTTCAAGCTTGAAGCTTCGGAGTCTGCTAAGAGAAAATCGAGTACCCTCACTAAATGGTTTTTGGACGAAGTAGAATTTGAAATTCTGATTTCCCATTACATATCGATCTTATATATCTTATAGAGCCATAAATGGAGTAAACAAATATTCCCCTATATTTTTATATTGATACATATCTGTATACAATAATATAGTAGTATGTAGCCGAAGCTAGCTCTGTTTGGCCGCAGTTTTTGAAGGTGGGGCCCAACCTAACCTTGCATTTTTTACGCCTTCAAAAACGAAAAACAAAAACGAAACGCTGGGGTTAGTGCTTTATACTTTGTATGAAAATGTGTGGGGGGGGGGGCATTTCTTCCCCTCCATTTTACGATTCTAATGAAATTTGACTACACAAAAAACGCATTAATGGAGTCTTATTTCTTTTAGTGATAATTTCAATGATTGGTAAAACTGAACTTACTCTATAAGCTTCCTAGTTTCGTTAGTTTCGCACGCGCCTATTCTCTTTTAGTTAATCCCATCAAGCTCAAATGTATATCCAACGTCATATTGTATGTAGTACATGTCCAAAAGGATAAACCTGCGTCCAGGACCAGACAAATGAGATTATGCCTGATGTAGGTCTCAGATATTCAGCAACAAAGCTCGGTTTAACGTAATTATGCTGCCAGCATAACGTTGTAAACGGAATAATTTAATAACGAGACAATGAGTGTCAAGGGAAATTACCAAGTTAACTGAGTCTTGAGAACGACACAATTGTTGTTGGTACTTTACTAATCTTTACTTAGTCCCTGAATGGTATTTGAATGTGTGTTTAGTGTCAGCCTGCGTAGTTTAAATTAATTCACGGGAAATAACTTCTAGAGAGCACGACATCATTTTTCGAGAGCTTTTGGCTACATTTACAGGACCAAAAGCGGTTAAATGCTGTCTAGCGCCTTACAATGGAAGACGTCAGGGGAAAAACCGAAAAGGTGATCAAAAGTTAATTTCTCAAAAATCAAATTCTAAAGTTTAAAGTAGCCTTATCTTCCTCTGTATACTGTTTTTTTCCCACGCCATTTGTGCAGAACTTTATTTGTTATTCTCCGGTTTTGTTAGGTCATTTAAAACTACGTTAAAAACTTAACAGAATGCCACCATTTTCTCAGTTTCGACCAAAAAAGCATCTTTCGGGTTTTCCCCTTGCGTCTTCATATTGTGTATTTGTTTCATATTCCAATACATATCTACTTACTTACTTACTTACTTACCTCTTATTAAAGGCAGCCTTAGGTTAGCTTGCTGATATCAGCAATATTCACTATATCGGACGCTTTCTCCCTTTTTTTATTTCACTTTTTAAAATTCCATAGACATACTGGGTTGACAAATTTTCTTCTGTTAATGTATTTTCCCTGAACGTGGATTTAGGAGTATCTTGTGGCATTAATTTTTGCCTAGGCCCTAGACTACGCGAGTCGACAAGGAATATTTTCATTGTACATACTTTCAAAATAATAGGCTACTTTTAATTTAATTTAAATTAATTTAAAGACCCTATTAAAATTGGACCTAATTATGAAACATACATAATTATTACAATTATTACAGAAATAGGTTTTAAAAAAAATCAGTAAACTTTAGGTCATAGTCAAAGTAAATTTATTGATGTTGTCTTTTATTGGTGCTGCCTTCGACTATCTTGCTGATAACAGTAATATTGCTGAAGTTCACTTTCTAAAATTTCAGGTTTACACTGGCGATATTTTTTCCCAAAGCAATGTCTTCTACTTGAAGGAATTTAGGATTATCCTGCAGGATTCTTATTTTTGGCCTAGGCTACAGAGTTTAGAAAGCATTTTTACTTTGTACGTAGATTTATTCGGCATGAATACTATTTTTAAAAAATTATATTCCAAAAATATGTACACTGAGGGTATTCACTCTGTTTCGATGTCCCTAAGGGAAAGTAGGAATAGAACTCGATTTTTTCTATGGTAGAAAAATAATTGCCATGGAAACGTATATCTCTAAGTCTCCGACCTAACCTAACCTACTTCCAAAGGTTTTTTGCCTTCGGTTAACTTATGAGCATCTGCTGTAGTCCACCTCTTGCCATGGTGTTTCCTTTAGGCGCCCATTCCATTGACCGGCTAGGGCTATTTCCAAAAACAGTGACGTGGTAGCAGACATTCAAGACTTAGGTTGCGTTTCCACCGATCTCGCATTGCAGAATGCAAATGACATTGACGGAAATTAGAATTTTTCTTTTTATAGAAATCTATTAAAATGTTTGTACTTAACATTTCCCATGACGCCATTTTTTAATTTAATTTGTTGTTTGTGATTTTACTGTATGATCATTGATCAATTTTAACTATGGCATAGAGGAAAATAAACATTTCCGTCAATTCTGCAATGCGAGGTCGGTGGAAACGCCACCTAAGTCTTGAATGTCTGCTACCACGTCACCGTTTTTGGAAATAGCCCTAGCCGGTCAATGGAATGGGCACCTAAGTATTTTTTTGAATTCCTGTCACTGAGTTCACTTTTTTAGATTAAATAAAAATATAAACCAAAATTCAAATGCAAAACAACAACAAATATGGCCGTTTGGCGTTTTCGATTTTCCAAGCTCAGTTTACCCAACCAAAGTGGTTGGGGAAAGTGGGGAATGTTTTGAGATACATTTCATTATGGCGTTATTTTTCTACCGTAGAAAAACTGGAGTTCTATTCCTACTTTCCCTTAGGGAAATCGAAACACAGTTAATACCCCTAGTTAATAGGCTACAATAGAAATAGGTTACAAAAAAAAATACTGTACCTACAATATAGTAGCCTAGTACCTACTAGTAAATAATAAAGTTTTTTGTTAATATTGAGACCCCAGACTCTTTCGAGATTATGCTCTCGAGCTGATGTTCTTGATCACTTGATCAGTGCCCGTTGTCATGTAATCATAGTATTTTCCTGAAATTTTATTTATTTCAGAAATTCAGAAATTTCTGAAAGTCATTAGAGAATAAAAAGAATATTTATGTTCTGGAGCTCGCCTTTTGTTAAAGCCTCAAGTCATAGCTCTACATGACTTTCCTCCCTAGGAAATGCATAATGAAAGAAAGCCTTGTTGGTGATGTAGGGCGGAAGAAATATAAAAAATAGCCATAAAATTTTATTCTTCCTTCCATTAAAAGCAGAATAAAACTTGACGGCTTTATTATTTCTTTCAGTATTCATTGCTGAGTCTGTCTTTAAGGCTCATGAACATCCCTTACATATTAAGCAGGGTAAATTGCGAGCTTTCTCTCCTTCATTACGTACCCCCAAGGCTACATTACGGCATGTGTTAATAATAATGAAATTTCGTTTTAAGAAGGATTACAAAGGATTTGAGTTTCCCAGCCCTTTGAATGGAATATCATTTTGTTTGTTTTGCATGTACTTAATACTGAAGACATAATAGGCATCAGTTAGATTAAACTCCCCTCCCCTCAAGCGCAGTTTAGAAACTCCATTCCACTAAGATTCGAGGGAAGTGCAGCGACTCTGTTCAGGCGATTAGCCAACCTTGCTGGGGGCCTACTACAGCGAGTTCACACCGACAAACGAAGACTGAACAACTTACTTACTGACTTACTTAATGACTTACTGACTTACTTACTTACTGAACGTAGATTAAGCTTTTTCCAAATTTAAGCTGCACACGGGCTGAGCCCTGCAGCATATTACGATTAATGTAACTTAACTTTTTATGGAAATATAAACTTATTGTATTGTATTGTATTTTTTTAATCTTAATCTGGGATTAAAAACAATCGCCTAAGTAAGCACGGTGGCGCTATGGGGCTGGTGATTCTGTACGGCAGGGGTTTCCAAAGTGTGGTCCACAGACATATATCAGGTGGTTCACGGATCAAAGTAAGAAATAAGAAAAAAAATCAGCTGAGATATTGGAAATTTGAAGTAAAATACAGTAAGTCTTGGTACTGAACTATAAAATCCAGCCGATACCAGTCCGAAGGCGGCTATTCCACCGGCGATTTTACTTCATTTGTGATTTGAGATTTTTCGTTTGTTTTGTTTTAAGGAGACTATTATGTAGATACTTAACTTATCTATTATAAATTAAGTTATAATATAGCAGACATCATTAATAAGTCTTTACCCATATTATACGACCACAAAAAAACCTATCAATATTCAACACATAAAATTCAATTTTCTTCAAGAAATTAAAGAATTAATTAAACCGATTTTTTTTAATAAATTTAAAGAAGGAGGCTAGTAACTTAATTTATAATAGATAAGTTAAGTATCTACATAATAGTCTCCTTAAAACAAAACAAACAAAAAATCACAAATGAAGTAAATTCGCCGGTGAAACTGCCGCCTAAACATTTAATCAAATATTAGTATGTAATTGTAGAGACAAATCATCCTAGAATTCGACAATTTTCCTGTCGATGCTATGGTGGTCCACGGAAAATCATAAAAAATAATAGTGGTCCTCGGACAAAAAATGTTGGGAACCCTTGCTGTACAGTATAGTTCTATAGCGCAGTTTTTCAATTAATAGACTGAATCAGTAATTATTTAGCTGCACAATATACAAATAGCAACCTTGTAATTAAATTTCATGACTTTTTTTTGTCCTAAGAACTTAGAAACTGTCTTTGTTTCTCTTATTCTGTTACAAGGTTTAGCCTAATAGTTCCATAATATTGTATAATAAAAAAATTGGTGTGTGCTTGTGACTACGTGACGTCGCGGTTGCCACAAATTCCATGAAGCATGATCAAAACAATAGCATCTAAAAAACAGTAGAGCTCAAATTCTTAACAACTCCAGTGTACTTGTATTGTACATACCTCCTAATATTTTATATTACTCAGATTTTGCGTAAGCTAAAACAAAAAGATGATAATCCAGCTTTCAAGAGCTCCCTATAAGAAGTAAGACTGCAATAAGATAAACTGAGGTAGCCCAGTAGTTTGGCAAGAGTGCGACTTCCCTTTTCAGAGCAGCAGTCTACAAGGTCCAAATGGCAATCTTCGATAGAAAGGCATTAAAAGAAGAAAAGGATGATAGATAAGTGTGTAGTAGGTTGTCTGATATTATCAACACTGCAAAATCTATATCTGCTAGATATTGTACGATGCCTACACCAATAATTGTCAGGACATGTAGAGTCAGGACATGTAGAGTCAGGACATGTAGCGTAGTGGTACGGACTGTGACTTTCACCCGCAAGGTTGTTGGTTTGATTCCCACACTGGCTACATTTTCTGGCCATGCTTCGGAAGGCATGTAAAGTAGGCGGTCCCGGGCCTTCCTAGTTGAGTGTAAGAGAAGGCTTTATAGCCCGAACTCCGCTAGGTTAGCTTATAGTAATCAAACAAAAAGCCATTATTTATTTATTTTATTTAATTGAACTTCCCTCTTAAATCCATATCAAATGGCTTATTCAAGAGGTTGCTACTACTCTTTTCGTTAATTGAAAAAGATTTGAGCGCATCATTGTGCGATAACTCATTTGGAAAGGATTGCCGCAGATGTGGCTGTGAGGAAATCTGCAATAATCAGTTATTGGTTTTCAATATTGGATATCAACTCAAAATGATTGTGTAGAATGAACCGACTCTATTGTGTCGTTGCCAACGAAATTTTAAAATAATAGAAATTGAGAAGTTCAATTGATGAGTAGACTTGTAGTCCTGTGGTGTACCTATTGTGCAAGGTAAAAGGTTTGGCCTGGTCGCTTTTCCTTTTTATACCTATACCTCCACACTATTTGTTGCTACTTTCCTCCAATTCAATCGCGACTGATTTAACCTTTCTAACCTTAGCAATGTTTTATGAAAGTTCAGGGACCCATTTGTAGTAACCGAAATTAGAAGATATAGAAAAACCTGGACTTGGCGGGTTTCGAACTGACAATCTACGCCTAACTGGGGCGTCGACTTAGATTAGGCCTAGATCGTGGGTTTGGAATCCCACCAAGTCCAGGTTTTTCTATATCTTCTAATTTCGGTTATTACCTCTTCAACCAAAGTTAATTTAATGTCAGTGTTAAATATACCACATAATCTTCTTCTTCTACAACCCTTGATTAGCTTTGGCCTGCTCGACAACACTTCTCCAGTCATATCGGTTTTGTACAACGCTCCACGGACTCCCAACTCTCGAAGGTCAGTTTCCAACTCATCCTTCTAGCGTTTTTGAGGACGTCCGGCCCGTCGTCTTCCTAAATACCACATAATACTGCAATATAACCTATTTTAGTACCTATTGTACATGCAAATACTACCGAAAAAAGCTAAATTCAGATGGTATGTAAGCATATTACTAAGGCGCCCATTCCATTGACCGGCTAGGGCTATTTCCAAAAACAGTGACGTGGTAGCAGACATTCAAGACTTAGGTTGCGTTTCCACCGATCTCGCATTGCAGAATGCAAATGACATTGACGGAAATTAGATTTTTTCTTTTTATAGAAATCTATTAAAATGTTTGTACTTAACATATCCCATGACGCCATTTTTTAATTTTAGTTTGTTTGTTTGTGATTTTACTGTATGATCATTGATCAATTTTAACTATGGCATAGAGGAAAATAAACATTTCCGTCAATTCTGCAATGCGAGGTCGGTGGAAACGCCACCTAAGTCTTGAATGTCTGCTACCACGTCACCGTTTTTGGAAATAGCCCTAGCCGGTCAATGGAATGGGCACCTTATGCAAATATAACAAATTCTTCAGTTTGATAAATAAATAAAAAATATTGAAATTTACGGTTGTTTATGCAGCAAGCCAACAGTTGAAGGCTCAAGGGAGGAAGAGTTGAAAATCCAGAGATCAACTCTGGGGATCAACTCCCCAGACATGCCGGCTTTTCGACTTGTTACTCCACAATACTCCACCTCCCTTAAAATATATACGCCTCCAATCTACTACCTATGTTATCCTATGTTATGTGTAACGCCAGAAAGAGCTAATATAATGTAACTTTGATAACATGGAAAAAATGTATTGCATTAAATTTTACTTTAAATCATTGGCTACCACCCACTAGGCATCTCCCCATCTCCCACTCCATCTGTTAGGTCTTACACAATCTTACTACTTAAAAGTTTCCAAATGCGCCTCTTCATCTTTTTTGGCATTCTGTCTTGTTTCTTGAGTTAGCGTCACCGTCACGAAGATGAGTCACGAAGATAGCGTCACCTAAAATCCGTAACTAAATTTAACCAACCAATCCGCATTTGCATACGTATTTTATGTTTAGCTGAGTATGATTTCTTTTTGTTTCAGACTTGCCAGACAATGTGACCCTACCGCAGCAACCCGCCATCATCGTGAGGGCTGAAGAAGCCCTGATCGTTGTGCTGGTTCTTGTTCTCTGGGTGGCTGCCATAGCGCTGTTCTTCAACCGGTGGGGCAAAATCAGGATGTTGGAGCCTTATCAACCCAAGTTTATTCAGCAGCACCGCCCGAGTTGTCCACTGGGAGATTCAATGCAGGTGAGTGTCGTCATCATAATCATTAATTAATCAACATCATCATAATCATTAATTAATCAACATCATCAATCATCATCATAATCAACATCATCAAAATCATCATCCTCATCGTCGTCATTGTTACACCTCTAGCTTTCAAGTACTCTGCAGTTTTGAAGTTCCCATGTTGTCTCAGTCAGTTCCTCTCTCTGCCCCCTCTTTCTGTATGTAGTTTGTGACCACCCCTTGTCATTTTGCTTCCTCTTTCTTCTCTGATCACTCCTTCGCCGCTCTGCTTAGGTCGTATATATAAATGAACGCACCATTTTTCGCACGGTTTTCCTCGTACAATAAATAGCGTACTTACTCATTGAAAGATATTCAAATTATAGGTTATCTGATAAAAATAATAAGAAATGTTTTTTTTTTTTTTTAATAGACGATTTCTCCATGATTCTGGGTTTTCGAGTGAATTTATACTGTACGTATACGGTAAATGTACAAAATGTACCCTGTACGGATTACGGAAACTATCTAGGAGTCACCGATTTTGTGTAAACTAGACTAAATTGTGACTACAATATATAGGCTAATTATAATATTACCTATCATCTAGATTCAGTTTGGAAAATACGTAATACGTTTATGTTAATTGAATTAATCAATATGCACAGTTTGTTTGTTAGCATTGTATTTTGAATTCAGCATTACGATAGTAAATAAACAAATAAACAGTGAATAGAATTTGGGGACGTTGAATTTCAATGATTTTGTATCAAGGAATTAGCTGTGCCCGAATTATACTCGCTTTTATTGATAATAGCATTGAATATATAACACTAGTGTTATATATTCAATGATAATAGGTACGTTGCTTCGGTTTTTTAAAACATGATACAAATCATGGCCGTGCCCAGGGGGGTGGTCCAAGGGGTCCAGACCCCCCCCCCCCCGAAATAAATTGTCTTATGTAAACCTGTATTGTTTGAAGAATTCATCCATTAATTCATTAATAAATTGCGTTAAAAAAATTGCCCCCCCCCCCCCGAAATAAAAACCTGGGCCTTGAATATCCGTCCAATTTACCTTTGATGATTTTTTGCCAACAGAAAAGCACAAAAACATATAATTATTGCTACTTTTCCCCGCCAATTTCAAAAACTAACTACATTTTCTGGCTATGCTTCGGAGGACATGTAAAGCAGGCGGTCCCGGGCCTTCCTAGTTGAGTGTAAGTGAGGGCTTTATAGCCCTAACTCCGCTAGGTTGGCTTAGTAATAGAACAAAAAGTCATTATTTAAAAGTTTTTATAGTTTTAATATTATTGTTTTTTTTTTAATTTTCGATGAAATTTTTTTTTTTGCTTCTATTGTGGGAGCCCTTTAACGGTTTTTTTTTTGGGGGGGAGGGCGTGAGGCCTGGGTCTCTTGGGCTTCGTGGTCAATCCGGCACTGAAGGCATGGAAAGGTCATCTCTAATTTTATTTATTTATTTATTTAAGAACACAGGCTGCAGCTGTTCAACCACAGACCTATTTTATACTGTTGCAGCTTTTGTAGCACAAGTCTCGGGGTCTTTCATCAAAGGAATATTTCTAACTACTGCGAGAAGCTTGTTATTCCAAGTTCACAAAGGACAGAAGATCTTTTGAAGTTAACTGGCAATTTCTTAATGAGAGAGAGAGTTTCTACGATTTTCTGCGCTGTTACATTGCGGGAAGAATTATGTCCAGCTCCCGTAGCCGATTTATAATTTAAATTACCGTAATATTCAACAATATATTATTATACTCAAGGGCGTAAAGTTGGCGGGGGCACGGTCCGGTCCATCTTCCCCAATTGAGTTTTTTTTTTTTTTTTCATACTTACTTTTTCGTGTCCAGGCGAACATCCCAAAATCGGGTGAAGTTGTAGGCAGCACTGTTGGCCTGCCATAGGTCATCCCTCGTTTTTTCTTTCTTTTTTTTCATAAAAAAGATAAATCGCATACAAACAATTTAATTAATGTATCCGATTGACCTCTTCCAGTCGCCTCTGTAGGTTAGTACCCGTGTTGAGTTGCGACACGTCTCCGATTGCATGGCGTGTAAAGGCTCGCACTAGGACCCGGAATAACCTTCTCAGCAAATCTGCTTTCCGGGACTTTTTTTCTGCAGAGGAATGGAAGAAAGTCCCGGAAAGCAGATTTGCTAAGAAGGTTATTCCGGGTCCTAGTAAAAAGCTCACCGATCAGCTTCTCTCTTTAAGTAGAGAGCAAGCTAGAAGGGTGGTTGGCACGCTTACGGGCCACGGCCACTTCAACAAACACATGCATAGGGTTGGCGTGAAAAACGACAGTAGATGCAGACTGTGTGAAGTTGAAGAAGAAACAGCTGAACACATTCTCTTTGAATGTGAAGCGCTGGGAAAAACTCGATACCAAACTCTTGGCCACCCTAGGTCTGAAGAGGAAACCATCCGATCTAATCCCATCACAAAAACACTAGAATTTATCAAAAAGACTGGTGTTATAAGATGGGCGTAGACGGCAAACGTGGAAGCAAAAGACCTTCTAGGTCGACGCTTATAGGAACTCAAACGAGTAGGCCCCACGAAGGTAAAAAAAAAAAAAAAAAAAAGGCTCGCACAAGTGCAAGCGCGTTACCACCTGGTCATCGAAGTTCTCAAGTAACAATTTACACTAGATAGGATCACAGTCGCCACAGCCCCCTCCCCCCGAAAAAAAAGCCTGGCTATGCCCTTGATTACATCATTCGAAGTTCAGAACTATCAAACACTTTAAATTTTTGTGAATCTGTGATTCAGTGAAAGGAAGAACCCTATGCATAAAAAATTTCCTTACAAAAAGCCTGATGATGGCATAACATGACCGTACTTAGTTTTGCCCCCGCCATCATTCTAAAACTTTACGCCTCTGATTATGCTAGTCCATAATAGGTTACATACAATCCATACGGTTCCACCAACAAGCAATGGAAAGATGGAAATACCGTGATTTCTCGAATACAGGAAAATACAGTAGACTTATATAATTCCTTAAAGCAACTTACTGTACTGTACAGCTTCCAGTTAGTGCAATTCCAATAAAAAAAGGCGCGGTTAAACGAGGAGATATTACAAGCGATGAACCTTCGGTTTATTAGCAATATTTAAGTATGTCTAGTACATGGTCCAAGAGGTCCGGAGCCCCCCCCCCCCCCCCGAAATAATTTTTTTTTAAATGTAAACCTGTATTTTTTGAAGAATTGGAATAAATTTACTTGAGTTTGAACACTGGATAGAATGGACTTTCATTAATAAATTACGTCAAAAAAAAATTTGAAAGCCGCCCCCCCCCCCCCGAAATCAAAACCTGGGCACAGCCTTGCCTGTATGTCCTCGTGAACCGAGTTATATTCTCTCAAACTGTCCATGATTGCATAAGTCCCTTCAAAATTAGAGCCTTGGGTTTGTTATCATGTTATGAATTATATACGACCCTTTATACCCTTATTCGCTGTTGGCAATTATTATGTCAACAACGAAATTTCAATACCCAACTAAAATACAGTTCAATAATTTAATCATAATTTGATTGAAATTTAAATATCGCACTGCAGGCTAAATAAACAAATAGCTTAATTATAGTAATTATAATAGCCCTGCAATAATGAATATATTTTTTACGTACAGTTGAACGCTTATAAACTAAACTGTAGTTTAATCGACTGTATTGAAAAATTGTTCTAATTAGCTTTACCTGTCAAGCTTTTATGTATTACTATGATTTTATTGCTTGTTGGGACCTACCATAAACTCACCTTGAGTTTCTTTAAGGATGAACATAACACCAATACTCAACGGAGAAGACATAGTCCGGTTTATAAAACCGCACCACCTAAGATGGCTGGGACACGTCGTTAGAATGTCAGACGACTGCATGCCGAACAAGATGTACAAAGCAAGCATGACAGGAAGACCACTGGTGGTTGAATGAGTTGGAAACTGGCCTTCGCAAGTTGGGAGTCCGTAGATGGTGGAACGTTTACAAAACCGAGAGGACTGGAGGAGTGTTTTCGAGCAGGGCAAAGCTAATCAAGGGCTGTAGAGTCAGAAGAAGTAGAAGAAGAATAAGAAAAAGAAAAAGTGTAAGAAGAAAAAGAAGACGAGGGAGAAGAAGAAGAAGAAGAAGAAGAAGATGATGATGATGATGATGATGATGATGATGATGATGATGATGATGATGATGATGATGAAAATAGCGGCACCAAACGTTTCAAACCAACGCAGCGCAGTGTCATTGTCATTTCATACTTGCACTCACATAATTGTCGAGTACAAAGAGTACACGGAGTATTTCAAAGAGAGGAAATTTACTCGTCATGTGGTTTATTGATGAAATTGACGGAAAGTTTACGAGGCGGAACGGTTTGCTATTTTCCGGATTGAGAAGAAAATCGTAATGGCGCATGACACCAGAACGCTACGCGCCATTAGTAAACGCATTACATCTGATGATTCAGACTCTTTTTCATGGTTTAAAAGTTCTTCTACTCCTGAAACTTTGAAGAGCTTTTTAAGTTTGGTTTACTGTTCTCCATGTTGGTTTCAACTTTAAAAAGACGTCTGAACAAAAACTGATACTGATCGATATATATATAAAAAACGTGGAGTAGCCTAAACCTAAAACACGCTGTTTCTGTACGTAACACATTTTCTTGCACAGTATAATCTAGACCAAGAACGAGCTGAAAAACAGCTTTTTCTCGTTGATTGTGGTGCGAAGAACAGCGCTTTGGGTTATTTCCGAATTAGCAGAAAGCTTCAACATTGTACAAAAAAGCGAAAGCATTGGAGTAGACAGACGTGATCACTTGGAGAAAAGCTGTTGGGGATTCTAAAATTGAACAGTCCGCCTTCTACAAAAATACTTTATTTGTTTCCCTTTCCGTCCCTTTGCCAATAAGTCAAAGAAATACCTGGATAATGGGTGTCAAGCACTAACGTAAATTGGCATTTATTTAAAGTTTGATTTCCATTATTGGCACCAGTGGTAAGAGACCATTACAAAATGTGTAGCCTACATAATAGTACTATACTATACAGTATTTGGTCGAGCATGAAGAATGCAGTATAAACCAATGAATCGTGTTATTATAATATTGGAGATTGGAGATGGTGTAGTCCCATAGTGAGAAGAGCCCTTCAAGGACAGTTTATGCAATGCAGCTTACATGTATGGGTACAGTTTTTATTTTTTATAGAATCTATGAAAGCATAAGTATGTGAGGCACATGGAATATTTTGCAGTTGAACTTTGATTTTAAATTAGTTTTCCCCCCGTATTGCATACTGCAGTACCTACAACAGCATTGATCCGACTCATATATATTATATCATATATAGGCCATTATAGTATTCTATGATCCGACTGTTGCAATATACCCTTCAAAACTCATTATGATTCTCTCTTTTGGGACTGTTTAACACAACTTCATAGTGCAACTTAGTACTTCGACTATGTGGAACTGTGGAAATGAAAAATATCTGACGTTTTTTTTTATTTTAGGTTGACATAATATCAATGTACAGCTATTCTAAATGAAGAGTTTTTTTAACAATAAAACAATACATACAAACAATTTAACCAATGTATCAAATTGACCTCTTCAGTACCCGTGTTGAGTTACGACACGTCTCCAATCGCATGGCTAGTAGAGACTCGCGCAAGTATACAAGCACGCTACCACCTGGCGTCGAAGTCGTAGTATACTTTATAAGGCTATCAAAAAGGTCGGGAGATTTTGTCTTACAGGATGAAATAATTTAAAACCAGCACTGCCAATAAGATATTAAGGCGTTTAAAATGGTAAATGTTTTTTTTTTTCAAATATTCTTCGAATCAGTAAAAGGATTTATTATAATGTGCCACCCCCTTCTACACCTTCTAAACAGATTTTTGGTTTCCTTCAAATGCGGTGCTTTTAGAAAGCTTGCATTAACAGGCCCTAACGCAAAATCTTTTACATTTCTTGAAATAACTCAGTTTACATTTACTATGTCATTTCTTTTCTCTTGTCAACGTCATCAGTCAATTTAATGTTGCTATTCCATATCTTCGCACACTTTTTTTTTGTCAACAATGAAGATATTCTTCATTTTTCTGGTCAGTATTCAACATCCAGAAGCACCCTATACATACACTCAATCCATGGAGAAAATCCCTAACTGTGTTTAGATAACCTAGCGTAAATTGTTATATAGTTCATTAATTATCAAGATTATATGCATAAATATTTATTAATTATGTAATTAAGTTTATTTCTAATTCATGAAAAAGCTCGACATTGGTTTGAAGACAACGCACATCTCGTGTATGTTTTTAGACTGCGATTGAAATAATAAGCAATATATATAATAAACAAATAAATTATGACTTTTTTATTTTTATTTTTAGCTGCGACCACCCTAGCGGAGGCCCTATCTTACACTCAACTAGGGGCCAGAAACAAAAGCAGTAGTAAAATTTACAGTACCATTTAAAATCGAATTGCTATTTCCTTAAAACTAAATAAGCACTCACTCACACATACAAGCATAGAGTTATTTGTGCCAGAATCGAATTTATTTTATGAATCCTGGAAAATTGAGGAAAATCTGGAACATCTTTATATATCTTCATTGGCGTAAATTCCCGAAATTTCTGGGGGGGGGGGGAGAAAAAAATCGACAAATGGGCCCAAATTAGTGAGGTTTTACGCATATTATACCCTGGAGAGAGGGGGGCCCGGGGGTCTCCCCCGGAGAAAAAAATTGATAGATAGGCCCAAATTAGTGAGGTTTTACGCATATTATTCCCTGGAGAAAGGGGTGCCCGGGGGTCTCCCCCGGAGAAAAAATGAGAAATGGGCTGAAATTAGTGAGGTTTTACGCATATTATACCCTGGAGAAAGGGGGGCCCGGGAGTCTCCCCCGGAGAACAAAAATTGATGAATAGGCCCAAATTAGGGAGGTTTTACGCACTTTGCAAGCAGCACAGTTGAGATTTTACCGACGAATAAACCTACCACTGAGGGGGCCCAGGGTCTCCCCCAAAGAAAAATTTTGAAGCAATAGGTCTGAAATATTGGGGTTTTAATCATTTTGAGTAATATATTTTTGTGAAAGGACTTATATTGTATAGGTCAATGTGTTGATTTTTTTCATGATGTCTATCGTGTGAAATAAGCATACCAAGAATTAATTTCCCTTTCGTTATTGTGAATACTATGCCTTTCACCTTGATAACGTCTTTGTCACCAGAAATCCTGGGGGGGGGGGCTACGGGTGCTTCGGGGGGGGGGGGCGTAGCTCTGGCTGGACCCCCTATGTACGCCAATGTTTGCAAGCAGTACAAAATTGAGAAATTACAACGGCGAATAAACCTACCATTGAGGGGGGCCCGGGGGTCTCCCCCGGAGAAAAATTTGGAAAAAAATAGCTCTGAAATATTGGGGTTTTAAGCATTTTTAGTTATATATTTTCTGTAAAGGTACTTGGTCAATATGTTGATTTTTTTCATGTAAAATAAGCATACTAAGAATTAATTTCCCTTTCATTATTGTGGATGCTATGCCTTTAGCCTCCATGACGTGTTCGTCACCAAAAATCCTGGGGGGGGGGGCTACGGGTGGACCTGGGGGGCTTAGCCCCCCCCCCGGACCCCCTATTTATGCCAATGTATATCTTTATACACTTAGCGGCTCGCACAACAAATGCGGTCATTATATAGGGATACACTCTACAGGAATGTGGGGTTCCAACAGTACCTGCTTAAATAACACTTTTTGTTGTTAGTTGATTTATATATAAAATTAATGGATTGACCAATCTTGTAAATCTGTACGTGTAACACAATACATAAAAATTATTTTCTTCGTAGCAGTATAAGGACCATACATTAGGTATGCTGGAGACGCCCATTAGTTACCTCCAGTAATATCTAAAACTATTATTTAATTTCATATTTATGCATTGGCGCCAGAATTTTATATAATAAATAAATATAATAAAATTTATGTGTTTCATCATTCGTCCTCACATTGTAGCTATTCTAGGGTGCACATGATTCATATTTTTACCATACCATATATAGCTTCATACAAGAGTTTCAAAATGAAACAATGCAAAACTGATTTGAATTTACCTTATTCCTTGTTTCAATATACGATGAAATATTTGCAAAAGTAAGGGTCATTAAAACACAACCGCATAATTCTCAAATGTGAGAAGCAAACTGCACACAATGAACAAGAGAATTTAATCCCATTGTTTTAACAAGATTTATTTTTTTGGCTTCCGCAGATCCGGATATTACTTTATTGCTACACACTGGAATTTTATAACGAGGAGGGGGATTTCATTAGTGACGAAATGGAGTGAAAGCAAAACTTTAATGAAGTTCATCTGCGTGAGCTGTACTGTGTAACGTCCTTTTAACAGCGTAAATTTGAATATCAAAGGTGTTTTTAACCTGTTCTAGTTCAGGACAATGTGTGATCTTGATAGGTTTCAAAAGATGAGAGAAGGATTTGATAAAACTGACTTTCACACAAAAAAGTCATTGGTTCGAGCCCCACACTGGCTTCGAAGGGCAATATTTACATGTAGACTAAAGCAGGCCTAGTTGACTGTATATAAGAGGGCTTTATGGTCCTAACTCCACTAGATTGGCTTAGTAATAGAAAAAAGTCCTTATTTATTTACTTATTAATATGCTTCTTGCCGCAGAATGTTCACCGGGCTCTCAGCCATCCTGTGACAACAACCACGGAATTATTTATTTATTTCCCCCCCCCCCCCTAAATCGGGCACAACTATTCTTTTTGTACTAGGCCTATATATTGTTTGTAGAGAATCGAAATACATAATTCATTCATTCATATGCCCCCAATCAGCCATTTCTTCAGCTAAATGACCTGAAAGACCAACATTCGCAGTCCATATATGGACACCATAATGGTCGTGCCTAGAGGTATAAAAGAGGCATGGTGAGCTTCACATTCATCCCTTCCGATTGTGTCTTAACTCAGGCTTCAACCTATTCATAGCTAATCTACTGTACACCTTATCCCTTTTTTGGACGTCCCTCGGAGCAAAAACTCATCCTGGAAGTGGCAAGAAAGTCAGATATAATTCAGCGGTCTGTCAAAAAAGAGACTCTGAACTTGTTAGATAGCTAACACTTTTTGGGTCAGAGGAGTTGACACCATTGCCCATGGGATATTGTCATTTTCTATTCTCTCAGGTATTTCCAAGTGCAAAATAAACGGACCACAAAACATATTAATAATTCATATTTAAAGCTTTTCCTCCATTTATTATTTTTCAGGTACAAAAACCTTTTCAGGCGTCAAATGCCATTTTATCTCACTTTTCAGAATAAATTGTTCATTTCAAAAGTTGCTAGGTTTTTTACTTTGATTTTAATTCTATTTCAATGGAAATTGATACCAATGGGAAATACAATATAAAATAAAATTGCCGCGCATTCTAGACAACAACAGTAAAGTTTCTGATTCAGTCGGTGTTAATCTGTAAGACATTATTGTGAAATTTGAATTGCCCAGTCTTTATATAAAGATAATGTCTAGGAGTGTAAAATACGTAAACTGTCTGCGAATGTATTTGGTTCCCGACATAGTAAAAGGTATAATTTCCATTGGTCTTGGTTCCAGTCAACCCTACCTTACCTTCACAGGTTTCAATGTATGTGATGATTTTCCTGATTCGATTTCGAACTTCACATGCAGTAAAAATTTATTGCAGAGCTAGAAAAAATATTTTAAGCATTAGAACAAATATTTGTAGATATTTTGCTACAAGATAGGAACTAGACAACGCCGTCCACACTCAAGGACACTCAAGGAAGACTTCGAGGGCCAGATGACGGCCGACAATATAGAGGTGGGTGTATGTGACGCCAATGACTTTAGAAGACTGGACTCGAACTCGTATGTGGCCACCACTAGCACCGATTGGCGATACGATCGTCTGAATGGCTTCTAGCTTCTTTGTACCGTAATGGCACGGCATCTTCTGACAGAAGTCAGACTGGAGGCACTGGAGCTTAGGCGGGGTTTCCACCGACCTATCATTGCAGAATGCACATACATTGACGTGGAAGCAGACATTCAAGACTTAGGAGGGTATTCCACTGACCTCTCATTGCAGAATGCAAATGACATTGACGGAAATTTTTGTTTTACTCTATGCCATAGTTAAAATTGATCAATGATCATAGAGTAAAATCACAAACAAACAAACTAAAATTAAAAAATTGCGTCAGAGGATATGTTAAGTACAAAACTTTTAATAGATTTCTAAAAAAAGAAAAATTCAAATTTCCGTCAATGTCATTTGCATTCTGCAATGAGAGGTCGGTGAAAACCCAGCCTAAGTCTTGAATGTCTGCTACTACGTCAACGTAAGTGCATTCTGCAATGAGAGGTCGGTGGAAACCCCGCCTTAGTGAGAATTTATACTGCATACTGCACACATTACTTCTCTGTATATTGCATGTCTCTAGTTATGAGCGTCGCATATTGAAGGCCGTATAGGGAACAGGCACTAATAAGGCACTATCCCATTAAACATGCTCATCAATATACAAAGGGGGGAATATGCCCTCATAACTTCATCACCCCTCCAACTTTCTAAGTTAAGCATGACTTAATCGGACACTTGGTTGTCTTCGATGAACGACACACGCTAAGTTTAGGAGAGAACAAGGGGGATGCGACCTAGTGGGGTTTGTTTACATTAATGAGGTACTAAAATACAATATTTACTCCAGTCATTTGGAGCAAAAAAATGTGGTAACCTGGAAAGTTTTCCCACATATTTTTATCGTAAAATGAGTCGGAAAGGAGATATTGTCAAAAAACTGTTTTTAGACGCCATTTTTCGAAGATGGCAGCGCGAGCGGCAATGATACGAGGTGGCAAAGTTGAAATTCGTTAAGAGCACATCGAAATCTATAAAATGACCAATTTTCAATGCTCCCGGAAAACTTTTCAGGTAAAACTACCAAATGACTGGAGTAATTTGTGAATTTAAAAGAAATAGTTGGAGTTATTTTTGAGAAAACATTTTAGTCTTTTTTAGGGTTTGTGGGGTATAAACCCCTACAAAATGAAGTTATCCAAAAAACACCAGTGGACAATATTTTTGTGAACCTACATATCGAATTCTATCGAGTAGGTTGGCCCAAAATCGAGTTATAGACGTGAAATTTCGTAAAAACCATTTTTTTGTTCCTGGGACCTCAAAACGCGTGAGACCGTTGGAATCTTGTATATTCGATAACTTTGACCATCACAAAGCTTTCTTTATGCAATTAAGTAGTTGTAGTATAGCATACATTACGCTACAATCTAGCGTCTTGGCGACATATACAGTACCGGTAACAAGCCCCAAGATCCTACCCTAAGTAGCCAGTAACTGACACAAATTGGAATTAACTACCTATGTATATCTTCACTATTGGCAACACCAATTAGGCCATCCTTCACGCCTGAAGACCGTTTTGGCTGTTGCTATTGCTGTTATTAATTCGAGTTGCGCAAAGATTTATGGGATGGGGAAGTAGGTAGTTGTCAGTTTTCCGGATATCAGTCTCGGATGCAATAAATGGAAATCGAATGGTAGCTGGGCAAAAGGTCGGTTATGTAAATGACGTCTTGAAATGTATCCCTAGCGGATTCAGCTTCGCTGACCGAGGAATATGTAGGTCAAGTCGTCGTAAAATGTTTCCGATCAATCCCAATTTATTTCCCAGCTGGCGTTTTTAAGACGATCTGTTTGCAAAACGTAAAATTTTGTAGTCAGTGGTAATGATATATACAATGCATGGAAACTTTCTTTGCATCACCAACCTTGCGTACTTTACATAAATCCTACTCATCTGGAATTTTAACACTACACATGTATGGGGATCCCATCTTGCTTGAAATTTATCGGTAAGGATTACTACACGGCATACCACCATGCATTAGGAGATTAGAGAAGGGTTGTTCACATACATAGGTATTATGTCGGAAATGGAATCGATTTTCAGAACCAATGTTGGAGTGTCTTCAACCACAAATGCCCAAAGATTTGACAGGGTTATCTCTTCAAACATCAGTTTGTAGCTACCATTTGCCCGAATTTCTCATAACTCCTCTTCTACTTTGGTTAAGTCCACCATATTCAACATGAACTGAAATGGGTTGGTTACGGACCCACGAATTTGTTTTATTTGGCACTGGATAATTTTAATTTGAAACTATCGTGCAGACCACTTAGATTTGGCACAAAGATTTTTTTTGTCATTGTCGGACAAATTTCCAATGAGTCACAAGAGACCAACGTGAGTGCCTCAAAAGAATCTCAGTATCTTTTTGTCTTGAGAAGGTTTTTTTGCCCTAACATTCTAACTTAAAAATTATGGCTCCATGGCTGAAATTTGAATTTATTTTTATTTTGTACTAATTTTTCATCACTTAAATGTTCTTTCATTTATTTTCTTTCTTTCTCTTTCTTTCTTTCTGTGGCCCGCAGTTTGGGAACCAGCTGCTTTAGAAAATACACAACTCAGTGGTTTTTGGGGGTGATACTGGAGTGCCAGTGTATATAATATAACAAATTAAGTTAACACCTACGCACACACACACCGACCGGCGCAAATACTCGATAGAGTCCCGCGCCAAAAATTTAATAAAAATAATAATAATAATAAAAAGATCACCAGGACATCTGAGGAATAGATGGAGGGACCTCACATAGTTCAGTGTGAATAATTTGAGGCAAAAATTTCAAGGACACCATTACAAAAATAACGATGAAAAAAATGGTGCCCATTTTGGACAGGCTAATAACTCCTCTTCTTCGTCTATAAAGTATTAACTGAAGTCTACCCCCGGGGGAGTCTAGTAAAGAGAGTTAGTTATAACCGCATAAGTGCAGCATATACAACAGCTACCTCCCTGGTTCAGCAGCAAGGATTCGGATTCAGATTCAGCGCTTACGATGGTCATGTCAAATACACTAGTATGAGGAAACCACAGCCTACAGTGTAGAATGGACCGTTAAAGCGAGACGGAAATTAGCAGGAATTCCATGTGGGAAAACCGTACATTATGTTACTGGATAAATTCCTGAAAGGAAATGTTGTGCAAGTCTTTCCACAGCTATTCAACCTTTCCTTCTCTCTTCCTTTTCACATTTACTTTAAATTCTTTTCAATGCAGTCTCACCCAATTGGTTTAGTTTATGATTTTAACTTCCTTAGTTCCTCGCGCTTCACTGTAGGCTTGCATTGTTTTGTTATTGTTGTCTGTCTGTTTCTCAGATCTTGTGAAATTCACCATGTACAATATACAGTAGAATCCGTTTATTATGACATCGAAGGGAATTGACAAACACGTCATAATAAGCAGACGTCATATAAAGCGTACATGTACAAAGCCTTAAAGAAAACCAAACTTCCTCGTGTAATTACGTCACCATAGGCGGTTGGCCAATATAGGCGGAGTCATAATATACGGATTCTACTGCATATCTCAGGGGACGAAATTTCTTGGATTTTTATTTGGAAAATACTACAATATGACAATGAACGTTGGATGATGTAATATGAAAGATATACTATAGATATTCAATAATTACGCGGCACAAGGTTCCATTCACATATATCGCATTATGTCTCTAAATTTTTGTAGTAAGAATGGACGAAACTAAAAGTTTCAAAAGTTACATGTTAGAAGCCGGCCGCCATACCAAGTTGAATCCAGCGGACCAGAGCAGGTTCAAAGCTGCAGATAAATTGGTCGTGTGCACAGTGCCGGTAGGGAAACATGGTAGGACTTGTTCTGGTCACCTCCGAACTAATCGTGTAACTTCACTGTGTTTCCCAAGTGGTTCGGAATCCACTATAATCAGGAGGTCCTCTGGAGTCCTATGGGCCCACACCGTGGCCTGGGACTGTGTCAAACCATACTACTACATGTTAGAACATTGACACTCTTAAAAGGTTATAATATTATTACAATACAATAATGTACAATTACACATACTTTCTTTTACAAATATATACGGCAACTCAACGTATTGTGATCATATGATTAGTTAATTACGGAATTGGTACCTGAACCACCGGTACCAGCAATTGCCTATCAAACCTGCTAATATACAGATGTATTAGAAATGTATTTATTTATTTCAAAAGCATAGTTTAACACCTAATTTACATGTCAAAATATTTACAGTGTACCAACAAGAAATTATTCGTAATACCTTGTACATTTTATTTTAGCGAGCTTTATATTGAACGCTTTTGTTATTTTTACAGTACGGTACCACATAATAATTAGAACTCTATCCCGAAAGAGTGTTCACAGTAAAGTGCAGTGTAATGCAGGGCAGCTCTAGTAATTTTGTTAAGGCGCCCATTCCATTGACTGGCTAGGGCTATTTCCAACAACGGTGACGTGGTAGCAGACATTCAAGACTTAGGTAGCGTTTCCACCGACATCGCATTGCAGATTGCAAATGACATTGACGGAAATGTTTGTTTTTCTTTTTATAGAAATCTATTAAAATGTTTGTAATTAACATATCCCATGAAGCCATTTTTTAATTTTAGTTTGTTTGTTTGTGATTTTACTGTATGATCATTGATCAATTTTAACTATGGCATAGAGGAAAATAAACATTTCCGTCAATTCTGCAATGCGACGTCGGTGGAGACGCCACCTAAGTCTTGACTGTCTGCTACCACGTCACCGTTGTTGGAAATAGCCGTTGCCGGTCAATGGAATGGGCACCTTATCTCGTTTTGATGACCCTTTTGGTTGTAAATATAATATAGGCTACTAGTATTATTACTTATTTTTACGATCAAGCGGCTAGCCTACATTCAGTACTAAAGCTACATATCAATCGTAGTATAAAATTAAGAGCGTAGGTTTGGCAGTAACTTAATTTTATCTATTGTTAACCTTACCTTTAATATTTTTCAAAGTCATCTAAGACCCACGGTTTGAAAATTACCGTATGACAAAAGCTTGACTGGCAACATTCAATAATGCATGACCTAAATTTCAACGTTGTCAATTGTCTCTTTGATAAATGGTGCTGCCTGCCATTCACGTGGAAATTGAGAAGGGAAAAGTTGGGCTTTTTCATCAATTTTATGAACACTCAAGGGATATTTGGTTGAATGAAATCACAATCACAATCTTAATTCGAGCCACCACCAATCTCATGCCAGGCGCATTCTACCTAGCCTGTTGCTGTTTAATTCATTTCATTGGGGGGGGGGGGGGAGAGCTACTGGACATTTGAATGACTTGGACGTTTGGCGGTTAAAAATTTACCCGTCCATTATTTTATTAGGGCTCTGATACAAGCATGTGACACCTGTTACTTCATCATCATCTTCCCTCTTAGTGCCGCGTGCGCAGCCTGATACATAATATGTTATTCTGCATGTTTTACAGACCTGAGACAAAGCACAGCAAGGGGCAAATTTTGAGCTTGTGGCAAACGTTACGTTTCTCATACCTTCTTTATTTATTTCAAAGACCCTTATTCACAAAGTAATCCATAAATGGGACCTTCTTCATTTATGCTTGGTGAAAACATAACACCTATATTTGGGGAACATGAAAAAGAAATGGTAAGATGGCCCATAGCTACACAATATTTTCTTTCGGCTCCCTTGCTTCCACAGTGCTTGACTTCTTAGGGCAGTGCCCACCACCCTTAGAAATGCATCGGTAATGACTACTGCAGGGCACCGCTATTCATTAGAACATGGAAGGGCCGTCCTGAATTTCTTAGAGTGATGGGCACTTAGTCAATAAAATTTTCTTCAGAACATTATACACATTGACAGTGGAGATTATTTTTCTACAATAGTTGCGGTAGACAGTCTTAAGGCGAATTTTGAATCAAATTCAAGTAGAGATTCGTACTTAAAAATAACCTGCACGAGTGGCGGTTGTAATAAAAGGCGCCTATGATTTCCCGCGGTCAATAACATTTGCTCAAGGTCAATGTTCTTTTCTTCTTGTTTCAGCACCGGTCCTTTTCCAAGTTCAACATAAGCAATGAATTTCTGCTGATGCAGCCACGTAACTTACGACCACGGAACAACTCGGTGTTTGTTGGCTCTTCAATGGTCACACTTCCCATGAATCCACCAAGGAAGGTCAAGTCCGCATTCGATCTTCAAAACCTAGTCCTTTCCGATCCCGCTCTAAATAAAAGCGTCATTCGTCTCAATCTAGGAAGAGACGAGATCCGTCGTTCGAGCATGCTTCCGGCATTTGAACGCGCGCAATGTTACGCTGAGCCGAGAAAAGTAGACAGTCGCAACAATTCTGTATCAAGCATTAGGCGAGGGTCTATTTTACCGGATTCTTGTAGAAATGTGGTGAGTGTAGAATCAGAAAGAGCGTTTCTACCACCTCCTATTAAATCTGGGGTCCTGGATTTTAGAAGAAACTCTATGCTGATAATAAACAACCTAACAGAAGACGCAGGTCCTTCTCTCTTTCCAAGAAACTTATCTCTTGGAGGCTCCAACATAAATTTAGCCCCAGATTTTCCAGCTGCATCTGGCAGACGGAACTCTGTTATCCCTCCATATGTCCTTCCAACGAAGCATAAGGGCAAAAGTCTTTCAGTAGCTAATTCAACGGACAAATACATAACAAATCAGAAAGCATCGAAATCTTTGGATTCGGAAGCTTCCGCGTTAGTAATTAAAAAGCCGTCACCACTTGCGTCAGAACTTCGTCAGCAGTTTTTGCAACCCGTCACTCAGAAAAGAACTAGCCTTTCCTCTGAAGCTCTAACGATCAAGGAACCTGATTTTCCATGCATTATTGAGACTCAATGTTCCAGTCCTGTGGGTAGTACTGATGATATAATTTATAAGTGTAAGACTGCTGACGAATTAAGTTCCAGCCAGGCTAATCTCCTTGGTAATGACGAGATTTACTATGGGGCGAATAGTCCAGGAGTTAATATGACCGTCAGTTTGGCGGATTTAAAGAAAATTACCGCAGTTAGCACAGTAACCTCGGCTCGGAGTACGGACGCATGTTCCTATACTGCTTATAAAGTCACAAATGTATAGTTTCGGAGTGGTCAAACATTTCATACAGTAATGTTCGGTATTTGTATTTTCTTTCTATTGTGGCCTTTTATAACTTTAAGGATATTGAAATTAAGTTTAGTTGTGTCTGTGTGCCACTTTGAGATTGTCTTCCTGCCCCATAGATGGTGTTATTAGATTAGAATATTTTCATAGTTGGCGGATACGTAGAAATTTTGGTTGGTTGCGGATCATTGGATACGTCTTCATAGTATTCGTAGCATCGTAGGCTATATACTTATTATAGCTTACTTGTCTACTACAAGCCATAGACAATGGAGTTGGCGCTTTATCTTGTTTTGATGGTTTATTGATTTCTTTAAATAAATCTAACTAATGTCGTCATTTCCATGATGGGTTTCAAGATCAGATTTGTGTAAGAGGAAATATTCATTTTTTGCGGACCATATGTTTCAAAGGATTTAGGAATTATAGTGAACAACTCACAGTACCTATTCAAAGTCTTGTTGCCTAAAAGCATTGTAATCAAGAAAATTGGCATTTGGCGAAGGAATTTTTATGACTCCTAAGCCTTACCATTCAAACTTTCACATTTAATTCACTCGCCGACCAGCGCGGACCAGAAGTTAAAATTTGCGGTTTTTATGAAAACACACTTAAATAAATAAATAAATCTTGACATTTTGTTGTTCTATTAATAAGCCAACCTAGCGGAGTTAGGGCTATAAAGCCCTCTCTTATACTCAACTAGGATGACCTGGGACCGCCTGCTTTACATGCCCTCCGAACCATTGCAGAAAATGCAGCCAGTGTGGGACTCGAACCAACAACCTTTCACGTGAAAGTCGGAGTCTGTACCACTACTCTATAGGTCCTGACTCTTTGAGTTGGAGCATCTGCCAATTTTGAGTCTTTGGGTCTTTGGCTTTTGATTCTGAGCTCAAAACTACACTCATCTAATTATACTGCTCTCTTCTTGCTCACTGAATATCGTTTTCGAAAATATTAAATCCAGGCATATGTATCTTTCCATTAGTCATTTAATAAAGACTGTTTTCCGCATATTTTCCGCACATCATCATTAGCCCCCTATATTCAAAGTTCGCAGGCAAGCATTGCAACACTTTGTCATTCCGTTAACACGTTCCATTGCCTTAATTCAGTCATTTTTATCTCCATGATTTTTATCTCCATCAGCTAGGCCTACTTCAATTTGAAGAATATTGTCATAAAAACCACGAATTGACTAACTTCGAGTGAAGCAAATGAGAAAATTTCAGTCTAAAGGCCTAGAAAACATAAAACCACCTTTGTTGAAGAATGTTCATGAATACATTGAAATGTGCACCAATTCTTCCAAAAGTCTTTTCTATGGTCTACGAAAAAATTATATTTCCTCGTAGACAAATTTGACCTTGAAGCTAATCGTGTAAATTGCGACATTAGTTAGATTTATTAAACAATAAGCAAAAAAATTATACTTTTGAGAGATGGAAATTTTTCGGACTGCAGCAACTCCAATATCTATGGATTGTATATAATTGATGTTATAGAAAAATGAGCAATAGCCTACATTAGGAGAATTCGTAAAAATATTGTATTCAATATGCCAGCAGTAGTACCAAAGGAATAGAATAACTTACCCCGCGGGGTAATATATTTTTTTGCATTGACCTACGGCTAGTGCTTGTGACGGACAGAGTAATACCGTACAGTTTTATCAATGTAAAAGGTTTATAATGTTAATGCGTGTAAAATTATTTTAAATTAGAATAATTGCTGTATTTATAGAGTCCCTGCGGACCTACTATGCCGATAAAGAATAACATATTCTGGAGGTAAAAAATTTAAACAAAACAAAACTTTCGATTCTAAAATTGATTTTTTTACATTTTTAATCCCAAGTTAAGTTAATACTAAAACGGCATGGTAGGTTCACTTGTTAAGCAACGTTTTCCCCAGATTATGTTTCATCTGAGCAGTAATAAAAGATTTCTGATCCTAGTCTGTGCAACAAGTGACAACTTATTAGGCTGAAATTGTTATAAAATAACATAAAACTTTTATGAATAACGTATAAAATTGTTTTATGTAAGAAAAAATTTCCGACTACGAGTAAATGGCTTCAAACTTTGACGACAACCTTTTCAGACTAGCCACGACATTCTAGCTAGCTTCAAAGAGAAGAACTTCACAAAATTATTAAAAACCGGGTGTGTCGTAATGACAGTAGACACACGATAGAAGTGAAACTTTTGTATTACAGAGAAACATTTTAATAATTTGAAGAGTTCCGTTAGAATCCGGGCTGATGGGCCGTAGTCGATATGACTCGCTACAGAACCAGAGAGGTGCAACCTTCGAAGTCTACTGAGTGCCACTGAAGATGTCAACCGCAGTTGCTGACGAAAAGTTTGGAAGTTCACTCTCATATCGACCACGGCCCATCAGCACGGATTTAGTAAGTTGTCTCCTGACAAACACTATGGTGGCGCTACTTTTCGTCACATAAAAAGGTTGCAGATCACAATTTCGAAGCCCTCCCATAAGAAGTTTCACTTCAAAATGTTGCTGTAGCTATCAAAGCTGTTGTCAAAAATGGCCACCTCTACCTTAGCTCTATAGGGACCAATCTTTATTATTTGTTTTCCTATCCCTCTTCCCACTTATGGCCAATGCTCAGACTAAGGCTTATTGCACATACTGTATATCCTACTTAATAATAATAATAATAATAATAATAATGATTAATGAATAGGAAGTATTGTATTTGGTAGTATGTTAGTAGATTTTACAGTACCATATCTAAAACAATTAATCGTTCCTTCAGTACCGGGTTTTTGTTAAATACGTTATAGATTACCTATTTTCTGCTTTGTCTTCCGTTCCTTTTTTTTCTTGACCAGTGGTTAACTATATAGTGGGTTAATTTATTTTATATTTTACGGTAATAATATCTATTTTGATGGTGCAGCAAAATGCAGGCTATTAACTAAATATCCATCAGGCATAGCACCAAAAGAATAACTTACCATGGGAATAATTTAAACTATTTCAATGCGGTATTAAAAGTAAGCCGCTAGATACATATTTTGTCATGTTGGCGCAATAGAGCCCCAAAAAAATGTTATCTTCCGCCTAAACCAAGCATAACTAATGCAACAATGAACATAAATTCATCTCTGTTGACAAAAAAAATATATATATATATTAATGATGATGCAGTAGAATCCGGGATGATGGACCGTGGTCGATCTGAAAGCGTACTTCCAAACGTTTCGTCTACGGTACATTAGTGCTCTCCATGGACTTCTAGGAATGTAGGTATCTGGACGGCTTCACAGCAAGATACTATTTTAGAAGTCTACGCAGTGCCACCGAAGACGTTGACCGCAGATGTAGACGAAACGTTAGGAAGTACGCTCTCTGATTCTATACTGCTTCATGCTTCATCATGTTCCTGCAGCCGTGAGAGTATTTTTACTTTTTTATTCGCTTTAACTTCCGTTTGTAAATGATATCACTGGGGCTTGAGATAATTTACACTTGTTCTCGGATAAGTTATTCTTTCCTGTTCGTGCTACGGCTGCAGTTTTGTATCTTAAAGGTGTACGGACACCAACAATTGAAATGAAGGAAACCCTTTGTTTATTCCAATAATTCCATGTAAGCATACGTTGATAGAATCGAGAAAAAACGGTGTTTTTTTCGTTTCAACTGGCCCAACTGTCTGCCGTAGATACCGAACCTATGACATATGGTTAATTACTTGAAGTACTGTTCTATAGAAGTTTGCGGCATTCTTCCGAGAATATTGGAGATTTCATCTCTCTACTTTTATCGAATTCTGCCTTATTCTACTGTATTAGCCTATTTAAATAATCGTTATCAATATAATATGTGTTATATTTTACTTTCAGTTCTGTTATAGAATTCTAGTATTTTCGGCAAGGTCTTATTTTACAACATGTTAGTTGCAGACGGTGAAAGTGGGCTACAAGCTAGACATGTCTGAAAACATATAGTCTATGGGGTCCTCTTATATCCACAAATAGCACTTCAAAACTGAAAGCAGTAACACAAAAATATTCTTTCCAACTCTAATCTTCCTTCTAGGAGAAGTACTGTTGTTCCATTTGAACATGACAGTTGACGGTGTGGGCCCTATCCCATTGTTACTCCATAGAATTTAATTTTTTTTTTCATATATATAGTTCGAGTATGCTAGGTAAAACATAAACATAATAATAATAATAATAATAATAATAATAATAATGAAGTCTTTATTAAAAATATATATATATATATGTAGATGCAGCGAGATTAGGGCCTATGGCCCTCTCTTACACCTAACTGTACATAACAACGATATAGTTGGATTGAAATATATTTTTATAAACTACATTCATACAGAATATCAGTCATACCTTTCATTCAAGATAACAGACATACTAATTCACATTCGCTACCATCTACTGTACATTCACACACACATTTTCTCACACATACTGTGTCTGGACTGAAAATATGCAAAGTCACATTTTCCATTTAATGTGAAAACCTTTATTTATGCTAGTGAAATATGCGCTGCTATAAAATCTGTGGACAGAAGGATGCACACTACAGTATAAAAATGTTATTCCTCGTTCTGCTTGTAAAATTATAATAATATGAAGCCTATACAACAATAATGTTTACAGCTTCCATAAAAGGGGAAAAGCTGGTTTTGTTATTACAGGCTTGGAAAGTCACTTAAGGGAAAGAAATCCATTTCTACCCTTTCTTTGTTACTATGTTTGTCATTGAATTACAATTTAATAATAGAACAATTACAGTACACTGATGGAGTTTCCTGCTAGATCCAATAAAGGAAAACCAAATAGATAACCCACATTTTGAAGAAATACAACTAAGACTTACAAATAATTTGATTTGGTGGTAAATAAGAAAGTTAACTCATTTATCTAATTAGGGTCTTATATTAACGAATGAAAACCAAAGTTACTACATATCACGCCAAAGTATACAATATATGGTACAGTATAATGTCCAGGTACTAAAAACACAACAATAAATTATAGTTTTAGTCAATGAGCGTACCTGATGGGCGCTTTATTCTCTCGGGGCACGTGGCAAAAGAGCTTGCCCTTTCCTACCCTGCATTCATTTGAAATCGGAAGCTAGCCATTAAAAAACATATAAAAAAGAACACAATTTTTTGGTAACAATTTGGGGGTATTTTTCCCTTTTGTTGTGATGGATCGGACCATCGAGAATACGTCAAGAACTAAACGTATCTTTGTCTCTTCAATGATTTTGTTATATATTGTATTTTAAGCCTAGGAGGAAAATGTGGCTCCCGGCCATGTTACTGACCCCAAATTCCCGGATACAGCAGTGGTCAAGAAGAAAGATCATCTACTAGCCTTCAGACCTAGGCCTTGTTGTCGTGCCATTGCCCTTTTTTATCTTATTGAAATTCGTAGGAACGGTTCCTAGCTTTCACGGCCGGAGTTACGTGACGAAGCAGTAGAATCCGGGATGATGGGCCATTCTCATCGTGTACTTCCAAACGTTTCGTCAACGTCTGCGGTCGACATCTTCAGTGGAGCTGCGAAGACTTCTAAGATTGTATCTCGGAGGCTCAACAGCAGTTCCACTGAATATGTTGACCGCAGATATTTACGAAACGTTTGGAAGTACGCTTTCAGAACGACCACGGCCTATCCTCCCGGATTCTACTGCTTCGCCAAGTTGCAGTTACGGGCTATATGGGCTTACGCTCATCGCCGTCAATGATGTATGGTCGGAAATTTATTTATTTTATCTTAAATGTAGTTGTCAAATTTCAGGTCAATACACAATTTCTATTATTATTATTATTATTATTATTATTACAGATATAAATAACAAAACAGATACTGTTCACAAGCCAATATTTAAATGGAAAAGTGTATCCTCCGAAGAGGTGGGAGCAACTATTAAAAAAATGAATACTAAAAAGTCACCAGGAACGGACGAAATCAGGATGAGGGACATAGCATCAAACAAACAGTTTATACCAATATTATCGAAAATAATAAACGCTTCTCTAAGCGATGGAACTATCCCGAAGCAAATGAAAGAAGCGATAATATGACCTATATATAAAAATGGCAAGCACGATAACCCAAAAAACTATAGGCCAATAAGTATTCTGTACTCGTCTGAGAAAATATTAGAGAAAATAGTTCATAAACAACTAACAACATACTTAATAAAAAATAAAATTATACATAGCAGACAATATGGTTTTCAGAAAGCGAAAAGTGCTGAACAATGTCTTGGAGATTTTAGTGATTATTGCAATCACCAACTTCACCTAAACAACAACATTTTAATCCTCTTTTTAGATTTTTCCAAAGCGTTTGACGTAATGCCCCACTTGGTTATAACAAAACAACTGCAGGAAATAGGAATTAGCGGCATCGAGCTTGAATGGTTCAAAAATTACCTAAAAAACAGAAAAGCAACAGTCAGACTAAATGAGCAAAATTGTAAATTAGGCGCATGGGACAGCGGTGTCCCACAAGGCAGTTTGTTGGGACAGTATTTATATATATTAACGATTAATAAATTAATAGACTACTTAAAAGGTTTGCAGGTATTTATGTACGCAGATGATATGGCACTCGTAATTGCAAACAAAGATGTGAAAGCAGCTAGCAAGAAAATGAACTCTGCAATCAGAGAAATTCAACAACTGACACATGACCTCGGTCTGGCAATTAACTACAAAAAGACAAAAATCATGCACATGAGGAATAGAGGACCCAAACAAATTGAAAGCAAATACATATTCCACAAACATGGATGTCTGCACTCCAGCAATACCTGCAATTGCACACAATATATAGACATGGTAGAAGAGCACAAATATTTGGGATTAACCATTGACAGCCATCTAAACTGGCAATCGCATATAGAGTCATTGTGTAAAAGACTGCGATCTGGGAGTGCAGCTCTCCATAAATTAAAATACGGGATGCCAAGGAAAGTAATAAAAAATGTTTATCACGCCCTGATAGAGTCTGTAATAACTTACGGAATAACATCTTGGTGCAGGGACGAAAACACGTATGTAAATAAAGTGCAAAATGCCCAAAATAGAATAATTAAGAATATATTGTCAAACAAACTAAACAAAAAATTTAACCACATTGATGATAAATGTAGCCTAAGTACCTCGAAATATTAAACCTAAAACAACTCTATACATTTAAAGTAATTAAATATAAATTCTTTGACAAGAATTTTAACATAGAAACAGAAAACAATTCACATCACAATACTCGAAATCCAAGAAACGTCAATTTGAAACCAGCCTACAACAAATACGGGAATAGATTAAATAGTATAAAAATTTTTTTTAATGAATTGCCCATTATTATTATTATATATTATATCATTACCGATTTCGCCGCATATTACAATTTCGCATATTGTCATACAGTATTTCTAAATTGTGCATAGAATCTAATCATGTCTACATGCAAGCGATGCAATGATGTAATACACGCAGACTCTATTGAAGTGGCATGCTATGGTCCATGTAAAGGAATTTACCACCTAGATTGCAGTGGCTTGTCTGCAAGGACATATAGAGCCAAATCAGAAGAACAAAAAAAAAAAGTGGATTTGTACAACATGCCGACAAAAGAAAAAAAAACAGCAGGTGGTGATGGCGAAAACAGTGAGGATGATGAAGAGTGAACACTTGAAGCGAAAATAGATATGCTCATAAACGGACAAAGAAAAACAAATGAACTTATATTGAGCTTTCAAAACACTGTGGCGAAATTGACCGATGAAATTAAGGAAAAAGATGAAACCATAAAACAAATACAAGAAGAACTTAACAATTTCCAACAACAGTACAGGAGCACCTTTATGGAAATTCACAATTTACCGGAAATAAATGGCCAAACCCAGGCGGACCTGCAAAAAATGTTAATCAACGTTGCTGAAATAACGGGAGTAAAAATACAAGAAGATGACATAGGATCAATACACAGAATCCCCACAAGGAATAAAAATAAGCCGAAGCCAATTATAGCGCAACTCAGCTCACGAAGAAAAAGGAACATGATTCTGGCAGGACGCAGAAACAAACAACTCAACCAAGACAACCTTATTAAGAACGGATCAAGAGAGAAGGTGTTTATTAACGAGAGCCTAACCCAGATGAACAAACAGTTGCTATATGAAACGAAGAAACACGCAGCGGATTTCAAGTACGTGTGGACAAAAGAAGGAAGAATTCTAGTCAAAAAGGAAGAAGGAGGAAGAATAATTCAGATTAAGAATAAGCAAGATATTTTAAACCTAATATAGGATTGTAGAGGTGATGCAACACCCCCCCCCCCCCCCCGTACTAAAATAGATAACTTTACATTTTACAACAAACCGTATAGCAGAAATGTTATTTCTATTACAGCTGATGAAAAATTATTCACATCCATTAAGGACTTACGAATTATTCATTTAAACATAAGAAGCATGAATAAATATTTCAATGAACTTTTAATCTTAATAACTGAATTAGAGCCAGATTTAATTGTTTTATGTGAAACGTTTTTAAAAATAAATGAAGTAAACCTGTACAGTATTAAAAATTATAAGCAATTCTCCTTTTGCCGACCAAATAATGAACAGGGAGGGGGAATACTTGTATATGCTAAGAAAAAAATGATATGCCATGAAAAAAAATTGAAAATTAATTTTATGTCAATGGAAAATATTCTAATTAACGTTACTGTAAGCCCTAACCTATGCTTTGACGTACTTGCAGTATATAGGCTACATAAAAACGCAAATTGTTTCGTCAATGAGCTGGAAGGAACAATTAATAGTATGGCAAAAAGATCTATAGTCATAGGGGATATAAATATTAACCTTTTAAAAAAATCACAGCAAAAAGAAGATTATTTAGACTTGGTGGTTAACAGCGGATATCAAAAATGCATAACGACACCAACTCGAGAGCATTTTAAAGATAATGAATTGCAAATATCCTGTATAGACCATTGCTTTGTCAAAAACTTTATGGTGATTGACTCAGTGGTTCTACAAAGAAAATTTTCCGATCATTACCCGATCATAGTCGATCTAAAGTTAAAAGAAAAATTTATCTTCAAGGAACCCAAGAAAAAAATAATTAGATATGATGAAAAATTAATATACAAATTAATAAATGAAGAGAACTGGGCAATTTTAGCAGACGACACAAAAAATGCATCCTGCTTACACGATACAATAACAAAAATAATGAAAACCAGGTATGAAAAATCTCGTTTTAAGCATTCAGCCAATAAGTGTCAAAAAAACACTGAATGTATATGGGTAAACCAGAAACTAAAACACAAAATGGGTAAAAGGGATGTACTATTCCAAAAACTAAAGAAGAACAAAGCCAATGCTAAATTAAGAGAAAAGTACAGCAGACAAAGAAACTTAACAACAAAACTTATAAACTCAGCAAAAATTAAATTTATTTTCTCGGAAATAAAAAAACCAAAGAATGATCAAAAGAAAACCTGGGAAATCATAAACAGAATCACAGGAAGAAATATTTTGAACTCTGTGGATGAAACTATAAACCGATTTTTCCTAATAAACCGAGAAAAAATGAGATCAATTAATATAGCAACAGACTTCCTTAAATCATTCATAACAGAAATAAACCTTGTAAAAACATCGTGTAAGGTGCAGTTGACAGATATAAATAACAAAACAGATACTGTTAACAAACCAATATTTAAATGGAAAAGTGTATCCTCCGAAGATGTGGGAGCAACTATTAAAAAAATGAATACCAAAAAGTCACCACAGGAACGGACGAAATCAGGATGAGGGACATAGCATCAAACAAACAGTTTATACCACTATTATCGAAAATAATAAACGGTTCTCTAAGCGAAGGAACTATCCCGAAGCAAATGAAAGAAGCGATAATAAGACCTATATATAAAAATGGCAAGCACGATAACCCAAAAAACTATAGGCCAATAAGTATTCTGTACTCGTCTGAGAAAATATTAGAGAAAATAGTTCATAAACAACTAACAACATACTTAATAAAAAATAAAATTATACATAGCAGACAATATGGTTTTCAGAAAGCGAAAAGTGCTGAACAATGTCTTGGAGATTTTAGTGATTATTGCAATCACCAACTTCACCTAAACAACAACATTTTAATCCTCTTTTTAGATTTTTCCAAAGCGTTTGACGTAATGCCCCACTTGGTTATAACAAAACAACTGCAGGAAATAGGAATTAGCGGCATCGAGCTTGAATGGTTCAAAAATTACCTAAAAAACAGAAAAGCAACAGTCAGACTAAATGAGCAAAATTGTAAATTAGGCGCATGGGACAGCGGTGTCCCACAAGGCAGTTTGTTGGGACAGTATTTATATATATTAACGATTAATAAATTAATAGACTACTTAAAAGGTTTGCAGGTATTTATGTACGCAGATGATATGGCACTCGTAATTGCAAACAAAGATGTGAAAGCAGCTAGCAAGAAAATGAACTCTGCAATCAGAGAAATTCAACAACTGACACATGACCTCGGTCTGGCAATTAACTACAAAAAGACAAAAATCATGCACATGAGGAATAGAGGACCCAAACAAATTGAAAGCAAATACATATTCCACAAACATGGATGTCTGCACTCCAGCAATACCTGCAATTGCACACAATATATAGACATGGTAGAAGAGCACAAATATTTGGGATTAACCATTGACAGCCATCTAAACTGGCAATCGCATATAGAGTCATTGTGTAAAAGACTGCGATCTGGGAGTGCAGCTCTCCATAAATTAAAATACGGGATGCCAAGGAAAGTAATAAAAAATGTTTATCACGCCCTGATAGAGTCTGTAATAACTTACGGAATAACATCTTGGTGCAGGGACGAAAACACGTATGTAAATAAAGTGCAAAATGCCCAAAATAGAATAATTAAGAATATATTGTCAAACAAACTAAACAAAAAATTTAACCACATTGATGATAAATATAGCCTAAGTACCTCGAAATATTAAACCTAAAACAACTCTATACATTTAAAGTAATTAAATATAAATTCTTTGACAAGAATTTTAACATAGAAACAGAAAACAATTCACATCACAATACTCGAAATCCAAGAAACGTCAATTTGAAACCAGCCTACAACAAATACGGGAATAGATTAAATAGTATAAAAATTTTTTTTAATGAATTGCCCATACAACTTAAAAAATTAACTAAAATAGGAGAGATAAAAACGAAAATTAAAAAATGGCTTTTGAATTAAAATACTTCGCTTTAAAACTTACTTTACTTTATACTTTAATTTTTTTACTTTAATTATTTTACTTTACTATAATTACTCTTTACGTTAACTTACAATTTTAAATGGTATGAATTAAACTGATTTGAAATTAAAACTAAGTTTTTTTTGCTAACACAGACGTGAAATAGAAAACATGTTGTTGCATCATCTACAGCGTTTTCTGTGCGAGCCCCCGACAAGTTGATTAACTTGGGGGCCCACAGGTTATTTGTATTATAAGGGTATAATTGTTAATTTATAAATATATTCCTTCGGCGCAGGGGAGTACCGGCCGAAGAAGAAGAAAAAAAAAAAAAAAAATTATTATTATTATTATTATTATTATTATTATATATTATATCATTACCGATTTCGCCGCATATTACAATTTCGCATATTGTCATACAGTATTTCTAAATTGTGCATAGAATCTAATCATGTCTACATGCAAGCGATGCAATGATGTAATACACGCAGACTCTATTGAAGTGGCATGCTATGGTCCATGTAAAGGAATTTACCACCTAGATTGCAGTGGCTTGTCTGCAAGGACATATAGAGCCAAATCAGAAGAACAAAAAAAAAAAGTGGATTTGTACAACATGCCGACAAAAGAAAAAAAAACAGCAGGTGGTGATGGCGAAAACAGTGAGGATGATGAAGAGTGAACACTTGAAGCGAAAATAGATATGCTCATAAACGGACAAAGAAAAACAAATGAACTTATATTGAGCTTTCAAAACACTGTGGCGAAATTGACCGATGAAATTAAGGAAAAAGATGAAACCATAAAACAAATACAAGAAGAACTTAACAATTTCCAACAACAGTACAGGAGCACCTTTATGGAAATTCACAATTTACCGGAAATAAATGGCCAAACCCAGGCGGACCTGCAAAAAATGTTAATCAACGTTGCTGAAATAACGGGAGTAAAAATACAAGAAGATGACATAGGATCAATACACAGAATCCCCACAAGGAATAAAAATAAGCCGAAGCCAATTATAGCGCAACTCAGCTCACGAAGAAAAAGGAACATGATTCTGGCAGGACGCAGAAACAAACAACTCAACCAAGACAACCTTATTAAGAACGGATCAAGAGAGAAGGTGTTTATTAACGAGAGCCTAACCCAGATGAACAAACAGTTGCTATATGAAACGAAGAAACACGCAGCGGATTTCAAGTACGTGTGGACAAAAGAAGGAAGAATTCTAGTCAAAAAGGAAGAAGGAGGAAGAATAATTCAGATTAAGAATAAGCAAGATATTTTAAACCTAATATAGGATTGTAGAGGTGATGCAACACCCCCCCCCCCCCCCCCGTACTAAAATAGATAACTTTACATTTTACAACAAACCGTATAGCAGAAATGTTATTTCTATTACAGCTGATGAAAAATTATTCACATCCATTAAGGACTTACGAATTATTCATTTAAACATAAGAAGCATGAATAAATATTTCAATGAACTTTTAATCTTAATAACTGAATTAGAGCCAGATTTAATTGTTTTATGTGAAACGTTTTTAAAAATAAATGAAGTAAACCTGTACAGTATTAAAAATTATAAGCAATTCTCCTTTTGCCGACCAAATAATGAACAGGGAGGGGGAATACTTGTATATGCTAAGAAAAAAATGATATGCCATGAAAAAAAATTGAAAATTAATTTTATGTCAATGGAAAATATTCTAATTAACGTTACTGTAAGCCCTAACCTATGCTTTGACGTACTTGCAGTATATAGGCTACATAAAAACGCAAATTGTTTCGTCAATGAGCTGGAAGGAACAATTAATAGTATGGCAAAAAGATCTATAGTCATAGGGGATATAAATATTAACCTTTTAAAAAAATCACAGCAAAAAGAAGATTATTTAGACTTGGTGGTTAACAGCGGATATCAAAAATGCATAACGACACCAACTCGAGAGCATTTTAAAGATAATGAATTGCAAATATCCTGTATAGACCATTGCTTTGTCAAAAACTTTATGGTGATTGACTCAGTGGTTCTACAAAGAAAATTTTCCGATCATTACCCCATCATAGTCGATCTAAAGTTAAAAGAAAAATTTATCTTCAAGGAACCCAAGAAAAAAATAATTAGATATGATGAAAAATTAATATACAAATTAATAAATGAAGAGAACTGGGCAATTTTAGCAGACGACACAAAAAATGCATCCTGCTTACACGATACAATAACAAAAATAATGAAAACCATGTATGAAAAATCTCGTTTTAAGCATTCAGCCAATAAGTGTCAAAAAAACACTGAATGTATATGGGTAAACCAGAAACTAAAACACGAAATGGGTAAAAGGGATGTACTATTCCAAAAACTAAAGAAGAACAAAGCCAATGCTAAATTAAGAGAAAAGTACAGCAGACAAAGAAACTTAACAACAAAACTTATAAACTCAGCAAAAATTAAATTTATTTTCTCGGAAATAAAAAAACCAAAGAATGATCAAAAGAAAACCTGGGAAATCATAAACAGAATCACAGGAAGAAATATTTTGAACTCTGTGGATGAAACTATAAACCGATTTTTCCTAATAAACCGAGAAAAAATGAGATCAATTAATATAGCAACAGACTTCCTTAAATCATTCATAACAGAAATAAACCTTGTAAAAACATCGTGTAAGGTGCAGTTGACAGATATAAATAACAAAACAGATACTGTTAACAAACCAATATTTAAATGGAAAAGTGTATCCTCCGAAGATGTGGGAGCAACTATTAAAAAAATGAATACCAAAAAGTCACCACAGGAACGGACGAAATCAGGATGAGGGACATAGCATCAAACAAACAGTTTATACCACTATTATCGAAAATAATAAACGGTTCTCTAAGCGAAGGAACTATCCCGAAGCAAATGAAAGAAGCGATAATAAGACCTATATATAAAAATGGCAAGCACGATAACCCAAAAAACTATAGGCCAATAAGTATTCTGTACTCGTCTGAGAAAATATTAGAGAAAATAGTTCATAAACAACTAACAACATACTTAATAAAAAATAAAATTATACATAGCAGACAATATGGTTTTCAGAAAGCGAAAAGTGCTGAACAATGTCTTGGAGATTTTAGTGATTATTGCAATCACCAACTTCACCTAAACAACAACATTTTAATCCTCTTTTTAGATTTTTCCAAAGCGTTTGACGTAATGCCCCACTTGGTTATAACAAAACAACTGCAGGAAATAGGAATTAGCGGCATCGAGCTTGAATGGTTCAAAAATTACCTAAAAAACAGAAAAGCAACAGTCAGACTAAATGAGCAAAATTGTAAATTAGGCGCATGGGACAGCGGTGTCCCACAAGGCAGTTTGTTGGGACAGTATTTATATATATTAACGATTAATAAATTAATAGACTACTTAAAAGGTTTGCAGGTATTTATGTACGCAGATGATATGGCACTCGTAATTGCAAACAAAGATGTGAAAGCAGCTAGCAAGAAAATGAACTCTGCAATCAGAGAAATTCAACAACTGACACATGACCTCGGTCTGGCAATTAACTACAAAAAGACAAAAATCATGCACATGAGGAATAGAGGACCCAAACAAATTGAAAGCAAATACATATTCCACAAACATGGATGTCTGCACTCCAGCAATACCTGCAATTGCACACAATATATAGACATGGTAGAAGAGCACAAATATTTGGGATTAACCATTGACAGCCATCTAAACTGGCAATCGCATATAGAGTCATTGTGTAAAAGACTGCGATCTGGGAGTGCAGCTCTCCATAAATTAAAATACGGGATGCCAAGGAAAGTAATAAAAAATGTTTATCACGCCCTGATAGAGTCTGTAATAACTTACGGAATAACATCTTGGTGCAGGGACGAAAACACGTATGTAAATAAAGTGCAAAATGCCCAAAATAGAATAATTAAGAATATATTGTCAAACAAACTAAACAAAAAATTTAACCACATTGATGATAAATATAGCCTAAGTACCTCGAAATATTAAACCTAAAACAACTCTATACATTTAAAGTAATTAAATATAAATTCTTTGACAAGAATTTTAACATAGAAACAGAAAACAATTCACATCACAATACTCGAAATCCAAGAAACGTCAATTTGAAACCAGCCTACAACAAATACGGGAATAGATTAAATAGTATAAAAATTTTTTTTAATGAATTGCCCATACAACTTAAAAAATTAACTAAAATAGGAGAGATAAAAACGAAAATTAAAAAATGGCTTTTGAATTAAAATACTTCGCTTTAAAACTTACTTTACTTTTTACTTTAATTTTTTTACTTTAATTATTTTACTTTACTATAATTACTCTTTACGTTAACTTACAATTTTAAATGGTATGAATTAAACTGATTTGAAATTAAAACTAAGTTTTTTTTGCTAACACAGACGTGAAATAGAAAACATGTTGTTGCATCATCTACAGCGTTTTCTGTGCGAGCCCCCGACAAGTTGATTAACTTGGGGGCCCACAGGTTATTTGTATTATAAGGGTATAATTGTTAATTTATAAATATATTCCTTCGGCGCAGGGGAGTACCGGCCGAAGAAGAAGAAAAAAAAAAAAAAAAATTATTATTATTATTATTATTATTATTATTATATATTATATCATTACCGATTTCGCCGCATATTACAATTTCGCATATTGTCATACAGTATTTCTAAATTGTGCATAGAATCTAATCATGTCTACATGCAAGCGATGCAATGATGTAATACACGCAGACTCTATTGAAGTGGCATGCTATGGTCCATGTAAAGGAATTTACCACCTAGATTGCAGTGGCTTGTCTGCAAGGACATATAGAGCCAAATCAGAAGAACAAAAAAAAAAAGTGGATTTGTACAACATGCCGACAAAAGAAAAAAAAACAGCAGGTGGTGATGGCGAAAACAGTGAGGATGATGAAGAGTGAACACTTGAAGCGAAAATAGATATGCTCATAAACGGACAAAGAAAAACAAATGAACTTATATTGAGCTTTCAAAACACTGTGGCGAAATTGACCGATGAAATTAAGGAAAAAGATGAAACCATAAAACAAATACAAGAAGAACTTAACAATTTCCAACAACAGTACAGGAGCACCTTTATGGAAATTCACAATTTACCGGAAATAAATGGCCAAACCCAGGCGGACCTGCAAAAAATGTTAATCAACGTTGCTGAAATAACGGGAGTAAAAATACAAGAAGATGACATAGGATCAATACACAGAATCCCCACAAGGAATAAAAATAAGCCGAAGCCAATTATAGCGCAACTCAGCTCACGAAGAAAAAGGAACATGATTCTGGCAGGACGCAGAAACAAACAACTCAACCAAGACAACCTTATTAAGAACGGATCAAGAGAGAAGGTGTTTATTAACGAGAGCCTAACCCAGATGAACAAACAGTTGCTATATGAAACGAAGAAACACGCAGCGGATTTCAAGTACGTGTGGACAAAAGAAGGAAGAATTCTAGTCAAAAAGGAAGAAGGAGGAAGAATAATTCAGATTAAGAATAAGCAAGATATTTTAAACCTAATATAGGATTGTAGAGGTGATGCAACACCCCCCCCCCCCCCCCGTACTAAAATAGATAACTTTACATTTTACAACAAACCGTATAGCAGAAATGTTATTTCTATTACAGCTGATGAAAAATTATTCACATCCATTAAGGACTTACGAATTATTCATTTAAACATAAGAAGCATGAATAAATATTTCAATGAACTTTTAATCTTAATAACTGAATTAGAGCCAGATTTAATTGTTTTATGTGAAACGTTTTTAAAAATAAATGAAGTAAACCTGTACAGTATTAAAAATTATAAGCAATTCTCCTTTTGCCGACCAAATAATGAACAGGGAGGGGGAATACTTGTATATGCTAAGAAAAAAATGATATGCCATGAAAAAAAATTGAAAATTAATTTTATGTCAATGGAAAATATTCTAATTAACGTTACTGTAAGCCCTAACCTATGCTTTGACGTACTTGCAGTATATAGGCTACATAAAAACGCAAATTGTTTCGTCAATGAGCTGGAAGGAACAATTAATAGTATGGCAAAAAGATCTATAGTCATAGGGGATATAAATATTAACCTTTTAAAAAAATCACAGCAAAAAGAAGATTATTTAGACTTGGTGGTTAACAGCGGATATCAAAAATGCATAACGACACCAACTCGAGAGCATTTTAAAGATAATGAATTGCAAATATCCTGTATAGACCATTGCTTTGTCAAAAACTTTATGGTGATTGACTCAGTGGTTCTACAAAGAAAATTTTCCGATCATTACCCCATCATAGTCGATCTAAAGTTAAAAGAAAAATTTATCTTCAAGGAACCCAAGAAAAAAATAATTAGATATGATGAAAAATTAATATACAAATTAATAAATGAAGAGAACTGGGCAATTTTAGCAGACGACACAAAAAATGCATCCTGCTTACACGATACAATAACAAAAATAATGAAAACCATGTATGAAAAATCTCGTTTTAAGCATTCAGCCAATAAGTGTCAAAAAAACACTGAATGTATATGGGTAAACCAGAAACTAAAACACGAAATGGGTAAAAGGGATGTACTATTCCAAAAACTAAAGAAGAACAAAGCCAATGCTAAATTAAGAGAAAAGTACAGCAGACAAAGAAACTTAACAACAAAACTTATAAACTCAGCAAAAATTAAATTTATTTTCTCGGAAATAAAAAAACCAAAGAATGATCAAAAGAAAACCTGGGAAATCATAAACAGAATCACAGGAAGAAATATTTTGAACTCTGTGGATGAAACTATAAACCGATTTTTCCTAATAAACCGAGAAAAAATGAGATCAATTAATATAGCAACAGACTTCCTTAAATCATTCATAACAGAAATAAACCTTGTAAAAACATCGTGTAAGGTGCAGTTGACAGATATAAATAACAAAACAGATACTGTTAACAAACCAATATTTAAATGGAAAAGTGTATCCTCCGAAGATGTGGGAGCAACTATTAAAAAAATGAATACCAAAAAGTCACCACAGGAACGGACGAAATCAGGATGAGGGACATAGCATCAAACAAACAGTTTATACCACTATTATCGAAAATAATAAACGGTTCTCTAAGCGAAGGAACTATCCCGAAGCAAATGAAAGAAGCGATAATAAGACCTATATATAAAAATGGCAAGCACGATAACCCAAAAAACTATAGGCCAATAAGTATTCTGTACTCGTCTGAGAAAATATTAGAGAAAATAGTTCATAAACAACTAACAACATACTTAATAAAAAATAAAATTATACATAGCAGACAATATGGTTTTCAGAAAGCGAAAAGTGCTGAACAATGTCTTGGAGATTTTAGTGATTATTGCAATCACCAACTTCACCTAAACAACAACATTTTAATCCTCTTTTTAGATTTTTCCAAAGCGTTTGACGTAATGCCCCACTTGGTTATAACAAAACAACTGCAGGAAATAGGAATTAGCGGCATCGAGCTTGAATGGTTCAAAAATTACCTAAAAAACAGAAAAGCAACAGTCAGACTAAATGAGCAAAATTGTAAATTAGGCGCATGGGACAGCGGTGTCCCACAAGGCAGTTTGTTGGGACAGTATTTATATATATTAACGATTAATAAATTAATAGACTACTTAAAAGGTTTGCAGGTATTTATGTACGCAGATGATATGGCACTCGTAATTGCAAACAAAGATGTGAAAGCAGCTAGCAAGAAAATGAACTCTGCAATCAGAGAAATTCAACAACTGACACATGACCTCGGTCTGGCAATTAACTACAAAAAGACAAAAATCATGCACATGAGGAATAGAGGACCCAAACAAATTGAAAGCAAATACATATTCCACAAACATGGATGTCTGCACTCCAGCAATACCTGCAATTGCACACAATATATAGACATGGTAGAAGAGCACAAATATTTGGGATTAACCATTGACAGCCATCTAAACTGGCAATCGCATATAGAGTCATTGTGTAAAAGACTGCGATCTGGGAGTGCAGCTCTCCATAAATTAAAATACGGGATGCCAAGGAAAGTAATAAAAAATGTTTATCACGCCCTGATAGAGTCTGTAATAACTTACGGAATAACATCTTGGTGCAGGGACGAAAACACGTATGTAAATAAAGTGCAAAATGCCCAAAATAGAATAATTAAGAATATATTGTCAAACAAACTAAACAAAAAATTTAACCACATTGATGATAAATATAGCCTAAGTACCTCGAAATATTAAACCTAAAACAACTCTATACATTTAAAGTAATTAAATATAAATTCTTTGACAAGAATTTTAACATAGAAACAGAAAACAATTCACATCACAATACTCGAAATCCAAGAAACGTCAATTTGAAACCAGCCTACAACAAATACGGGAATAGATTAAATAGTATAAAAATTTTTTTTAATGAATTGCCCATACAACTTAAAAAATTAACTAAAATAGGAGAGATAAAAACGAAAATTAAAAAATGGCTTTTGAATTAAAATACTTCGCTTTAAAACTTACTTTACTTTTTACTTTAATTTTTTTACTTTAATTATTTTACTTTACTATAATTACTCTTTACGTTAACTTACAATTTTAAATGGTATGAATTAAACTGATTTGAAATTAAAACTAAGTTTTTTTTGCTAACACAGACGTGAAATAGAAAACATGTTGTTGCATCATCTACAGCGTTGTCTGTGCGAGCCCCCGACAAGTTGATTAACTTGGGGGCCCACAGGTTATTTGTATTATAAGGGTATAATTGTTAATTTATAAATATATTCCTTCGGCGCAGGGGAGTACCTGCCGAAGAAGAAAGAAGAAATTATTATTATTATTATTATTATTATTATTATTATTATTAAATTAGCGTACCACGCCCTGGTTGAATCCATAGTAAGCTACGGTATAACAGTATACTTCAAAGATAGAAACACATACACCTACAAACTAGAAATGATACAGAAGCGTATAATAAAAAACGTGTTATCAAATAAAATCAACAAGAAATACAAACAATACGAAGAAAAATTCAAACATGCTAACATTCTGCCAATAACGAAACTATTCAAGTATAAATTAATAAGAGATAACTATTTTAAAATAGAATACCAAATAGACGATAAAGGGAAGTACAATACAAGAAACCCAAAAAAGCTTAAGTTTGAGATAACATATAACAAATACGGAGAGAGATTAAACAAAGTACTTATACCAAAGATATTTAATGAACTCCCTCCACAAATGAAAAAATTTAAACAGATGGGTGAGTTAAAAGCGGGTATAAAAAGATGGCTGGTCAATGGGAGTTAATAATAAAAACTGACATTAAAATAACAATAAAATAAAAATTAAATAAAATAAACATTATAAATAAATAACAAAAATAAATGATTAAGCCTTGTTTAGCAGCACTGTATGAGTCTTTTGTCCCAAATAAGCGCTAGCTTGGGGATGCGGGATGGTATTATTATGTATTGTATTTTTGTAATATTATGCTCTTTGTCCAGGGAATACTGGACAAGGAAAAGAAAGAAAAGATTACGTTGCGCGTTGATAGCTAGAAGTTGAAGAAAAATAAAGTGGACATTCGAAGGGAGGCTTGAGGAATCGAGGAAGTGGTTAAAAGGTAGAAAGGGCTGGGGGAAGGGAAGGTTCCCGCAGCAGTTTGGATTTGTGCCAACTGCTCAACTTATTTCGAGTTCCAAATTATTAGATTCTATTATTACTCTCTCAATTATTACTTTCCACCTTGTAATAATTTATTATCCAAAGGAAAATGTGAGAATTTCATAGTAAATTTGACTGACACTGCAAGTTTGTTACTCGGCATAATAATTTTCCATCTGCAACCCTGTAACCAATGCTGGGCAACTCTGCATCGCCATTTCAAAGTACATTTGTATCCATTGATCAAATAAGAAACCCCAATTATTCTATCTAGAGTTAACTCGCCAAATCGTTAAGGGGGCACGCCCCCCTGCTCCTCTCAGGCTACACCCATGCTTGTATCGTACTAAATTAAATTATTAATAGAATAATAATAATTTACGTGAATATCTCATTGCTTCAATGTATAAAAAAATGTATTAAAAAAAGACAGAAAATCCTTTAAGGACACCAATGTACATTAAAACTAACGCCGTTCGGGCAGTTGTGCAGACCAGCTTCATCGTCATAGGCGTAGCTGTAGGCTGACGGACACTTGTTGTGCACCAGGTTCACGAACTTGGTGTTGACCACAGAGCCCGAGCGGCACTGCTCGGGAGAGATGGGGGGCGTGGGGCAGCAGTAGTGGAGCCCGGGGTCGTTGTTCTCGGGGTGGCCCAGTCCGTAAGGAGGGGGGTAGTTCCACTTCTTGCATGGGGAGAGGCACTGCACGGCCTGGCCGCCCTTCATCACTCGAAGATCTCCCACGTTGTTTTCGTTTTGAGGACAGTTTGCCATGGTTAGGTCGCAGGAAGTGGTCACACAGGAGCCTTGCTGTTAAAAAAAGAAGAGTTGAAATAAATAAATAAATAAATATGGACTTTTTATTGTTTCTATTACTAAGCCAACCTAGCGGAGTTAGGGCTATAAAGCCCTCTCTAACAGACAACGAGGAAGACCCGGGACCGCCTGCTTTACATGCCCTCCGAAGCATGGCCAGAAAATGAATCAAGTGTGGGACTCGAACCAACAACCTTTCGGGTGAAAGTCAGAGTCCGTACCGCTACGCTACATGTCTTGACTGTCTATTGTCACTCAATATTGTAAATACCAGTAAGGTTAGTGCTGTTTAAGACTCGAAGACTCGTACATGGGTAAGTCACACTGACGCCTGTTACATTGTGTCAACGGTAAGCATGTCTAAGCTTGTCCGCATTGTCGCTTTGTAGCCAGTGTAGGTTGACATCGAGAACCTGTAGGTATCGGTTTGTCAGATGCCAAAATTCATGAGGAAACAATATCAATAATGTCCGAAACATCAATGAGACCGCTGGTTAGGTAGGGTTCAAATGTTTGGTCTCAACTTCTTACTTATAAAGGTGTGGTGGAACCGGTTATTCTGGATTAATGAGCCGTGGTTGATTGGAGAGTGAAATTCTATTTCGGCGACCCACAGCGAATTCTCCCATCTTACTTCGGCCGTGAAAGCCTTTGTAGAATTGTCTCACTGCCCAGAAATGAAAGGAAATGCAAAACTATATCCCACTGGCACAAATAAAATAAATATATTGTGGCTCACTATGCGCCTCAATTAATTATTATCGTAGTTTTTACATATAAGTAAATAATGACTTTTTTCTAGTACTAAGCTAACTAACTTAGCGGAGTTATAGCTATAAAGCCCTCACTTACACTAAATTAGGAAGACCCGGGACCACTTGCTTTACAAGCCTTCCGAAGCATGGCCAGAAAATTAAGCAATTGAGGGACTCGAACCAAAAACTTATCAGGTGAAAGTCGGAGTCTGTACCACTACTCTACATTTCCTCACATATAGACTAATTGCTGACTAGTTATTGAATATATGGACTATACAAATTTAGTCTTTGAAATTGTGATAGGTAAAGGCTACGCTGAAGGTCTGATCTTCTCACCTGAACACTAGGTACAATTTTCGTAGCCAGAGAGTATCCGTCCACAAGACTGACGTCATACCAGACTTGTTCGCCGTTTCCGGCAGCAGGGAAGAAAAATTCGACCTTGGTGTCGGCTGGAGGCTGGCAACCTCCTTCAGGGCAAGGCGGAGATGACTGGCCCATGTTGCAGTTCTGCCCTGCTGGACCACACCCGGTCTTGGGCCAGAAACGTCCTGCCCAGCCTTTGTCAGGTATATTGTATACAGTCTGACCCCCTAAGAACATAAAAAGGTTGAACATAGTTATACGGAAATGCTTGGTTTATGGTGCGGAAAAATTAATGAAAAAGAAATGTTTTAATGGCGTATACGTTAAGAAGAGCCCACGAATCTTATACTATAGCTACCAAACGCTAAGGAGTACAATGTTCCCTTGGCATCCCTTTAGATACGGGTGTCAAACAACTGTTTGCCATAGTTATTGTACTCCAGTTGTAAAAGAAACGGCCACTGAGGATGTCAGGTCGAAGGAGTTCGTTCCATAGATATAGCCAGTTTGTGTTAGTGACAGAGCCGCATGCATTAGTGGCGGAGCGTGCAAGTAATAAGTCGTGCAATGCCGCATTACACTCAACAAATCCTTAGAATGTAGAGCTTCGTTGAAATCTATAGGAAACCGCAAGCAATTAAGATTGTAAGAGCATGATGTTATAAACGCAGTCTATGGAAATTAACAATCTCGTCACGATAAAATTCAAAAGTTTTCTTTTTTTGTTTTCCAATTTCTTACTTTTAAAGAAGATAGAACATTCTATACAAAATCAAAGTATGTTTTCCTTTTTCTAAACCGAAATAAATATTTGCAAGCATTACACTCGTGACTATTCCACGCTCCGCATATTATACATACTATGTATCGAAATATAGAGGAGTATTTCTTCTACTACATGGCATCTCATTTATGGCTCTATCTAAGAATGATATATAATGAGAAATTTGACTTTATGCCAAAAAACGGAAAGTGGGGGGCTCCATTTGCTCTTGGATGCACTGATTATTTTTACCGTACCTGCAGCAATCTCGTGGACTCCTCCGTCAAGTTCTGGACCATTGGCATTGGTCAAAGGCGACACCCAGATGGTTTTACCGCACGTATTGTGGAAAGTGATTTGCCGAGCGGTGGCAGTCGCCACCAACAGGGCGATTGCAACAAAAAATGGTTTCATTTTTTAACTGAAATAAAGTAACCATCAATAATTGAGGGATGGGGCATATAAATAAATAAATAAATAATCTTGACTTTTTGTTGTTCTACTACTATAAGCCAACCTAGCGGAGTTACCGCTGTTAAGCCCTCTCTTACACACAACTAGGATGACCCGGGACCGCCTGCTTCACATGCCCTCCGAAACATGGCCAGAAAATATAGCCAGTGTGGGACTCGAACCATCCTTTCGTGTGAAAGTCGGAGTCTGTACCACTACTCATCTAGGACCTGACATATTCAGTCAGGATTAACGACTGCGCTATCATGATTGGTGATATATAGCCTATGCAGTGTCGTTAAAGAGAAGTAAAGGAGGTAATTTGGAGATGATTTGATGTCAGGTGAATGAAACATGCCGGCTAAATAGGGGGTGAAATTGTTTAAATTTTTAATGGCAAAACTATGAAACCTAAAAATCCCTTTGGCAATAGGCCGGATGGCCAATCGGCCTTCTCAAAGAATGATTCCGTAACTGAAGTACCTACCTACTGTATAAAGCAAATATATATAGCCTATAGGTACCATAGCAATGAGGGCAAATAAATGAAGTCGGTAGGTATCATATATACAGTACGTACAGCCATTGCACTCACCTGTTGGGTAGCTATAACGCGCCTCCATATAAATGGACTCATTATATACTAAAATGCTATAATCAGAAAGATAGTCAGTCACCTAATCTTTCAACCTTCAGTCACACCAATTTTGTAATTTCAGAGACACTTGAAAGTTGAATGGCTTGATTACATTTTGTCGACAATTAAATTACCTACCGATGATTAAAATCAGTTCGTTTCACCTATTGTCCTCACCTAAAAAACAACCTTCAGATTTCTGGATTTTAGATACCATCTCTGAAAAACTATGCTTCTTAACTTACTGCTTACTAGCCCCATTCTCGGCTGTTGAGCCTTCGGTGACGCGCTGACCAGTAAAGATTGACTTTTGTATAAGCAGTGAGAGTTGTAATCATCATCCTGAGAGTGGTTGAGTGTCGTGGAGTGGTCCGCATGTGGCACTCAGCTCAGGTAATGTTGGCTAACGTGAGGACTCCAATCCAGTGTTTGTTAAACTAATTTCTATTGGCAAGACTATTGCTATAGGTTTAGAGCATTAAAATTCACATGAGATGAGACTCGCCCTGGAGAGAGGCTTCCTGATTAGCAATGGCTACAGAAGTAGGTTTAGAAATATTGGCGACGCGACCAAGAGCTAATAGACGAATCCTAATTCACTAGTTCAGTAGTGATTGTCAACCAGCAAGCTCTTAATAAAGTAAATGATGTCAGTCTGGACCGCTGGACCACAAACCAAGGGCTTGTGGTCCAGTGGTTAAGACAACGCCCCGGTTAGGCGTTGATCGTGGGTTCGAATCCCGCAAGCCCAATTTTTTCCATATCCTCTAATTTCGGTTATTTGCTAAGTCTATGTCTTCGGCTAAGGCTTTCAAAGACATTCTGGCCGCAGACACTTTTTCCAATTATTGGCTTAACGCACGTCATGATTATTATGTGCAGCATCCTCTATTTTCCCGGTGTCTTGCCACAAAAATTAATTATGCAGCTCAAATCTCAAAACTCCTAAAGTGTCCTATGCAATAATTATGGCAAGCGCCGGGTTTTCTCTAAATGTGCAGGGAAAACAGGCCTTTATACTGCCATTTCTGCATTTTCATCTTCTTCTTTTTGTACTTTCCAGCACCGAATGAATATATATATAAATAGGCCTAAGTTATATGAAATAATAATAATACAATATATACATGTATATTAAGAAAGAGTAATCCGTGTTCAGGTACCCATATTTATATTTCTAAAAAACAGGCTATTTTTTAGATTTAAAAATGAAAAAAACACTATTTTGTCCTTGTTAACAATGAATTGGGTAAAGTACTATTACTGTGAATTTGATGGACTGTGATTAATAGAGAGGCTTTTGATTTTATCAAAAGCAGTGTCTCATAATATTATAGTTCATTTAAATTATTTTGATGGTAACAAAAAGTAAAATAAAGTATAAATTTTAGAAATAAAAACTAACATAATTTTGCAAAATGTTTCCGTGATAACATTATTGGCAAGTAATTATCCAAAATCATACCTTTCTTTTAGTGCCATCACATTATAATTTATTGTGTGAATAAAGAGAATAATCAATTAATCTAATTGTTAATAAAACCTTAAACTAAAATGGCGCGGTCATTTAAAAACTTATTTCAAGGATTTTACACCAGTAGCGCTGCCATAGCATTTTCATTTTCTAATGACACGTTGTTATTGTTTGCACTTTTGACTTTGCCTTCAACGCCATTCTCCGAGATCTGGATCGTCTATTGCCGGTATATTTATTTGATTTTAACAATTTAGCCCTTACTTATTAGTATTAAATTAGTTATCCAAATGTGCATCGCAAGTTCAAATTACAAAACTCACTGCATAACCCTAGTATGCAGCCCTCAGCTTTAGGGAGGTTAAAATCATGGCCGAGGTAGTTTACACGGCTTCACTGCACTCAATAACAAGTTGTGCATCTTTAAAAGAAAATTCCCAGTAAATAAGTGTTCCCGACAAAGGAAAACACAACTGATCACTGATCTACATATTTTAGATTCATTGGAAGGTGCCTTAAATGTTTTTGAAAAATCGGTGACGCGTCCCTAAACAGTAGAGATTAGTGTTAAAGACTTGATTGAGAAGCTGTGACGAGAGTTGTCTAACCAGATAAGTAGAATCACTTAGTGACTCTGCCCTATTCTGGCCTTTCCTATCAAGCATCTAGTTTCTGCGATAACATTGTCTATGTAAGGGATCCGGTTCCGTTCATTAAAGTAGGTAGGTAATTCTTTCTGCTGAATTGTAGACGTGTAGATTTTTTGAATTACAACTCTTGCTGTGTTACATGGTTATAAATTTAGCTTTGCGAAATACTTTGCATTATTAATGAAAGTTTTTTTTTTTTTTAGACATGGGGCTTAATGAAGACTTCAATGCGGCAGCAGAGAAAGTAAAAACTCTGGCAAGCAGTCCTTCCGACGAGGAGCTTCTTGAACTCTATGCTCTGTACAAGCAAGCTGTCGTAGGTGATAACACCACAAGTAAGTTTTTCCTAAGTTTTCTCGCTCTAATTCATCACAGCTTTACTGATAAATGTTCCATTCTATCAAATTAGTAGATTTGTCTCTGCTGGCAAAAATTGAACAAAATTCAAATACATATCGTAGTATGATTGCAACTCTTCAATAAATGGAGTACTGAATTATTAATACTCCTACTGGTACTAGTTGGTTTCAAAATCAAAAAATTATTTAAAATTGTTTGCTCCTGTCTGTTGCTACCGTGATGTCTCAAGGAGGCGGTTTATTCACCCGTTGTGCAACGTATTATGATTATAAATTTTCTTACTCGCGACTGCAGTGGTAGTGGAAAACCCTAAATACTTATTAAATGAGGTGTGAAGCATAGTTTGGCGACACTTTTTAAGTCTTGAGTCTTAATGATAGTGTTTTTTTTATTTCCTCCGAAAACAGAGAACTTTAAACATACTAACAACGTAGTCTACTGCAATCAACCACTTCACGAGACAATGCGGGCATATCGAGCGTAAAAACGAGGTTTTCTGCTCTATTTCAACACCCGACCCCATCAAAAAAACCTATAGTATCCTCAATAAAAGACACCGTTTTGTGTCCAATAAAGCAATAGAAAGAAACTTTGGTATCGCTACCCATGTTATAGCAGCGAATATATATAGACTGAGTAGGCTGTGCTAGAGGTCAGAATTCCATTAGATTAACGCAATGTAAGCTACTACATACGGGATGCGAAAGTTGCCAGGCCTAACTGTGGGCTCAGTCAGTCCACCACGTCGAGTTATTATTTTGAGAATGTTGCCTGTAAAATTATACTTCGACTTACATCATGTTTCAGTGAATTTACCCTTCAAATGCATGAAATCCGATATATTTAATTCAAACATTAAGCAAAAGGAATTGGGAAAGTTCAATAAAATGGATAAATAAGAGAGGAATCATTCATAGTGTATTTGCCCATCTTTGCTACATCATGGAAACTGGATTGATGTGTCCTAGTCAGACATACTATTGAGCTTTGTCTCTGTTTTAAATTTACCGATATTTTATTTTATTTTAGCCAGACCAGGAATGTTTGATTTGAAAGGAAAGTACAAATGGGACGCGTGGGATTCCAAGAAAGGATTGAGCCAGGATGAAGCTAAAAAACAATACATCGCCAAGGTTGAAACTTTAGTTGCTGCTTACAGACTCAAGTAGCCTACCATATTTAAATAATAATCCATATGTTTTATTTTTGTTGCGTAAGTTTTTCTACGGATGCTTATGATAAATATAATTTTTAATATAGGTATGGTTGAAAAATATTGAAAACGTAATTTATGTTCAGTATATTTAAATCACTTTTTCTTCACTTATGGCATTTGTTATAGTTTTTAATGGAGTTTTTAAAATCCTATAAATCTTATGTAGGCTAGGCTTAAGTCTCGTGCACAAAGGTGGAAACTCGCCTCATTGGTCCCGCCAAGATTCGTAAGCGGCAGAAACCTTCTTGCTTGCAGTGTATTTTGTGTACCTACTACCTATGTTATTCTTTATTGACTTTCAATTTATACGTTAGTATGAGGATAGCTTTGTGATTCATAATGAAAATGTTTGATTTTGAGATTTCAATGGGCTTAAACGTTTGGACGAGTCAGGAACCCAAAGAAGTGGTTTGCACGAAATGTCTGAATCACTGATTTGTGGGCAAACTACTCGATTGATTTTTATTAAATTTGGCATGTACGTTCACAAAAAAAAAAAAGCTCGGGGATTTTATCTTTTATTTGGGTGTACCCTTCGAAAAAATGCTAAAAAAATAAATTCTCAAAAATGGCTTTAACGATTTTGTTTGAATTCACATAAATTATAGTTATCAATGTGAATATAATTAGATCACTTTCCCCTTGATAGTTTGGTTCTGGGGGGAATAAAATATTCTATTTTCATGAAAAATTACTATTTTACTACAGGTACGTTTTAAATGTAACAAAATTAAAAACGTTGCTTTCCCCGACAAAGCTTCGGTATTTAAGAAATACATATTTTTTGATTAAGGTTAGCATGAAAACAAGACTTTATTTTTATAGTCTTATTGTTCATTTTTTTGTTCATTTGCAATAAAGTCGTTTTAATTTAATTTAAATTATGCATTGCTCAACATGCCGTTATTAGTGTGTAATGTTATATCACCTCCCCATTATAGACTTTTTAATTGTCTCATTCATCAACCCAGTTCAATTACTAAGCCAACCTAGCGGGATTATAAAACCCTCCCTTACACTCAACTACGAAAGCCCGGTTCCGCCTGCTTCACATACCCTCCGAAGCATGGCCAGGAAATGTATCTAGTTTAGTGTAAGACTCGAACCAACTACCTTTAGGGTGAAAGTCACAGTCCGTTCCACTACTTTTTATTAATTATATAATTATAGGTAGTAGCATTAGTAAATGTATTGGCGATAGACATAGACCTCGAGGGCCCATAGAACTGCCATGGGCACTGCGACAACATAGTTAGTTCTTTAGTGAAGTTTGCTATAGATGTAGGACTAATTTGTTCACCACGAGATTTTCCTGCAAACCAATTATTCCAAGATGTCGCCAGCGAACACGCCATAGGGCTGTGTGGCTCGTAGTTGAAATGTGCCAGCCAGTCTCTGCTGAACCGAGGGATTGTCTTTCCCGCTAAGCCCAACTTCGCCAATATAGGTATGGTGCACTGAAGTATTCTATTACGATTTACGGCACCTATCCCAATAGATGAGTAGGAAATCATGGATGAGTTCACCGGTACCGGTACCGGTTCTTTAACTTGCTTTGGCGGCTATTCCATCTGTCATTTTTTTCTTCATTTGTGCTTTAAAAAATGATGAGATTTTTGTTTTAAGGAGACTATTATGTAGGTACGTAACTTATCTATTACCGTATAAATTAAGGTATAATATGGTAGAGACTTATTATTGATGTCTCTACCATATTATAACTTAATTTATATACCTAATAGATTAGTTAAGTATCTACATAGGCTAATAGTCTCCTTAAAACAAAAATCTCATCATTTTTAATGCACAAATGAAGCAAAAATGATAGATGGATTAGCCGCCTTTGGCACACACAATTTACAGTTAATTACAATACTTTGACAACATTGAACAGGTTAATAAAAGTATTATAATTATCACTGATGAGAGTTTTGCCCCTAACATTATTCTGACCGACTATCCATTTTATTGACGAAAACGTAAAGAAATTTAAACCCTTGGTTACTAATTTCTGGTCACCATTTGTTTAAGCTGGGGCTATGTGAATACATCATTATCTTGGGACTTAAACGGAAAACGTTGATAACTACAACTGTACAGGTAGATCGCACCCCTGTAGTCTACGGTATATACCGTATGTATTTATCAAGTTATTAAATTTACTTAAATGTTGTAGACTGTAGAGGCAACCTCCTCGTTAACCGAAATTGGAGAATCAATAAAAATTTAAAATTGGCGGTTTTTTTCTTGATTCTCTACTTTTGGTAAGGTATGCAGGCCGCTTTAAGGTAGCTATACTTCATTTGGTGCCTCTGTGAGTACAAAACAGGCCTACTAAAGTTCGGTACCGTAGTATATGTTGCAAATGACGTCAGATCCAATTAATTAACTCATAAACAAATAACAATAGTTTCACATTAAGGGCAAACCCGGGAGGCTCCTGGTTTTCAGCCCAATCTCCCGGCCGGGTCCCGGGTGAATGTTGTCGGGAGGCCGTAATCTTCCGGTTTTGGAAAATGTCCCGGAAAATCTCCCTGTTTTTGTAAGACATGAACATTGAGTGATGTAATTTTACGATTATAAGTATAAATTTTAATCGAATAGTGGGCCATTGTATTCATCGCCAGTAAATTCTAGACTAATTAATGTTACTGCTATCAATCTGCGTGAAACCCCACTATTTGAGGCCTGTTTTTCAATAATTTTCCACCGGGGGTGACCCATGGCACTCCCTTGTTTCCAACTACCTAATTAATTCATCGCATGTAAAATCTGAACGTTACTGATATCAAAATGAAAATGCGTAAAACCCCACAACATCAAGTCAATTTTTCAAACATTTTCAACCCCCTTATGCACAATTGTATTTTTCGCCTTTAAAACCTGTATAAAATAGGACATTCTAAACAAAAACCTTAGTATGGAAACATGAATATATGTCTTCCATGTTTAATGTTTAAATTTTTCTGCTGTAAAAATCTTAAAACGCCACTATTTTGAACTTATATTTTCAAATTTTCCCCCTGCGGGAGACCCCCGGGCCACCCTATTTCCAGCAATTTGAATAAACATTTCAGCATTCCTTTAAAAAATCAATACTTTAATGCTGTTAAAATGCGTAAAACCTCACTATTTCGCCCCTATGTTTTCAAATTTTTCCTCCGGGGGAGACCCCCGGGCCCCCCTGTGACCAGCAATATGAATAAGGATTATTAGGATTATAGAGGGCGACAGGTGAAGGAGTACCTAGAAGATGTCTTGAAGGACCTAGGGTGCGCCACCTACAAAGAACTGAAAAGGACCGCACAGAACAGACAAGAGTGGAGGAGAAAAATAAAACATCGCTGCAAACCAATCCTTGCAACTCATTGCAACTCAAGATGAAGAAGCTGCTGTTAAAATGAGTAAAACCCCACTATTTTACCCTTATGTTTTCAAATTTTTCCTCCGGAGGGGCCCCCGGGCCCCCCTGTTACCAGCTATATGAATAAGGATTATTGCTGCTGTTAAACTGCGTAAAACCTCACTATTTTGCCGTTATATTTTCATATTTTTCCCCCGGGGGAGCCCCCCGAACCGCCCATTGGTGCCTCTCTGCATTAGGCGCATGGGTTTTCATGTAATGCACTGTAAATTAATGTGCCTAGTTTCGCTGACGCAAACACACCAATTCCACAATCGCCAAAACATAGTTTGGCTTGTTAGGCTACACCCACTTTTCCCGGAATGGCCCCCACCGAAAATCTGCCCTGGACCCGCCTTTGATTTATGCGTAAAACCACATTAATTTAAGCCAACTTTTCAAAAATTTTCTACCGGGGGAGACCCCCAGGCCCCCCTTGTGAGCAATTCTATTTTCGCCTGTCAAACCCCGCTATTAAAATCTGGATGTTACTGCTATCGAAGTGCCTAACACCTCACTAATTTAAGCCAATTTTTCAAAACATTTCTAGCGGGGGAGACCCCCTGGGCCCCCTTGTGTACAATTTTATTCGTCGCCTGTCAAATCTAAATGTTTAAAAGCTGCTTACGTCCATGAGAACGGGTTTCCCCGTGGAGGCCCTCTATGTTTTTGAAGCCATTGTACTTCGCTCTAGATGTCGAAATTTTTTTTTTCGATTATGCACCTAATACTTAAATTATTTATATGTGCCAAGTTAATAAATTGTTTTTGTACAACGCGTCAACTCCCAAGAGCGCGCCATAGTCAGTAGTTCCTCCAAGTGACGTCACCACGCAACTATGCTGTATGCAGTCTTGGCCTGATATCGGCGTCGGAAAAAAATTCAGTCTGCTTCGCGCGCTTGGCTGGTGATGTGTTGTTGTGCACGTGCAATGCTTTGCGCCCAAATGTAAACAAAGTCTTGGATTTTTATCAGTTAGTCTATTGCTGTTTTCATGGATGCACAGTTTTTTTTTCTGCGCATTTCAGTGAGTAATACTTTATTTCCTACCGTTAATTTATTGTACGTATTTAGGTTGGGCTGGCTGGCACTGTATACGGCATGCCCTACGTTAGGACTCACGCGTTGCAATATTTCACAGTCGAATTATGTCGGGTACAATATTATAGCCTATACTTTTCTTAAAATCAAGATAGACATACCTATTATAACTGTATTATTATTTATTAATTTTGTGGACCAAGTTGTTCACAGTAGGCATACGTACCTCCTTGATTATTGATCTGTGGTACGGTACCCTAAGTAGTGAAGCTGACAGTGCTTTGTACAATATATAACAATGCTGAATGCCTCATGTGAATGTGATATTGCTTCTTTTTGGTGCCCATTCCATATACGTACAACGTCAATGAAAATTATGAAATTGAAGGTGGTAGCAGACATTAAAGACATACTAAAAATTCCTCTTATTATCCCTGGCTATTATTCGTGTTTAAAAATTGTCTGCCTTAGCTGGCAGCAATAATCTATTAGTGGCAATAGTATGACGTGACTATCAGCTCCATTTCCAGGTGTATCGGCCCATGTCCTATATTGACTGGTAACATACTGGTGTGCCTTGACTTTAGTGGGTCAGCTTCCACGTGGACTATCTATTCGAACATCTAGATCACTAACCTATTGTGGTGAATATCGGATCTTTATGTTTATAAGAAATTATCCTGTAGATAAGGCTTGCTATTAATGTCAGGCCTGAGCGCCATCGTAGTAGATGGCTCGATCCGGCAAAAAGTCACATCTTCACTTCAGCCCCAAGTCCTCAACATGTGCAATGTACATAGCATTTAACTAAAATGCCGATTACTGGTCTGAAAATATATTTGTGAGCCTTTACTAGGGAAAATATGAGATCGGTTCTAAATTGATTACTTGGTGAAAAGACATAAAATATGACATGTAATGGTTCGAATCAGTTAGTGGTGGAATTAGTTTTTAGTCATCGTTCGTTAAGGGAAAATCTTTTGTCTCGCGGGATTGGACCGGCCGTGAATATAAAATTCCTTGGCAAAGTTCAACGTGAGGCTGGTAAGAGCCTTGACCTGTTCAGGTGGAGTGCGCGGGCCGTCCCAAACATTATACTGCTCATCGTCGTCCTACGCTGAAAAGTAAAGCTTCCTGGCTATAGGCCAGTTTCTGTCTCTCCTGCTTCACAGAGATATAAGAAACCCTCAGCCCCAGGCCTTCCACGCATCCGGTGCCTTGTAAGGGCAATCCTTCTTATTATTTCTTAGCTCGTCCCTTTGTTCAGTTCAGTCCACAGATAAAGACAGACTTTATTTGACGGTCTCTGCCCGCTGGCCAACCGCGCTAAATGATATCACTACCGTACTCTACAGTGGAAGGGCAAGTGACCAAATGGTCCATTATTTTATACAAGCCAAGTTAAATTGTGTTTTCAAATGAGTAGGAGTATTTATTATTAAAAAAAAAAAAACATTGTAAATCGGAGAGTGGTTGAATGCATTCAAATCTTTGGACACACTATGAGCTCCCTGTCTATAGGCTTAGCTCTTTGCCTTGGCGCACAGATCCACGACACATAAACAAACAGACAAATTGCCAACTCCCGCTTGTCCAGTGCGCTCTTGGTATCAGTGTGCTGAACCGGGCCTCGCTCCTCCAACCGCCCGTCAGCACCACACTAATGAATTACCACGAAAACAGACAACGAGTAAGCCTTCAATGGCCGGGTGTTGCGGGTTGATAAATAAAAAACAATTCTCGATCTTGGGAAAAGCGCTGTTACGTTCCACCTTATGCTTGAAATGCGGATGACAGTTTGTCTACCTTTACCCTTACTCATAAGTCATAGCAGGACCCAGAAGCTAAATTTTCCATCAAATTTATGTTGTCAGAAGGATGGTGGCGGAAACCTAATTCGAACACGAATTCGCCTTATCCCCACGCATATATTTCTGACTTCTAACCTCTACGACTCGGACAAATGGTAATTGACATCCAGAGGACAATTGAGGTTGTACTATACTTGACATTTATACTTTCGGATAGAACAATTCGTGGCAGCAGACAAATTGTCCTCTGGTTTTAGTTGTCACTATCAGTTTATGAGGGGGGGGGGGTGTATATAATTTGACGCCCCCTTTTTACATGAAAATGGGAAAGCTGTTCTAATCAACACTCATGGATGTACACAGCTTTTAAATTTTAGTGTCCCTTGCGCAGGTGCCTGAGGGTTTGGGAGCCCTGAAGTCTCCCAAGGGGGAAAAATGTGAGAACATACAGTAGGTACACAAACTACGGAGGTGTTTTGATGATTTTACAGACGATGAATATAATTGCCCTGGGGTATTTTTTAGTGTTGAATTATTGAGGTTTACGTATTTCGACAGCAGCAATGTTCACAGTTTACAGACCTAGAAGTATTTGTGATTGCAATGGTGTTTGCAGAAGAATATGGTGATAAGAAGGTGTAAACAGTTTCAAGTGGCGTTAGATACGACTTATTGCAATGGGAAAATAGTCTGCAGTTTTTTCCGTGTTTGGCGCTGAGGTGAAAATTGCCTTATCCTACTATTAAGAGGCCTACATGGATTAAGCTTCAAGAATTTAGTATTTCTCTCGCAGTATAGTTGTCAAGCCATCAACTCAAGTTTTTTTCATCCGTCTGGGGGAGTTTCACAGGGTCCCCTTCTCTGTCTGTCTAGGTGGGCAAATCGGTTTAAGGACTGGTCTTGATAAAGACCGATTTGTATGTGTCCTGGTGATGAAAGAATTGGCTACCAGGGAATAGGGACGGCCCGATTGCTCATATATTGTGGTCACAAGAAAAACTCAATCTACTGGGTGGCTCCCCAAAGCCGTCCAAGCTGCTCGATTTTGGACAACCCATTAAATGCGTGTCTCCCTGGACCCGTGAAGTAAGTAAGTAAGGTAGGCAAATTTAAACACCATCATGAAAATAGTAAATCAGCTAAATCTCATCTGTCCGACTGATTTCCGAAGGTTGTGTCCATAGTGGGCATTGTAATAAAATAAAGGACCGAAAGATACCATCCATCCCGCTTCAATGTATTGCCAAGGCTAAATGTCACGTTCGCATGGTATAACATAAACTATAATTTTGAAGAGGATTTGACTCGTAGCGGTTTCCATTCAGAAGGATGGTTGCGTGCGGGCGCCGAATTCTTCCTGTTCTGGTGCTAAATGTTAAAGTGAGGTTCGTGAGTTGACCCCCGGCACCAAGTCCAGGTTCATTACCTCTGGATGACTTTCAGAACACGTTTCGTCTTGCTGAGGTTAGGTGTTACTAATAAGCAACCTAGCATACTGTATACAAGGCCGTAGCCAGGGGGAGGGGGTTCATGGGGTTTAACCCCCCCCCCCCCCCCGAAATGAAATGGCTGGACACTAGATAGAATCGGACTACTAGACCTATATAATATCTAATGAAATTTCTAATCCCCCCCCCGAAAATTAATCCTGCTACGGCCTTGACTGTATGTGCTGTGTTCAACAATAACACTATCAATAGGTCCAAGATAGGGATCGCCGAAGACAAAAAAAACGCTTTCATTGCAAGCAATGGCAAACTGTTTTAGACGGTCCTTGGGTAAATCGTTGCCCAATGTGCTCCCAATCATACTAGTAGCAGTTTTCGAAACCATAGGCTCAATTACCTATGACACATCCATTACAGCGTCTACACACCAGGAATTGCGTTCACCCCATGGGTCGTGTGCATCATAATTATTAAAAAAAAAAAAAATGAGTTAACACTGTCATTCATATAAATTTTATGATATATTATATACATACACCATTGCTCAGTTGACGTGCCTTTCTTCATCTTCTGCTGCTGGAGCAAGTTAAGGAGTCATCATCGTTATTTAGCTCCTCGACTCCTTCCTGTTGCTCCTGTTTCTGACCATTCAGCACTTCCTCCGGTTCCATTCCTACTCTGGTAAGATCGCATTCAATTTGGTTTCTGTATTTCTTCCTTGGTCTTCCTCGCCATCGTATATCTGCTATGTATATTTTCTCTTCAAGTCATTTCTTCGGCGGTCACTGGCAGTTATCATTATCCAAGGGAAAATGCCAGAAGTCGGAGAATGCACATTTTAAAAGGCCTTTAAATTTTTCCAGGCTGTGACACTAGATAAAGCATTACTAGTCAAATCCATGCATAGTAAGTCGTTGTTACTTACTTAATTATATAATTGGATTAGGCGGCTATTCCACTTGTCAATTCTTCTACGATTTTGATAATGTCATTGACGGAAATATCATTTATATTTTTACACCTCATTCCACTTGTCTTCAATAATTGACCATTTTTGTTTTCAATTTTTTCCAATATTGTAAGTTTGCCCGCCGTCTTTTAATTTTATAATCTACAAGATTGTTTAATTTTAGTTTGTTATTGTTTGCAAAGCTTGATTTTATTCTACGACCATTGATCAATTTTAACATGCGGAAGTTAAAATGGGGAATGAGATAGAGTAATGAAAAAATGTCATCAATTATTGACGGAATATTGACAAGTGGAATAGCCGGCTTAGACTCAAGTATTGTATGGTACCGATGTTTTTTTTAAATATTAATAAAAATTCGTTATTTCGGATGTGTTGTGTGTCGTATTTCTTCCAGAGGATCCTGTGTATTGGTACTGTATCCGAGGAGTGTTGCAATTCGTTACAGAAGTCTCGCTTATCTCAGGTGCTATGCGTGTATAAAATATGAGTGATAAGATAACAAAGAATGGGCATCCATTTACGCATAACAATGGAAGGCCGCCCAAAATGGACTATCAAAAACTCACTTCCTTCTTTCTAACTCTGTAAGTGCACACAATATGGGCATGTGTTTTATTAATGCAGCAATCCAGCTGTTACTTACATCATTGTTACCAAATGGATTATCCAAATGGAGCTTGCATTGGTGATCAAGCCATGTTCGTTGTGGTTGTAACATAAATATGCAATTGCTGCTAGTCATGTATGCTTAACTATACTGATGTCTTTTTTTGGGACCTATTATCTGACTATTATATTATTAGTCTAATTGCCCTATTTATTTTCACCACTTATTTTCTCACCGTCACAGGTGTTTTTATAGTGTTCGCCCGGCTCGGTCTTGATCTCGGTCTCGTAATGAAATTTTCCGAGACCGAGGTTACTTCAAAGTCTCGGTTTCGAGACCGAGACTCGAGACCAATAAAACACGAGCGAGACCGAGACCTACTAGTCTCGTTTCGGTATCGGTCTCGGACGAACACTTGTATTGTATATATTACTAGAAAACTCCATGAACTTTCGGGGAACACCCACCTAGCACCAATCCACACTATAATAAGTTAGGTGACTCCCCTTCTTGAATTGAACTTATAGTACCACTAGAGCAGGGGTTCCAAACCTTCCCAGTGGTCCGTGGACCACTAGATTATTTTATTATTTTCCGTGGACCACCATTGCTGTGATGGGAAAATGGTCAAATTCTAGGATAATTTGTGCCCACAATTATACATGCTAATATTTGATTAAATTTTTAGGACTGGTATCGGTTGGATTTTAGAGTTCAGTGCCAACACTGTATTTTCTTCAAATTCCCAATATCTCAGCTAATTTGGTTTCTTATTTCTTACTTTGGTCCACTTGATATGTGTCTGTGGCCCACCGGTGGTCCATGGACCACAGTGTGGGAACCCCTGGACTAGAGCATCTCTTTAGAAGAAGTGATCACAATTCATTATTAAATGCCGGATTCGATCAATTTTTACACTCATAACGCAGCAACCCACTTTCAACCTTTTCTCCAATATATAAACCCCCGCCAACGACCTTACCATGTAGATTCTATGAGAGCAGAGCATGTTTCAAACTGCGGCAAACTTGGTAGCGTGCACAGCGTTGGCAGGGGAACATGGTGGGACATGATAACGCGCTTAGACTATACCAGTCAGTCTACGTGCGTGTCGAGTCCTGGTCACCTCCGATTTAATCGTGTGACTCTACCATGTTCCCCAAGTGGTTCGGAATCCACTATAATCAGGAGGTCCACCCTGTCAGTAAACTCCCCTTCTCCCCGAGGTTAAAGAGTCTGCCCTTAGGGTGCCTCAAGTTAACAAACAGGCTGACAGGGTTGCTTAAAGCAGAAATGCTGAAAGTAGGCGTTGAAAACAACAACAACAACATATAATCTCCCCTAATTAGCATCCCTAAGCAGTATGACCGGCTATTGTATTTATTACATTTCATTGCATTACCTTTTACACCTGCTGCCCAGCACCACGCCAGTCTGCCTGTCAACTCTCTCAGATCCCTCTCGACGTCCTACTGGAAATCTCTGACTTTAAACCTAGTTCTACTATATCAGAAATAAATATATGTATATAGGCCTATACTTGTATATATATTTCTGTTAAATTATACAATGACAATATGGTAATCAACAAGCAATCGACAAGAAAGTACAAAGTAAAATCGTCAAAATATCGTCAAAAAGGTAGTTCTGTCATTGTCATTGTGTTAGTGCCTCAGTGACAGTGTAGAAAGCTTCCTCCAGGAGATGGGCTCTAAGCAATTTAGGGGATTTAGCAGCCAAAATGAGGCCAAAATGTTGGGTAGTACAGTATATTCCATTGTCTACTAGTCGCCCAGCCATTGAATATTATACACAAGAATGATATGCAATAGCTGAGTGAACAGTATGTATATATTGTATACTGAATATATATACAATAGATACATCACAGTAAAAAATATTGTATTAGTGGATGCTGCATTCGGACATTTACAATAAGGTAGCCTGTACAACTAGAATATGCATGTTCTTGGCCTATATCTACAGTAGTGCTGGTACAAACTAACGGTAACATTTGAATTGGTGACCGTGGAGATACTTCTTCAGTTAAATCGAGATAATCCGTGACTGACAGTGGCCTTGCTTCTAACAAGAAAGTCCTACGGCCGATTGATGCAAGTCACTCAATTGTTTATGTCGTAAAAGAAATCTTAAATTTTATGATTTTCTAATGAAAAAATAGGCCTAAATTATAAATAATCGTAGAAGCCTTGAACGCTTCGTTCTTAGGACTTAATGCAATAGAACTCGTTTGTATGTCATATTGTACGGGACTGTCGGGACATGGTTGGCCTCTGTTGGAAGTTCTCTAGTAACCCAGGTTCTTCACTAAAGGACCATTAACACTTAAAAATACTAGGAACTCTACATAATGGGTGTGCAGGCCAGTGACTTTCCCTCCATTTTGTGATGTCAATTCTACACCGACAAAATTTGAAAAAAAAAAAAAACACTTTATAAACCTTCATCTTTGATATCTCCTCTATAAGCCGAGTCTTCACTAAAATATGCATAGCATAACATAGAATATGGAGACCACGGATCCAGCCCATTTGGGGGCGGGGGGGGGGGGGTCAAAATATATTTAGGGTCGATTAAATCAGAGCGAAATAAATTAACTTACAATAGATTTATAGATTTACTAAATTTGGGGGGGGGGGCACGTATCCGTCCATTGTGGAAACACAGTACTTCTTGTTAAATGGGTTAGTTGTAAGAGTGGGCCGAAAGGTCCAAAATTCGCCCATATGGAAAATAAAGACAATTTCCCTTCTTTCTTTCTTTTCTTGTTTGACTTTCAGCAACTTGTCGAAGGGAACACTGTGCATCCTGCTGCTGTAATATTCGATGGCCTCAATGAACGTGTTCTTAGACTGCCAAAAAATCTGTCAGAATGTTCAAAATACTTGCAAGTCTCATCTGAGTTGACAAGTTAGCGAGACAGATGTGGAGTGGCTAACCCTACGGGGACGAATTATACCAGGACGCTAAGTAAAAACAGGATATGCTGAAACAGCTACCTGAAAAATTGAAATCAGAGTAATGGGAAACCTCAGGTTACAAGGAGAAGGCGAACTGGCCTGCAATAAGCCTAAAGCTGTAAGGGCTACCAAACCCTACCAGTTTCGACTTAAAAAGAAACACCGAGTCACAGTGGTATTTTGACACTATCAGAAACTAATAAGCAAACATAATAATATGCAGTGCTTTATTCAATATATTGCAGTATTATGCGGTATATAATACTGACTATAAACTAACATAATTATGTTGAAGAGCAGAGGCGTACCGCGTTACGTTTTAGAATGATGGCTGGGGCAAAACTAAGTAGACTTTATGACGTCATCAGGCAGGATAAGGAAAAATTGAAAATATAAGAGCAAAATAGTAGGGATTTACGCATTTTAATAGTATAGCTGTAGATTTTACAAAGCTAAAAAAGAAATGCTTACATTGATATTGCTGCAAAGGGGACCATGAAGTATGAACCACGTCTTACATTGCTCGAGGCTGGGGGGGGGGGGGGAGGGCAAAGCCCTCCCAAAAGGAGCCGGGGGCATGTTGGCCCGTGCCCCCCCCCCCAACTTTACGACCCTGTTGAAGGGGCAACCTCCTTGTTAAGAGCGACATTAGAGGAATTAGAAAACCTGGATTTGCCGGGATTCGAACCCGCAATTTATGCCAATGCCTATTATGCAATAAAGTAAGCCCGCAGACCTGTTCGGTTAGATAGTTGTGTAGCTGTGCTAACCTAGCTGTCTAGCAAATAAAAATCTTAGAGAGCATTTATATACTTGTGTGGGCTTGTGGGCAACGGTTAAGACCGTGTCCCGGATGGGCATAGACCGTGGGTTCAAATCCGCCAAGTCCAGATTTTTCTAATTCCTATTATTTCGGATAATAATATGCAGACATTAAAAAGTGGATCTCTCAAACTAACCCCACGAAAATTAACTCAGGAGGACAATTTGTCTTCTGCCACGTTTTATCCCAACCCAAACTACTTCAGTTGTCCTCCGAAATCTTCTAGTTGCAAAACAGTAATTTCGCTCACAAGATAATTTTAGGGTTGCTGCAAGCTGGTACTGGGATAAAATTAGGAGGACAATAGAAGGCTGAACGATGGATATAACCTTATAGCGGAGTAGAAGGACACGAGTTAGAAATAACGATGACGGAGAATGTCGTTTCCAGCAATGCTATACTATACCTCAGGTACAGGTACTCAGGTACTTCTTCACGTGCATATCTGCAATGGTCTTCAGTTGATAATAACAATTTATTGCTTACATATTTATACATTAGTATAAGAAAAGATTTATGATGGTCGAAATTTTCGATTTCGTGATGTCAGTGGATTTACACATGTCGAAGGAAATTCAGAAACAAGATCTCAAAAAGTGGTATTTACGAAATGTCTATACCCTAAGTCCATTTGTTTCCACAAATAGGCTATATAATATCATTGTCTGTATAACATTTAGTGGACATGCTACGTAGAAAATGACCACCCCAAAATTTGTTATTTTTATTGACTTTTTATCTTTTTATTTAATTAACAAAGCATGTCATTAAAGATTTGGCCCATAGAAGTTGTAGAAGACTACTTCATGCATCATATAATAGGAAATATTAAATTTTTGGTACCTTAGTTCTTTCATAAATGCCAGACAGGACTAAACTTTAGCGTATTCTGGGATTTTTTTATGGAAGAAGTGAAGAACTACAAAATCGAAAAGTAAAAATACTCAATTATAATATGATGTACGAAGTAGTCTTCTACAACTTAGATGAGCCAAATTTTTAATAACTTGCTGAGTTATTTAAATAAAAATGGATTTTCTACGTAGCATTTGTAATATTATTAACTTAAGAGGTTAATAACATTTGATATATTTCCACTTATTTTTTCACATAATATGTGAAATTATATTTAACACGAATAAAGTATATACCATAGCTTAACTATCCTTAGCTCATTAGCTGAGGGGGGGGGGGGGTATGGAACGAGAATAATTTTTACTTTAGCTTTAGGAATTACGAGTGGGGATTTCTGGAAATATTTTTTTGGGGATCCCTGAATACAGAAAGATTCAATGCGTAGGCATGAATCGTCGGTTCGAGTCCCGTTCTGACCAGTTTTTTTCCATTTCCTTTATCTGATATAAATGTCCTGTGAAAGCTATTTTTCAAAATTAATCAATTTCTCAATGAGTAACATTCTCGTAGCGTATAATTTCTCAGTAGAATTGGTAACTCTACCATAGGCGCTTATTCCACCTACGTCAATAGTCAATGGTAAATGTGGCATTGACGTGGTAGCAGACATTAAAGACAGTCTAAAAATGTCTGCTACCACGTCAATACCACATTTATTATTGACTATTGACGTAGGTGGAATAAGCGCCATAGAAGAAAAATATTTTTTTTACTGTTGATAGCAGGAGGTCGGCACTAACAAAAATTGGACTTGAAAGTCTTCTTCAGTCTTACAGGCGGAATCCGGGGGCTGTTGCGTGTACCAGATACACAAATTTGTAACCTTGCGCATTTTTTTTTTTTTCGTAGTTGCTACGAACGATCGTATGTATACATAGGCAGCAGTACCCTGAATTACAGTATCTGTGATTACAAAATGTGTTGAGTGCGTGGCCAAGGAGTTAAATATTGGTGTTGGTGGCTGCCAATTTGACAATTTGGCCCGGCTCCAGAACGCGGGATTCCCAATTCTTGGCACGGACACATTTTCCAGCTCAATAAAAGTTGAGCCAAACGTGCAATCGTGGTGGCGCAAGTATCTCACCCTGCCACCAGAGGGTTCGTAGCCTGTGACGATTCCTTATCGCCTCAACCCGACAGTCTTCTTTGTCTTCTTCTTCGTCTTTATCGTCTTTATTTCAGACGAGCTTTAACCCCGAAGGGCTACTCTTCCAGCTAACCTGCACAATTTTTTGTTTACATTAAATTTATTATACAAAGATAATTTTCCTGTAAAATAAAATAAACAACATAAGAGAAGAAGAAGAAAAAACTCATGCACTCACTCATTTACTCTCACACATCATTCCCCAGAAATTGATGGCAGGCTGCCTTAAGTCTCCCCAAACTTCTTTCTGTCCTCAGTAATAAGGAACAAAATGGTATGTCGTGGTTAGTGAGAAATATCGCAGAATTTTCTTTGCTTAGCTTAAGTTAAGAGTAAATTGGGCAGGCACCGCTTTTTTACTCTTGAAAATATGCACCAGGGGCTTTCGGACGGGTACTCCAAAAATTAATAATATAAAATATACAAAGACTAATAATATATTTCCTCATTGCTGTAGTAGGCTACCTACAGTATATCATACCAATCACTGAAAGCCCTGAACTAAGTTCTCATATTTGGTCCAAGACTGAATTTTTGGAATTCCAGTTGCTGACTGTTCTGTAAGCTGGCTCCTTTGTTTCCTTATTGCGGTCTTTCTCTGGGTGTATATCGTATCAATCACTGAAAGCCCTGAACTAAGTTCTCATAGTTAGTCCAAGACTGAATTCTTGGAATTCCAGTTGCTGACTGTTCTATAACCTGGCTCCTTTGTTTCCTTATTGCGGTCTTTCTCTGGGTGTATATCGTATCAATCACTGAAAGCCCTGAACTAAGTTCTCATAGTTAGTCCCAGACTGAATTCTTGGAATTCCAGTTGCTGACTGTTCTATAAGCTGGCTCCTTCGTTTCCTTATTGCGGTCTTTCTCTGGGAACTTCAGATGACGACCTTGCAGTGGTAAACCACCTACATGTAGAGTGAAAGGTCAACAAATAATAATATAGTAAGTTAAGAGTAAATCCGACACCGCTTTTTTACTCTTGAAAATTTGCCCGGGGAACATTGGACGGGTACTCCGAAAGATTAATAATACAATATAAAAATACTGATAATATATATTTCCTCAATGCAGTAGTAGGCTACATATTGTATGTCGTACCAATCACTGAACACCCTGATACTCGTATGTTCTCATATTTGGTCGAAGACTGAATACTTGGAATTCCAGTTGCTTTGTTTCCTTATTGCGGTCTTTCTCTGGAAACTTTAGATGACGACCGTGCAGTAAACCACCTCCATTAGTGAAAGGGCAACAAATAATGTGGTGTCTAGAGCGTGCAATAAGGGCGCATCCTGTGACCGTAAAATAGACGAACGGACTATACTACAGTAGTTGTAGCGTAATGACAGGAGTCTGTGGAGTTCTGTGGATTTGTAGAAATTCTACTACTGTAGAATGTTGTAGAATTTTGGTAGCCTGTGTCGTTGACAACTCCTGTGAAGTTCCCTAGTAATTCAGTTCGTGAGATTGCAATCGCTTTCCACATGTAACGGTCTTGTTTATAGTTGTTTCACTAAACGAGAGAAACCACATGGTCCACGGCTATTTTGCTCCCTGCTTTATGTTGCTATTATGAAGCTACGCTTTATTACACCATAAATTATAGTTTATGGTATTGCGATGCTATCGGACCATGACTTATGTGTTCCTCGTGCGATAAGAAGTTTGATGCTGGGATACATATTATATTGTAATTCAGGCTGAATGTGTCGGTGGGGAGGTACTAGTGACCGTCGTCCCGTTCGCTGCCCGGAATTGGTTTTGGGGGAGGTGGTCCAATGAGACTTACATACATATAGGGTGTTCTAACTACAGTTCTATATAGGAGAGATGGGATATTCACACCGATATTTCAATTTCTGCTGCCACTTGCAAGAAAGCTGAGGGTGGGAGCCTAATGCTGTGGTGTAATTAAAAAAAAAAAAAAAAAAACTTGCCACGTCTTCTTCGCCAATCAGAACTTTGGCCAATTCGCACGCATTCTTTTGACCAATAAGAGTACTCGTTATTGCCAAAATGCGATTTGTAGTTGTTTGAAAGTATCCCAGGTACGCTCTGATTGGTTGAAGAAGACGTGGCACCAGCAATTCAAAAAAATATCCTTAGCCAATGTCCCATCTCTCATTCATAAAACTCTAAAAGTTCTACCTACTTCTATTATTTGTTTTTTTTTTCTTCAGTATAGTTCATTCTATCCAGTACAATAGTCAGAAATTTCTTAATGAGTGGTATAGGGTTATATGAAGTTTGCTTCAACTACGATATACACTACTAGACTCGTTTTTTTTTGTTTAGCTATTTTCTTGTAGGGAGGGGGGTCATTACCTTTTCCCCTTTCCCACATTAAGAAGTTGTGACGAATTCATTTCATTTCGCGCTTTATTTTCGCAATGAGCATTTTTCTTTCTCATGTTTCAATGTTTATTGCGATTTTGTTCATTTGGCGAAGGTTGGTTTCTACAGGTGTTAGTACTATTTATAGTGTTCATAGACAATAAATAAATAAATATCGACTTTTCAACTTGGAAAGCCCGGGACCGCCTGCTTTACATGCCCTCCGAAGCATGGCCAGAAAATGTAGCAAGTGTGGGACTCGAACCAACAACCTTTTGGGTGAAAGTTGAAGTCCGTTCTACTACTCTACACGTCCTTATAATAGTAAACCTTGTGGTTCATCAGGCATCGGATGAGTATTTTTAGGGTCTTTCTTGAAAATAATGAAAAATACAAAAGTAAAATACTTGCCCGAAATATGTGAGTCAGTTAAAAATATAGGATCAGGAGATGCAAACAGTTTTCATTTAGATGTCATTTAGACGTCTTTTTTATTATTTATTACATAGGCTACATAGCGGAGCATAAAGGAAAAGCGGGGCCAGCGCTAGAGCGAAATGGGTTCAGCAATTTGATATCATTTACAAGGGAAGAAGAAACCACCACCCAGTGACGTAGGGTGTGCATGAAATCTCCCTACATCTGATCAGCCAGAGCCGAAAAAGCTAAGAAATGATGCTTTTACATCCCGTTCAACATGGCCTACTAGCCTGCTAAGCTTATTATATCCTAGCTGCAACGTTAATTGACCGGCAAATATAGGACTAGGAGTTGCAAACATTGCCACATTCAACTAGTGCTATAACTGAACTAAGAAGATGTGAAACCTGAACAGGACCTGTGTGACTGTGTTTATGTACGTGTATGTAAGAAAAGTGTTTATAGCCCCAAACTCCGCTAGGTTCGCATAGTCTTCTTCTTCTTCAACTGGCTCTACAGGTTGCTGCTTTCCCAAAAAAGTTTGTGGTTTTGTGCAAAAAAATATTTTTTGAAGAAATCATATAAAATTAACCCTCTAATACATTGGATTGCGTGTTGTGCCATTATTATTAAATTATTTACTATAAAATTACTAATTATCTCTTTCTACTAATTGATAAATTGGAAAGCATTTTCGAGTAAACTCCGACCGGTTTTTTATTTGGTAAGCTACTCGTTATTTTCTTTCATCTTCCATTTCAGATTCATCTAAATGAACTCTTGGTTACATAAAAAAACGACTGCTGAGGCACATAAAATCAATTTCATGGTTCAGCTTCATCATAAGCAAGCTGTTCATAATAATTATGTATTTTGTTGAATCCAAGTGTGACTTGACGTTCTTGTTAAAATATTAGTTGAGCCTGATACTACGTGTATAATGAAAGTTACAACACGGCTAATTTAATTTTCTCTAATTTTTCTTTGTCGACGCCGCATGTCCGCATCCTCATCAATAATCGCCAGTTCCTCTTCATCACCTGATGGCTTTAAAATTATGTAAACATGTCATAATGACTATATATCTTTTCTTCTGCCAAATTTCAGCTACACAAATGTTACTCACTCTAAACCAAAATCCAGCGCTAGTAAATGGAATTTCATTTATCACAGGTGGAATTCCTCGAAAAAGCTGAAAGGATGAGTTGGAAACTGACCTTCGCGACTTGGGAATCTGTAGATGGTGGAACGTTGTACAAAACCGAGATGACTGGAGGAATGTTGTGGCCAAAGCTCATCAAGGGCTGTAGAGCTAGAAGAAGAATATGAAATATGGCGTTAAACATTAGTCATTAAATGACCCGTTATATTTTTTTCAAGTGGAAAATTTTAAATGCCCGCTTTTCGGCCTCTATTTAACCATTTTTTCTCAGTGTTTCAACCCCAATTGAGGATCTTTATTTTTGGCATGAAATGAACTTCCAAAACTGTCAGACTTCGACTTTAACTTCCTTCGCTAGTTAGAATTTCAAATTTGGCTTCTTGCAGCTTCCTCTGCTGCTCTGTAAGGGTTGGTACTACACAACTGTCTCCACTTCAGGCGTCCGTAATTAAAGAGTAGCATGAATAAAAGCAGGTTAGATAATTTGTAATAGTCTAGGGAAATAGACTTTGAAATGGATTTTTGAGGTTCTGACATAATAGGGAAAATGCTTCGTCTGGCCTGTGTATACCTATTCCTAAGTGGTACCTTATCCTCGCCGGCAGGGGAAATGTTTCTCACCACATCTCAACATCACACATAGTAGTAAAGAGATAGGATCACCGAAATTAGAGGATTTAGGAAAAACTGGACTTGGCGGGATTCGAATCCATGATCTACGCCTATCTGGGGCGCCGTCTCAAAGGCTTACATACCATATAATACTGCAATAAATTGAATAAAGACAAAGAGAGAGGATCCTCTACCAGTTCTCAGGCCTAGACCCTCATTAGGTTGTCGGCATTTTTTTTTACTGATTTATCATGGTATGAATAAAAGTATAAATGTGAAGACCCACTGGTAATGCACTGTTAGTGCCTACCGTCAATTTCTCGTACCTAAATGCGAGGTCATCATACTGGTACATAGGTAATTTAGTTGGCCTGCATGCTTGCCAGTTGTACGTGTGACTGTGAAACAGTGTTGTCAACTATTTTTTCTCATATAATTAGCCTAAATAATCTGCACCGATGGTATACTTTAGGTACGAAGACAAACAATTCTTTAAAATAAATTTTAGCGCATCTTATATTGGAAATCGTTGGCCAGAGCTTTGACATGGTCAATGGACCTCTTTCCTATAGAAATCCAAAATGGTGGGTCTCGCTCTGATTGGTTGGCGTAATTCGTAATTTTTACTGCCGTAAATTTCTTATGGAAAGTACATTTCCTCATTTTTTATCTTATTTTACCAGAAATACAAGTTTATTTCGTTGGATTATAAGAAATTAGAGTCTGCAAGGAAAGTACTATATCTATATATAAAAAAAAAAATCTTGGTTAGCCTATTATTTGGGTGTAGATTATCAACTAACGCTTGGGAAAGGTTCTTGTTTAGGACTTCGGTAGGCATATACTGGCATAGAACCTTGGCATTCCAATGTTACGGTTAGTTATGTAATCCACTTGCCTCACTCAAGTTATAGATAGATAGGTTTTTTTTTTGCGTTTAGTGACAGCCAGTGCCAGGGTTTATGTAATTAGAGGTAGAGGTAATTTTATTCTTTAAGGACTTTTTATGGACCCAGGCCTACTTATAGTGAGTGGCCCATACGTCCCTTGTCCAATGCCAACGACCCCATGGATTTCGGACATTATTTGTATTGTTTCCGTATGGATTGGGTACACTGGTATACATACTCGATGTCAACCTACTCCGACTACGAGCGATAATGGACAAGCTGAGACAAACTTGCCATTAACGCAATGAAACAAGCGAAGGCATGACTTAACCAAGTCAGATACGCGTCTCAGGGTCAATCTAAGTTCTAGCCCTGCATCCTCCAATAAGGTACCGTAACGTAATTCGTAACGTCTGGATAATGCGACACTCGTAATTCAGGTACCAGTTTTACTTGTTAATGTACACCCAAATGATAGGATAAGCCAGTTGATAGTTGTTGTAGCCTGTCGGACTAACATTGCAGAATAGAATTGGTTATAATTCAAAGAAACAACGAAATAAACTTGTATTTCTTCGTTAACTACAATATAATTAAGTGATGAAATGCATTTCTTTCAGTAGGAATTATGTGGCAGTCATTGGGAATTTAATTACCCCCACCAATCAGAGCGAGGCCCGCCATTTTGGATTTCTATACGAAAGAGGTGCACATTAGGCCTTTATTCTGGAATACGCCTGACTTACTTGACTTAATTAGGCGCGATCAGCCCAGGGGGACTTTTGACCGCTCTGACAATTTCCCTCCATTTTTGTCGTTCCTCAGCAGCCGCTGTCCAATCTGCTGCCTCGACGCCAACTCGAAGGAGGTCCATCTTTGCCTAGGTCTTCCTCTTGGTCTTCTTGGGATTGCTTCCCACACGGCCTTTGGGGGTCTGTAGTCCGGCATCCGGTGCACATGTCCTATCCATTGTAGCCTTTTTGCTCTAAGATCGTCAATGACGCTGAGGGCATTGTAGAGCCGATCACCCGAATACGTCAGTTTGCGAATTTTTTTCTATTGATTTTCGATAGTTACCGTTTTCGAAAGTCAGAAATACACCAGACGAAGCGGTCAGTTGAAATAAAACGATCTGTACTTTCCTCTACCACCTCACCGTGCTGGAATTAGGTTTTATTTTTCATTTTCCCCAATTGAATCGACTACTAGTCTAGGCCCTAATGTTACGTGACTTATTTGATAACCCGTCAAAAGTGAATGTACCACAGAGAAAGGTGCTTCAGTAAACTGTAGCCTCTGGCTTCTATTATAAACCATTGCCGTTGCCATGCATCAATGCCCATTCAAATGACCGACCATAAGAACTTATCAAGATGATCGTGGCATCGCAAGTTAGTATTATTCCAATCCATTTGTCTGTCAAATGTATGGGACATGGCCAAGAAAAAGAGCGGGTGGGTGTGGCATCGGAAGTACTTTTACTTTCTCCATAAGCTAAGTGCTATTTACTTAGTAGACATGTGCTTATGCACTGTTTTGGCCATCATTATCAAATTTTGTTATGCTACTTGACTGGGCTATACTATTGGGAAGTGAGGGCATGGCCCCGCAAAGCCGAGTGGATGCTTTTTGCTTTCCTACTTATAAATGGTATACAAGGAAAGCTTTGTGATGGTCGAAGTGTTCGATTTCTGGATTTCAGCGGATTTACACGTTTTGAGATCCCAGGTACCCAAAAAAGTGATTTTTACGAAATGTCTGTCTGTCTGTTCGTCAATTTGCGGGCAAACTACTCTGTGGATTTTGATGAAATTTGGCATGTAGGTTCACAAAAATCATGCCTCGGGATATTATTGCTTTCCAATTTATACGTAGTATAAGGAAAGCTTTGTGATGGTCGAAATTTTCGATTCCGAGATTTCAACGGATTTACACGTTTTGAGGTCCCAGGAACCCAAAAAAGTGTTTTTTACGAAATGTCTGTCTGTCGCTCTGTCTGTCTGTCTGTCTGTCTGTCTGTATGTCTGTCTGTCTGTTCATCGATCGTTCGTCGATTTTGATGAAATTTGGCATGTAGGTTTACAAAAATCATACCTCGGGACCATTTTTTTTATTTTGGGCCAACTCAATTTGGGGGGGTTTATTCTCAAAAAACTCCAAAAAAACGTCCAAAAAAGTTATTTCTCCAAAACGGCTCCAACGATTTCTTTTTAATTCACATATATTGTAGTCATTATTAATGTTATAAAATGAGGGGAGTAGCTTGCCCCTTGATAGTTTGCTTCTGTGGGTAAAAAAATAAAAATAACTATAAATTTTAATGAAAAATGACTAAAAAACAATTTTTCTGTGAAACCTTTCTGTCGATGATCTCTACCTTCTGGCATGTTTTAGGTGTTAAATTGAGTAACGAAACCGGACTTTCCCAAAAAACTATTTGGTTTTGTGAGAAAAAAATGTTTTTTTTGAAAAAATTGCAGAAAATTCACGCTCAAATGTATTGCGTGCTCTGCCATTATTGCTGTGTGGTAATGTGTTGGTCAGACCTATCTAGAATTTACCTCACCTCCAGTGACGTTAGATGGACAACCCCCCCCCCCCCTCTTCCCCCCAGATATCGGAAATTTAACCACAGGAAAATTATTTTCCATGAAATTACTCATTTTCTCGATCTACTAATTTTGATAAATTGGAAAGCATGTTCGAGCAAACTAGGACCGGTTGTTTTTATTATTGGTGCAGACACCTATGCCTTTTGGCCTTTGCAGGTCCTTGGCTGTCCTGCTCGGGTCCAGTGCGGGATAGCATAGAAACTAGTGCTTAGGTACTGTGCGAGACTCTCATTACTCACTAAAGCCGATTACTTACTCGCTACACTAACAATTAGCAGCTCACAGGAGGACTGTAGCCGTTAGTAAGAGCTTGTCGTTCATGGAAGTAGCCCTCTAAACATCAGCAAAATTTTTGAAAGTGAGAGGCCTATTTCATTTCACATTTTAGGTTAGGTACCTAACTTACAAATAATTATAAACTGCTGGTGAAACCAAGTCTAGAGAATAATTTCTCATGGAGAAATTCAGGAGTTATGTAGGGATCGTGACCATTGAATCATGAAGAGCAAATCTGCAGGTGCCTGAACAAGGGCAGGAGCCTACTGATGTAATTTATAATGTACCTAGATTGCTCCTTTCCATTTCATTGATGCTGGAAACTATTATTTTCTTATGGTGACCTGTCATTTAAGAGCAAATGGAGCCTCGCCTTTTCCCATTTTTTTGTTGCATAAAGTTTATTTATGGACCCAGGCCTTCTTATAGTGGTACATAGGTCCCTTGTCCAACGCCAACGACCCCATAGATTTCGGACATTATTTGTATTGTTTCCATATGGGCGATAATGTTGTTTCTTATTAGACCTCATTTCTCATTTTCTTTCCAATCTAACAGCTAACAATCTAATAAATAACAATGTAAATAATCATGGAAGAACCTTAACTTAATCATCCAATCATATATCAATCATTCTATTGTAGGTTACTTTAGGGCAATAAAATTTATCTATAGTTACCTGCAAGATAGTAACGATGACATTGACGTCTGATTGACAAAGGCTAATGCCACTCGACTTAATTCAATTCATAATCTACAATGCTATACCAACTGGAATGAGAAACATCCACGCAACGTTGATAGGTACCTTACAGTACTTACTTGTAAGTCTGGTATGTATGTAGGTAGCTATACTGTAGGTACTACAATACCAATACTCTACATAGGCTCAATTATTAGAGCTCATTAGAATTAAGGGTGCATTCGAAGTGTTTAATTCCGACTCCCCCCTCCCCTATTTTTTAATAGGGGCTTATTTATCAAAAAGGATTTAAATTGTCTTCACTGTATCGACGGAGAGTCTCTCCCGAGAGCAGAAATTGAAAATTTAGGTTTTATTTTTATTTTTAGCTTACGTCACATTCAGTATATGTAGATAATTTGAATTCAAGGAACTATATTTTTATTTATGAAGTTTTTATTTTTATAGGAATGCTTAGGCAGGCCCCAATTTCACTCATGTACCCCGGGTCACTCGCCCTTTCTACGATCCAGGCCTTACAGTAAAGAATCCCATTATGACATTCTTTGAAATTTTCACGTATATTTTGCTTCCCCGTGCTACTTCAGCAAGTCAAATAGGCATCCGCGGCTCAGGTAATCAACGAGTCAGCCGCTGTTACCGAAAGTTTACGTGATCTTCTAGTCATAAGCTAAACTTAGTGAAAATTAATCTACTTAGATTGCCAGGGAAGTGCGTAGTGCAGTGCCTACGATTCTGTTGTCAGCCCTGTTTACATTTTCCTAGATTTTCCTTGCTTGTTTACAACTTGGTTCCCTTGACATTTCCCCCTACTCTTGCCCGATATCGGGAATAATTAGCTTATAGGCTATAGCTTATGATCTATTCTATTTTATTATCGTTGGTTCTGGCATGGTATACATATTGCATTTGCACCGCATGCAAATTTCCAGCCGTGTGGAAATATCGCAGACCTAAATACGATACTGCATATTTTGCCTGCATTGACTGACAGGCGTTTGAGGGCATTTCTGGGCCTATTCCAGGCCAATCAAAAGCAGTGCGTAACTGTTGACACGTTTTCACTTTCTCGCTGTTCCCATGTGAGTTTTCTGGCACTAATCCCTTCATTTACATATTGTAACTATTGTCTGGCTGGTTCTCTTCCAACCCTGGTTGCTTCCTGTAATGCTAACTGTCTATGTTGCTCTATGCCGTGCAAGTATCTGTGGTAACATGTTTCAAATATTATTGCTTATTCATTTTGGATTGGAGGTTTTGCATAATGAGGTTCAGTAGGGACAGTTTTGGTCACTAGGTTCGATATCCATATTATTCAAAATGGCCGCCGTTTGCATGTGAAAACTAAGCTCTTAGCATCTAATTAATTCTTTTAATATTTTTTATAATATTTTTGCTATGCCTGGACCTTATTTCGCTGCATATAATGTAATATATATATATATATATATATATATATATAATGTAATATATATATATATATTCTCCATTATTTATAGAAAAATATCATTTTATAATAATACGAAATTAAAAATCATTTTAAAATAGTATTGAGGCTTATGGAAAAATCAACGCTTTGATATCATTGCAACTGGTGCTGCCATCTACAAAATGACGTCACAAATGAACCTCATAGCTGATAACGATAGGGAATATATTGGGGTTTCTTTACTCCCACCACAGTTTTTTGCATTCTTCGTTTGAATCACTGGAAATTGAAAAATCTAAGAGAGCGTATAGGTGACAGAAACGTAGTAGTAGTATGGTTTGATACAGTCCCAGGCCACGGTGTGGGCCCATAGGACTCCAGTGGACCTCCTGATTATAGTGGATTCCGAACCACTTGGGAAACACAGTGAAGTCACACGATTAGTTCGGAGGTGACCAGGACAAGTCCTACCATGTTTCCCTACCGGCACTGTGCACACGACCAATTTATCTGCAGCTTTGAACCTGCTCTGGTCCGCTGGATTCAACTTGGTATGGCGGCCGGCGACAGAAACGTAGCTTTTATTGTGTCTGTTGTCGTTCTGTTGCATATTCACGAGACGGTGGTAAATATTGACAAACTTTACAAGTTAAGTCTCGGTAAGGAATACTAGATCAGCATTGACATGCATTGGAACATGGCCGTACCCTCCATTACTTAAATAAAATAAATAAATAAGGCCTTTTTTTGTTCTATTACTAAGCCAACCTAGCGGAGTTACTGATGAAACTTTTCACGATTTCAAACGATTACAAAGAACTTAAAGTATTCCGAAATATTTTCCTTGAGCCTACATTGTGGCCTAAACCTTCTAAGATAGTCGTCTAGTGTTCCACAAAATACAATGTCCAGGTATAGGTTTTACCGTATGAAGTACTGTAGATTAATATTATCAACAGTTGTCCTAGCCAATAAAGACTAAAAGAAAGCACGAGCGCTGGCAGGCGTGCTGACCTAACCTGTGGGTTGACAACCTGATTGGTTTGGGCCAGGACATTCTGACCAGGAAGGAAACTAAGGACAAGTTCTGGGGTCACCAGGGACCACCGCCACTTAACCTATGGTTCACACGCAGACCACTACTAAATTAGACACATTATAGCCTTACTTGTCTGTTAAATTTCGCTGAGAAGCTGTACTACCCGGCCACGATAGGATGGCATTTGGAACACTTTTAAAAATCGTATAAATTCGGTGTTCTTCATGCAAGTTTTTAAATAAACAAAGTGTTCCAAGTGCCATCCTATTGTGGTCGGATATCATGGAGTTTTTTGAATAGACTTAACCACCGCTGGTTCCAGTCCTCCAAAATAGAAAAAAATTCACTTACCATGGCGTCCCATCATCTGCGAGACAATATGGTGATTTCTGTGAGATCAGATATTTTTATATATTTATATATTTTTCATTTTATTGAGCTAACGCCCGAATGTCTTCTCAGTGTAGTTTTATAATATTGTAATACTATAATTTAAAAACATTTATTTTTATTTTTCAGATGATTTGAACAAACAGCTGCGGATTCAAAATGTAATTGTGAGCTTCCTGTAAGTATTTCGTATGAACTTATCGAATCTATGATTTTATCAACAATACGTTATTTATTTTCTGTCATGCATTTGGCAATTACTCCATTAAGTCTGCCAGCAGTGACAAATAGACAAGTAAACGTCGCTCCTCCTTAGCAGCTTAACGTGTCGGCATAACATTTTTAATAAATAGATATTGACTTTTTGTTCTATTACTAAGCCAACCTAGCGGAGTCAGGGTTATAAATTCCTCTCTTACACTCAACTAGGAAGGTCCGGAATCGCCTGCTTTGCATGCCCCCCGAAGCATGACCAGAAAATGTGGGACTCGAACCAACAACCTGTCGGGTGAAAATTGGAGTCTGTACCACTACTTTACATGTCCTGACTATACATTTTAATAAAATATAATTAAAATTTTAAAATGTTTGCCTGGTATGAAACCCAGCTCTTCAGGATCCTCCTACTCATAGAGGCGTAAAGTTTTAGAATGATGGCAGGGGCAAAATTAAGTAGACCTTATGACGTCATCAGGGAGGATAAGGAAAAATTGAAAATGTAAGTGCAAAATAGTAGTAAAGTATAGCTGTAGATTTTACAAAGCTAACAAAGGAATGCTTATATTCATATTGCTGCAAAGGGGCCCGGGTTCTCCATGAATCACGTCTTACAATGCTCGAGGCTGGGGGGGGGGGGGGGAGAGGGGCATGGTGGACCGTGCCCTCGCCAATTTTACGCCCGTACTAACTGTCGAATCTTTTATATCGCTGAAGACAAAAATGCAATTTTCATGATTTAGGTTGGCTAGGTATTATTGTTCCTATCCATTCATTCTTATCCTTATAATGATCAACCAGGGTTTCGGAATTTCCCAGAATCGGTATTAAATGGAACTATAAAACACTGGTTTTAGGGACAAAGAACTAGACCCAGCTGGAACTGGTATCTCGATGAACTCTTTTGAGTTCAAAGACTGGACATGCCAAAGTGTAGCAGTGAGTCATAACTGGTTACTCCAATCGCCGCGCAGATAGCCTTGTTATTATTAAATACTGATCGTGAGTGTCGCAGGCGTGTAAAAAACTTGTACAGCCTTAAGCACAGCTGCCATCATCAATGTCATAATGACAAAGGTGAATCATTTCGCATTAGCCTTTGGTGGGGTTTATAAGTGACGATGTGATAGTGGCTTCAGTGATGAAAAAGAAGTAGAGACGGTGGCCATTTGGCGCAAAGTCCACCGACCTCGTTTGTGATAGTGATAGTGATATTGGCGTGGTAGCAGTCATTAAAGACAGTCTAAAAATGTCTGGTACCACGTCAATAACTATCACTATCACAAACGAGGTCGGTGGAATTTGCCAATTTCAATCAATTACAAAGTGAGGGAGTCGGCCAACCAATGGTGTATTTACTTCTTCTTCTTCCTCCCCCTTAATGCCGCGTGCGCAGAGTGAGGGAGGGGAATCCCATTTTCTGAACTCGCCCCGGTCGGACGATAACGTCTTGAGCTCGGCCATTGTTTTCCCTCTTGCTCCGGCGAGTTGTTCAATCCTTTCCTCGAGGGTTGTCCTCGGTCTTCTTCCTTGTGGCCTTGCTTCCGCCAACCTCCGGGGGGTGGTCCTGTTCTCATCCATCCTTTAGACGTGGCCGGACCATAGCAGCTGTTTGTTTTCCATTCTTCTCTCTATGGAATCCACTTGCAGGTCTTGCCTGATGCGGTCATTTCGGATTCGGTCCCACCTTATTCGACCAGCAATCCGTCTTAGGCACTTCATCTGAGTCGCGTTTATTTTACTCAGGTTGCTTGTTGTAGGTGTCCAGCTTTTGCTTTAGAGGAGAATCGGCTCCAAGATGATTTGTTGGATTCTGGTTTTTGTCTTCCGTTGGACTTCTCTCTTGCCGAAAAAGGTGTTGCATATAGAAAAGTAGGCTGCTGTAGTCTTTTGGACTCTGTGTATTCACGGACTCTGACTTTCACCCGAAAGGTTGTTGGTTCGAGTTCTACACTTCCTACATTTTCTGGCCATGCTTCGGAGGGCATGTAAAGCAGGCGGTCCCGGGCTTTCTTAGTTGAGTGTAAGAGAGGGCTTTATAGCCCTAACTCCGCTAGGTTGGCTTAGTAATAGAACAAAAAAAGTCCTAATTTATTTATTTATTTATTCACAAGATGCAAAAAGGACTCTTTGATCAACACAAAATTGACTTGCTCACGCATACTTTTTATTTCAGTGTTTACACCTGTACTGTACTGTTATGTGTATGATTGCTTGTCATCCCAGTTGAGTGTATGAGAGCCTTCTGGCCCTATCTTCGCTGTGATGGCAGGTTTATACATTGTTGTTGTTTTGTTTTTGTCCGGATCTTCGATCTGACTGAACAAAGGATGAAACATGGATTTTCAATGCGATGAAAATAGTAAATATCGGACGGTCTGCGGGCCGTGCAGTCCGTACCATCCAACGCTACTAACGTATTCGAGAATGTATTTTAAAAAAAATTGAGCCCTCTAAGGAGCAGACTTAGTGCAAATTCTATAAAGGTCTAATGCCAATTATTAAGAGGCGAAGACGCTGCTAGGCTTGTAATGGAATAAGGCGTTGAAGCCTTAAGATCTGATTTATAGAAAACTTAACTTAACCTTGCCATAAATCTTGGCATAAGCCGTGGTGGTAAAAATTTGAACATTTTTAAAACTTGGTTGGTCTTATCGCAAGTGTGCAGATATTTGCAAAGAAACGACTGCAGTAGTTGGAATTTCACATGCTAAGCATTAGCAGCTTTGGGGCTTGCTTATGGTTGTAAATATGGTTATGGATATGGTTATGATAAGTTTTTTTTAAAAATAAATCAGGCCTTAAACTTTAATGCTTTTAGTTAATATATTTTAAAGGCATCGAAAGGGACACCTTTTATAGGTACCCTTGTTTCTAGTTCTCACGCAGTCTTCCTTTGTCCGTGTTACATACTTACAGTATTAAATGCACTTTTAATTAGCTGCCTAAACGGAGACCCTTGTTCCTTCCGGCGTCTGTTTTAGCAAGATTAATGACGTCGGGCGTGCGCCTTGTTTTCCAGCGCATTGCCCGTGCCCATTGTGTTGTTTACACTTCCGCGCTCTCAATTACAGCTCCAGATTCTCAGATGTTTTCATTAGGAATGTCTTGCGTTTGTTTTGGCTTGGGTAGTGTTTTAGTTAAATCTCGGCTACGGCTACATGGTTCACATCCCCTTAAAAGGATCGTCATTTGTTGTTGTTTGTTGTCGGAAGCGGATTGCGGAAGGATGTATCATAAAGAGATATAAGTAAGTGGTGTGCAGTAAACGTATGAATATGTTGAAAATTCTATTAGGCCTATTATGGATGGTTGGTTTCTAACGCCTGCTTTCAGCATTTCGGCTTTAAGCAACCCTGTCAGCCTGGCGGGGGGAGTGAGTCTGTTTGTTAACTTGAGGCACCCTAAGACTCCTTCACCTCGGAGGAAAGGGGAGATGACTGACAGGGTGGACCTCCTGATTATAGTGGATTCCGAACCACTTGGGGAACTTGGTAAAGTCACACGATTAAATCGGAGGTGACCAGGACTCGACACGTACTTATACTGCCTAAGCGCGTTATCATGTCCCACCATGTTCCCCTGCCAACGCTGTGCACACTACCAAGTTTGCCGCAGTTTGAAACATGCTCTGCTCTAATGGATTCAACATAGTAAGACCGTTGGCATATTATGGATGTGCTGCTGACATTAACATTCAATGCATTGCTTCCTTTGCTTTATAACAAGACTGCGTCGGTGATAACTGATCAGCACGACTCTGGTCACTCTGACCACAACTTATAGTCCAAGAATCCCCCACACTCAGTTCATAAATTGAATTAATTAAATTGCTTGGTGGTTGCCCATGACATAGTCTTCTTATAAACTTCCTTCAGTGCGTGGTAAGGTTACCCCCGAGATTTGATTCATGTAAAAGAAATATATACGTTCAAAAGTCAAAACTTCAATGTTTTCATCATATCTAACGTAGAACTAAAATATTCGGAATATAAACCGAGAGACCACGTAACCAACGAAGAAGTGCTCCATAGAATAAACGAAAAAAGAGCTATTGTGACCACCATTTCAACAAGAAGAGGCAAATAGATGGGGCATATTCTGAGGCACGAAGGGCTCCTCAAGAACATCATTGAGGGTATGGTTGAGGGCATCAACTCAAGAGGACGGCAGAGGAAGGAGTGCCTAGAGCAATGGTCGGCAACCTTTCTGTACAAGGGAGCCAAATTCCGGGTTTTCTGAAGCTGAGGCCCTTCCAAAAGCGCCAACGATTGCAGAACTATTTTGACCACAAATTGAGATGGCGCGGTATGCTTGGAGTTGTATCTGGTAAACAAGAAAGAACAGAATTCAATATCTGTGTGTCATGCAGTCACTGTAAAAAAAGTACAGCTATGCTATGCATGAATATGTGGGTGTCCATACCACCGATGTTGAGAGTCCTTTCTTCTACAGTAGTATTATTCTAAATATTTTCTTCATTGTTATTTTTAAAATGGTAAACAATTATAGTTTTGCCGAAGCGCCACTATCGAGAGCCCAAAGCGCCAAAATTTGGCTCGCGAGCCACGGGTTGCCGACCACTGACCTAGAGGATGTCATGAAAGACCTAGGGTGCGCCACCTATAAAGTACTGAAAAGGACCGCACAAAACAGACAAGAGTGGAGGAGAAGAATACAACATTCGCTGCAAATCCATAGATTGCAACTCGAGAAGAAGAAACCGAAGTAGAAAAGACGATATTGCAGTATTGAAATTTGCAGCTAGTTTACAATGAACTATCGACCAATTCGTATTGGTTTAAGCCGGTAGACAAGACTTGGCCGCTGCTTTTACTTTTACTTGATGAATAATATCGCGGAACTCGGAAGCAGGTACATTCTGCAAATTAGAAAAATGTCCATGCACCTGGTGATGAGTAAAACATAGCATGATGTCACGAACGTGCCGGTCCGTACCTACCTACTGTATAATATAAGTATCTGAACTGAATAGCGTCGAGGAGCCTTATGTCAGATCCGGTAATACTGTAATACCAAGTAACATTGTCCAGGGCCCGCCTCTGACCCCCCAGCAAGGTCGCCGCTTTCATTTACTGGACACGGTGGAAACTGTGCATTCATTAGTGCCTGCGTGTACATTAGTATTTTATGATGAGTTGTACCCAACTATTGAAATGGAATTGGAATGACTGGGACTTGTAAGAATCATGGACGGATACAGGGGGGTGGGCAGGGGGTAACTACTGCCCCCAAAATTTGGTAAATTTATTGTAATTTAATTTATTAATCGATACTACATATGTTTTTCCTATTTTGACCCACAACTGCCCCCCACCCAAAAATGGGCTAGATCTGTCCCTAGTAAGAATGGCAGTAGATCAAATACCGAACAAGTGTTGCATAATCGCGAAATAGCAGGAAGTTTCTAAGCAAAAACTTTAACAAACTATTTAAATAAATTAACATTTTGGGTTTTTTCTTCGAAAATTCAGCTCTGGAATTTTAAATACATCATTAAAAAAAATTACGAAAGACTAGACGCCACTGTGTACCGTAATGCTAAAGAGAAGTTCAGACTCAACTTCTAGAACTTTACCTTACAGACAGTCGACGCATATTAAATAAAGTTTCACTCTGAATTGGGATGTGGTTCATCAATGCATAATTAATGGTAAATAATAAATATGTTTTTATTTATTTATTGTTTTATTAAAGGTAGTAGCGGACTGACTCTCGAAATCGGCCTTGGCATTTTCGGATACCGCTGCGGCCCTACCTCAGGTCAAAAAGATGGACGCGCGCTTACATTTAAAATTCAAAATGCTGTTGTACATAATGCTTGTTATTAACGCAAATATTATTTTATTTTATTTTGAAATATGTTACGATGTTTTTTCCTTTGGGCGTCCGGCCCCAAACAAATATTTTTGGTCCGGGCCACCGGGCAAATGCCTGTCTGACCGCCGGTCCAGTCCGTTACTGAATAAAGGTTAATCGCGTACAAAGAATTTAATGAATGTATCCAATTAACGTCTTCAATCGCCTCACTAAGTAACCTAACTTGTGTTGAGTTACGATACGTCCCCGATCGCAAGGTGTGTCGAGGAACGCACAAGTAAAAGCACGCCTCCACCTTACCACCGAAGCTATTCATGTAAATAAATAAATAAATAAATAAGGACTTTTTATTGTTTCTATTACTAAGCCAACCCAGCGGAGTTAGGGCTCTTTCTTACACTCTCTTAGACTCAACTAGGAAAGCCCGGGACCGTCTGTTTTACATGCCCTCCGAAGCATAGCCAGAAAATGTAGCCATGTACCATGTACCATACTACTATACAGCATTGAAAAACCAAGTCCCAATAAGGCGCCCATTCCACATACGTCAATCGTCAATGAAAAATTGAAAAATGACGTTTTAGCAGACATTAAAGACATACTAAAAATTCTGCTACCACGTCAATTTACGTCATTTTTCAATTTTTCATTGACGATTGACGTATGTGGAATGGGCGCCTAATTGAGAGTGGACCTTTTTTTAACTTTGTCGACTGCACCTTAACACACAAATATACATCTGATAGATAACATCTTTAATTTCAGGACATGTGGAGTAGTGGTACAGACAAGTGGTTCGGAATCCACTACAATCAGGAGGTCCACTGTCCTATGGGCTGGCATAGGACAGTCAAGTCGGGGTCGCTCTATGGGCCCAAATATCGACGAACACTACTACTAGTGGTACAGACTCCAACTTTCACCCGAAAGGTTGTTGGTTCGAGTCCCACACTTGCTAAATTTTCTGGCAATGGTGCGGAGAGCATGTAAAGCAGGCTGTCCCGGGCATTCCTAGTTGCGTGTAAGAGAGGGCTTTAACTCCGCCAGGTTGGCTTAATAATAGGACAAAAAAAGTCAATATTTATTTAATTAGTTGATTTTTATAAATGTACAATTGGAATTCATTTTGTCATCTATATAGACTAGTCTACAGTACAATATGTTGTCCCATAATGACAAAAATTACCCATGACACATGGTCATTCAATGATGGACCGCTCCTGAAATGAAAGATGGAATCGGAAAACACGTTAAAGGTGGTCCGACAACTGTTCTGATAACACAATCAGTTCCCAGTGACTCATAGCTTACATAGACTCCCGGACTTGAGTGAAATTTCACTGAGAAATGAATGGGAGACATGTGAGATGACACAGTGATCTGATACCTCGTGCTGCGATGCGTGATTGTGAATGTAATACGCGGATTGCAGATCGCTGGACTGTAGCCTGTGAAACTATCCATTGCAGTGAAAGGGGGGCGCTGTATTGGGCACTTATCAGTTAGCGTTAAAAAGGGAAAAGCGACAAATAAAAAGTTGAATGATTTTTTTTTTTTTACAAAAAATTTTTGATTTAGTGTGCAGCCCATAGGAAATTGGCAGCCCGAAATTTAATACTTTTTATTTTTTATTTAATTAACTGAGCATGTTATTAAAGATTTGGCTCATAAAAGTTGTAGAAGACTAATCTATGCATCATATTATAAGTTTTTTTTAATTTTCGAAATTGTAGTTTTTGCATGAACATGCAAATATTTTATAAACAATAACTTTTCACGTATAATTGATTTTATAAAAAAACTACAATTTTGAAAATTAAAAATATCTTATAATATGATGCATGAAGTTGTCTTCTACAACTTTGATGAGCCAAATCTGTAATAACATGTTTAGTTAATTAAATAAAAAAATAAAAAAATTAAATTTCGGGCTGCCAATTTCCTATTGGCTGTACACTCTTAAGCTATTATATAACAATATATAAATATAATAATAATGTTTTAGCATTATATCAGGGCACATAGGGGGGCCCCAAAGGATTAACCCTTGCTGGGGCCCCCTATTAATTTAAAACATTTTGTAATTTTACAGCTACAAGTATATGATACACAAATGACTGCATAATTTAAGAAAAAGAAAGTAGAATAAGAACACAATAAACATGAGAAGAAAGAAAGAATAAGAAAAAAACACAGTGCAGAACGCTATAGGTTACAGTATGGTGCCACTGGGAAGAAAATTATGGAGAGGCCAAAGCTTGCGGATTTTATTTATATCTTATAATGGTGACGACAATGGATCCCCTTCCCCCCCCCCCCCCTTCTTCTCTTGTTTCTTCTGTATTTAATTTTAAGCATCTATATATTAATACAATATGTTTGTTTTTAAGGTTAGCATGAAAAGATGACTTTATAGTCTTATTGTTCGCCCTTTGTTTTGTTTTTATTCAATAAAATCGCTTTCAATTCAAGAATGGAGTTTTGTTTATTAAACGGCGCGCTACTTGGCGCTACAGTTCGTTAAGTGGACATGCTACGTAGAAAATGAGCACCCCAATTTTTTTTGTTTTTATTGACTTTTTATTTTTTATTTTATTAACAAAACAAGTCATTAAAGGTTTGGCTCATGGAAGTTGTAGAAGACTGCTTTATGCATCATGTAATAGCAAATATTAAATTTTTGGTATCTTAGTTCTTTCGTAAATGCCAGAACGGACTAAAATTACGCGTATTCTGGGATTTTTGGAAGAACTACACACCCGAAAAGTAAAAATACCCGATTATATGATGCACAATGCAGTCTTCTGCAACTTATACAAGCCAAATTTTTAATAACTTGCTAAATTAATTAAATAAAAAATAAAATGTATTTAATTTTGGGGTGCCAATTTTCTACGTGACTCTTAAGAACTGCAACCAAATCGTCCGCCACTTCGTAGTTGACATTAATGTTGGTTGACAAGATGGCAATCAGCTGAGATGATGTGTGATAAAGGTTTCCCCTATATAGGCACACTTCACTTTCTTTTATTAAGTCTTTCACCAGTAGGAGTAATAAATTGGAATAGATTCGTGACCTTTCTTTATCACTGGAGCTCCAGTAAGCCAATTATTGGGGCCCCCCACTGTAAACTGCAGTATGCATACCTACTGTGCCTGCGCGTTGTCTGGTGAGCGTACTCTTACCGTCATATTATTGTTTACCTCTTCATAGGCGGGGTTTCCACCGACCTCTCATTGAAGAATGCAAAGACATTGACGTGGTAGCAGACATTCAAGACTTAGGTGGGTATTACACCGACCTCTCATTGCAGACTGCAAATGACATTGACGGAAATTTGAATTTTTCTTTTTATTGAAATCTATTAAAATGTTTGTACTTAACATATCCCATGACGCCATTTTTTAATTTAAGTTTGTTTGTTTGTGATTTTACTCTATGATCATTGATCAATTTTAACTATGGTATGGAGTAAAACAAAAATTTCCGTCCATGTCATTTGCATTCTGCAATGAGAGTCGGTGGAATACCCGCCTTATCATTAGATTCGTAAATTGTAAACATATTATGTGTTCCACCATAAAATCAGGTGACTACCAGTTTCAGTTGCAGCCTATTTAATTTTCAATTATCATTATATGTACAGTACTATAATTTGGTGTCGAAGACTTCAGGGGTAAATTACGGAAACCGACACGCGAGGAAAAATATTTTTTTGCTTCACAAATATATTGCAAATTCAGGCTGGGCGGTCTGGGCCACGGGTCGGGAACCTTTTTGTTACATGGAGCCAATTTTCACGGTTCTAGCGACTCACAAACCTTCTGAGAGCCATACATAGTGTATAATTCAAAATTCCCGACCCCTGCGCTAGGCCAAGGCTTCAAAAGTGTAAAAAATTTGATCAACCCTGCTGTGTCAGCTCCCTTATGCTGTGTATTCAGATTAATTTTGCTCTCTTCTATGTACTGGGGGACTGTGATCTGTAGGAAACTTGTTGGAATCTCTGACATGCAGCAACTTGTCAAACGTAACTATCTGAACCCTGTGAATCCTGCTATGTTCGATGGCTGCAATGACCGTGTACATGATAGAGACTGCCAAAAAACCTGTTAGAATATGCAAATACTAGCAGACCTGATAGGCAAGTTTGTTAGACGATTGCTGATTGGCTACGCTACGGGGACGAATGAAACCAGAACTTCCTATTGAAGGAAAAAAGGGCTTAGCCCAGCACAGATAAATAAAAAAAAATGTTGACTTTTTTTTGTTATATTACTATGCCTAGCGGAGTTAGGGCTATAAAGCCCTCTCTTACACTTAACTAGGAAGGCCCGGGACCGCCTGCTTTACGTGCCCTCCGAAGCATGGCCAGAAAATGTAATACTCGAACCAACGACCTTTTGGGTGAAAGTTGGAGTCTACCACTGCTCTACATGTCTTGATCTACCTGCGCCAAAGAAAGGTGTAACCAGATGGACACAATGTGAAGCCTCGTGTTACAAGAATTAGTCGAACCGGGTCACATATAATTATGTCAAAGGCTGCAGAAAGGACTACCAAACCCAATCGGTATCAACTTAAGAAAAAATGTAGGACTATGGCGCCCATTCCACCGACCGGCTAGGGCTATTTACGAAAACGGTGACGTGGTAGCAGACATTCAAGACTTAGGTGGGGTTTCCACCGACCTCGCATTGCAGAATTGACTTATTTTCCTCTATGCCATAGTTAAAATTGATCAATGATCATACAGTAAAATCACAAACAAACAAACTAAAATTAAAAAATGGCGTCATGGGATATGTTAAGTACAAACATTTTAATAGATTTCTATAAAAAGAAAAATTGTAATTTCCGTCAATGTCATTTGCATTCTGCAATGCGAGGTCGGTGGAAACACCACCAAAGTCTTGAATGTCTGCTACCACGTCACCGTTTTCGTAAATAGCCCTAGCCGGTCGATGGAATGGGCGCCTATATGCAAGATTATGCTGTGTACAGGATTTGGGTCAACAATTTATGCCATTATGCGAACCTTACGATATATAATGATACTGAGATAGAGGTATCAGGAAACTTTGATAACAAATGCAGTACTACACTGTTAACTCTCTCGCCATGGTTGAATTCCGAATTATGTATGATTTAGCCAGGTTCCTATAATGAAAATATTTGTTTGCCTAATGCTTCATCCCTGGCTGTGGTATTATTTAATAATCGCATCGTCAAATTCCGTTTACCGCCTTTATATTATAGGACAGACGTAAAGAGAATATCTGCACTATTAATCTATTGCTGCCCACTATTGCATAACTTCGACAATTCAGTCTGAATGGGCAATTAACAAAAGCACTATGCGAATAGTTCTCATCACGGCACGATGGGATACCCAGTTTCAAAATATTGCTCGGTCACCGTTCGTCCTTGTGGCTATTTCGCATGGGACTGCTGGTCAGGGTACTACACAAACAGTCGCAGATAATTGAGTTTATCACGCTATCATCTATGGCCAAGATGGAGATGTTCTAGACACCATTTTGCGGTTTCTTGCTGTAATCTTACTTTTTTAGGTGGCTATTCTGGAGTTGATTTCTTAATGTTCTTGTGTAGAGAAAGTTATGTTTTATTGGTTGGCGCTATTTCCCATGATGTTTCTTAATAGACGTGCCCTATACTTATTTCTATTTTAAGTTTAGGCATAGAAAAGCACGCCAGGCCAAGAGTCACTCTCCGAACTATTTTGCGTTTCCGTGGTTCTTTAGTGTAGATGTTATTAGCTGTAAGCAGCCTATGGAGTTGCTGCACTCACACTAAGTCATTGAACATTATGATTTTAACGCTATAGCATTGTAATTTGACCCGACCCTCGCGCCAACCCGTACTGTCACATGGCTTGCATGTAAATTGCAAAGTCAAAGGAGTGCCTGTTGCCTTACATGATACGATACTTGTAAAGGACCGAGCTACTTTTGAAAGGAAGCCTACTTTTCTAATCAAATTCAAATCAAATCAAATCAAATTTATTAAATCAAATCAAAACAACATTTACAATATTAAAAAAGAAATGGAGGAGGGGCCCAAAGGAAAGGTCCCTTGCTGGGCCCCCCTTTAAAAGTACAAGTGAAAAATTAGCACAAGTGAAAATTAGTACAAGTAATAAATTAATAAATATATAAAAAATTTAAACGTTAATAGAGAATAATTGTGCAGTAACTGAATTAATGTAGGCTAAAAGAATGAAAAATGAAAATATTGGTTCACAATCGACACTAAGAGAACATCCGCACGTTACAGTATATATCTCAATTTTCATTAACTCTAGTTGCCAAGTAAGGACGTGATGTTATTAGGGTTGGAAGAAATTAGGTAGTTAATAAGAGTCCTGAAACTTGTTATGCTGACGGTGTCTTTTATGTTGTCCGGTAGGGAATTGTACAACGGAATAGACTTATACATATGCGAGTGCATAAAGTGTTCCGTATTCGGTTTCAAAGTTTTTAGGTTGCCTCCAGTACCAAGTCTGTTATTAATGTTATGATGGACGAATTCGCCTTGCCCAAGAATGGTTTTTGCCCTTTTAAATCGGAAAAGTAGAAGTTGTTTTGCATATAGCAAGGGCAATGGGAGGACATTGAATTCCTTAAAAAGAAGATTTGAAGGGTAGTGGCGAGGCTTCCCTAAAGCTACCCTGATGGCTATTCTTACAGCAGTTTCTAGTGGGCATATATGGCAAGGATGAGCACCACCCCAGGCTAATATGCTATATTGGAAAATTGATTGGACTAAAGCATGATAAACTTGTCTTAGAGTATCAACATTAAGTGTACACCTTAGCTTCCTTAATTTGTAATAGGTTCTTCTAATTCGTTTTGATGTTAGGAGAATGTGTTCATGCCACTTGAGATGCTTATCAATGGTAACGCCTAAATATTTAATAGTATTTGTTTTTGCGATTATCTGACATGTGCATGGATTAAGGTTGCAATTATTATGGAGTTTTAAACTGAGATGTGGCGGTGGTTGGCCTACGTGTGAGAGAGAGAAGGGTATGTAGGCAGTTTTTGCGATATTAAGAGTAAGTTTATTCTCATCAAGCCAGCTTTTAACTACACGTAACGTCCTCTCTGCTTTATTAAAGGTTTCTTCCCATGTTTTACTGTTGAAGTGAAGTAAGTACTTTTTACTGTTGCCAACAGTAATAATAGAACTTAGCGTACTTGAACCAGCTGTTAAGGAATTTCAACTGCGGCAACATGCGCGGATCTGAAAAGGAGTGGAAGACCAGGAGCAAGTTGTTGCATACCAACCATTAGGGTTACTTAATATGAGATTGAGAAGATTCAGCAATGAAAAAATTCTCCCTAACCACTATTTCTCTTGTTTCAGACCTCAAGAATGACTTCGGCGGACGGTAATGTGATTGAGACTGCGGCGCTACGGAAAGGTGAAGGGGTTCCCAGAAAACCAAGCTTTAAGTGCGGGACCCCGCTACGGGGCCACCAGTCTCATCCCCGCGTCACCAGGAAAGTTGTACTGTCTGCGACCACCGTCCAGACCTTGACCAACAAATTCAACCTCCTCTCCGGTGCTCAAAGCTCTGCTGCCGCGAAACCGTCAGTTGTGAAGGCCGGGCAAAACTTTCGTGTTTTCGTATGCCAAACAACTGGCAAGAAACGGACAAATAATAAACTAGCCGATAGTAATAATAAGACTGATGTGAAGCACGTAGAAACCGCACCTGTGACTTGTGATGAGAAGAAACCGCAGCCTCAAAATTCTGACGGTGTCACTGTTAGTGATAAAAATTATTTGCCTGTAAAAGCAGCCATTGAAATTTTTGAAAGTGTTGGAACTGAAAAGTACAAAAAACCCGTCGCTGCTATAAAACCTATTTTAAAGGTTGTGGACGATAAGCCAAAGCCGAAGTTGTCGCCAAAAGATTCGTTATGTCGAGTGAGGTATAATGTTATGCGAAGATCTAAGGAGGCTGTGGATGAAATAGTAAAGAGCGATGACGATTCGAAAATATTTGTAGAGAGTACAAAAATAGATTCAGCTTTAAGGGAAGATTGTGATAGAACAAAATCGGAAAAATTTCTTCATGGAAAAGAGAACAAAAGTGAGGAAGTGGATAATGTACCATTTGTAAATAATGTAAAGCCTGAAGTTCAATCTCAAATGTTAGAGGCTGGTGACAACCTGTCTAACGGCTTTAATAACTCAGACAGTGCAAAGGTCAATAGTATTTTTAACCAGATTTCTAAGTCTAATATTTATACGAACAACATTGTAGGCAAAGACCGGAGGTTTGCGACTATGCTAAAGAACAATGTAGAAGAAAATGATTCGTTTTTGAACCAAACGAAACTAGGTGGCACTGATCGGGATGTCATGACTAATTTAGCAAACATTATGAAGACAAGTATGAATGAAAAGAAAGTGCTCAGTAGGATTGATAGTGTGATAGGAGGAGTGGAGATGCGGAAAAAATTACCAGAAGAGTTGTTACAGCGTAAAGTTGATGAGTCTGGAGAGAAGTTGGCTGTAGAAAAAACCACAAACGTACCCATTAAGACAGAAAATGACTATGGTAGTCTCAAACCTAATTCATCATTTCTTTGGTCAAAACCCGCACCGGAACCGCAAAGTAAACCGCTGCCAAAACCACCTGAGAATTTCATACCAGATATACTTTACGAAACCCCAGCGGATAACCAGTCAATTTTCGTGGAGGAAGCAGAGTACGATGACATCTGCTCGCGAATTTTTGAGGAAGAAATTTATGATGACGTTGGAGTTTACTCTTTGAATGAAAAAAATGGGAGCTTATACTATATTTCGGATCAACTTGACTCCCTGAATATTTATGAGGATATACAATCTTTGCGGGCATCTGTGGAAGGTTACGAACCTGTGAATGGGGCTGGGAATTTAGAAGGCTACGAAGTTGTGACAGGTGGTCGGCGTGAATTTCAAGGTGAAGATGACCAAATTTATGAGGGCGTTCGTTATGAGTCTATATATGGAGGACGCTCAGTACGCAGTGATGAAAGTGTGAAAAGTAGCTTTGAGAAGAATAATAGTATTTACGGAGTTTTGCCGAATGGTATCAATGCCACTAGTACAGGTACGTGACAGCGACATACAAACTCGTAGACCTAGTTATTAGTCAACTGTAATTTCCTTTCATCTTGCAGCAATGTAGGTTGCCTACACTTCGGTACACATTGTAAATTAGTAGCCTACCTAATCTAAGTTGTTAAGTTTTCAAACTAATGGGGCCCTCGTTACGAATGTTCACGAAATGGAAAAGTCTTGTGCCATGGGGAAGAAAATCGGTGCTTATTACAACTCCAAAGTTGGCAAAACACAAGAGGTAATAGGTACAGCTGAAAGCGCGGATGATAATAATCCCGTCGTTATAAAATCAGCAATGCGGTGGTATACGCTGCCTACTGGCAGTAGGCCTACGTTATAATTGGCAAAATATTTTCATGTAGAAATTCACCCGAAAAAAAGCTAATAACAACAATTAATAAGCATTTAAGAACAAACGGAATACCCTACTACGCGTTTTTGTTGGAAAGATTACACGTCAATAATATCCGTTAAATTAGCAGAAATGCTCCTCTACATTTCGATGTGTGGTATGTGGCCTTCACTAGCACAATTGGCCAGTTCTTAAACTCCTTCCTCAGGAATGTTACACCAATTGTTTTTTTAAATCAAATTCAAGTGGTAGAGTGGGACGCTCTTATGTGCCACTTGGTTGTTTTCCTCCTTCATTTGGTCATAGCATGATCCAAATATGTTAAAACAAAGTTAAGTAACGACTTTCCGAGCATAGCTGGGCTCAGCGGGAGTGAGATCGGTCTACAGCCAAGCTAAGCATAGAAAAACCGATACAACTTAGTTTCTTATCGGTTTTCCTGCTGAAAGCTGTAGACCGGTCTCGCAATCGGCTGACAGGCATCACTTGCCAACCGCCAAGCTCTGAGGAAGGTTAACAAACTGCTGCAATGTGTTTATCATTTTTGTGTAATATGGGAGGTGAGTTAGTGCAGTGAATAATCTAAAAGATATGTGAGCTAAAAGAGGAAGCAGCTAGGGGGACGAAGAGGGATGCCTCTCTCTTCCCCCCTCCTCATTTATAAGTGAATTCTCCAAGAGTTGCCCTCCCCAGAAAAGATTGCCGACCGAGGTTATTCACTAGCTGCCCTCCGCAATATATTCGTCGATCGCCTGCCTCTCTCCCGAGGGCAATGACGTGCGTGTGTATCTACGATTTTCTACTGTCCTACGTCCAGCCCTTTCCGACGAATGTCCTTATTAATCACAGTGGTCCGCAGAGACGATATATATATTAATGGTAGGGTGTCTATAGTGAAATAATAATAACTAAAAAGTAAATGCGTTTTTCCTTAGCAGTAAGTCCTAAATCCACTGAAAGATGTTGAAGCAGATCAGCTGTTTACGCAGGCCAATAGTGGGAATGTAAGGTCGAGCATTCTGGGCAAGGTGAGACGAGCGAAGATGCTGGCCTTACAAGAGGTACATAATTATCATGTATCCAAATGGTCAGAAAAATGTTTTCTGTTTGTCCTGATATTAAATTTTTGACAGCTCTACCATAGATATTTCAGGGCATAATTGATGTTAACACCTATAAGGCTTTTCCCGCTCAGATTGTCTCTTAAAAGTGCTACTTTGAGACAAAATTTGTTGGTGAGATGGGAAACTGTAACGTCACCAAGACTCAGTCCCATAGCAACCAGATAGGGCTAGACTGCGCAAACGAATTATCCCGAAATTTACTTTTTCAATAGTATTTGCCCAGCTTCAGACTTGAGGCTCAATCATACTCTCCGGGACGCCACTCGTTTTTTGTGCAAAGTCGAATTTCACAGTAAATATTCATTGTAGAGCTATAAAAAATATCTTAGCCATTAAAAGAAATATTTCTCGACATTTTGATGCACGATATGTGGCCGTCACTAAAAGATAGGCCACATATCATACAGTGTGTCAAAATATAGAGAAATATTTCTTCAAATGCCTAAAATATTTTTTAATGCTCTGCAATTAATATTACCTGTGAAATTTGACTTTGTAAAAAAAACAAGTTGTGCTGGTTAAGATGTTTAAAACTAGTAAATTTTGATAACAGTACTATTTTAGTTTGATTTTTTAATATGTTTAAGGCGGGGTTTTCACCGACCTCTCATTGCAGAATGCAAAGACATTGACGTGGTAGCAGACAGTCAAGACTTAGGCGGGTATTCCACCGACCTCTCCTTGCAGAATGCAAATGACATTGACGGAAATTAGAATTTTTTTTTAATAGAAATCTATTAAAATGTTTGTACTTAACATATCCCATGACGCCATTTCTTAATTTTAGTTTGTTTGTTAGTGATTTTACTCTATGATCATTGATCAATTTTAACTATGGCATAGAGTAAAACAAAAATTTCCGGCAATGTCATTTGCATTCTGCAATGAGAGGTCAGTGGAAACTCCGCCTAAGCTACTTTACTTCCCCATTTTTTATTTCAGAATCTGTGAGTGAGGCTAGTTCTGTATACCGCGAAGCACAATTAAGAAATGGAGGATCCCCCACGGAGAGCGAAATCAGCAACAGCGACGACTGGATTGATGAAGTTTCTGACAGCGAGCCAGAACAAACCATAGGCCTACTCGTGTATGTACAATGTTTTGTTTCCACCTTAAATTCTTTTTGTAGTGTCGGAATTGGCTATCACTGATGGATTCCGTTAAAAATTGGACGTGCTCCCCAATCCTGCATGTGAGAGGATAATGTAGCCCGTTAATAATAGTAACAATAATAATTACTAGCGGAACTAGAAACTTTTAGAGGGGGGGGGGGGCTGAACTAGTGGATGGAAAGCCTATAGTCGGGAGGTCTATAATAGAAAGAAAATGGCGGCGAGCCGTGGTTATAGCAAATTTTCCCGCCGTAATTTAAAAATTGGTTCTTAGCTTTATTTAGAGATAAGAAATTAATTATTATTAATTTATGTGTGAAAAAATTTGAAAGTGTGTTTTATCTAATGTATGTTGGGGAAGATAACGGGGGGGGGGGGGGGGCTTTAGCCCCATTAGCCCATTTCTGGATCCGCTAGTGATAATAATGTCCGATGGAATGGACCTAGGCATACTTATATAGAGTGGTCCATTGGTCCTTGCCCAATGCCAACGACCCTATTAATATTCGGAGATTATTGATATTGTTTCCGCATGAGTTTTTGGCCATTGGAAAACTGGTAAATGTCCTCGTTGTCAACCCACACCGCGTCTACAAGCTAAAATGGACATGCTCACCATTAACACAGTGTAACAGGCGTAAGCACGACTTTTTGACTGAACCAAGTATGAAGTTAGACAGTAGTCTAATGAATAAGTTATCAGCACTACATACGAGTAGAGTAGTAGTTATGTTTTTTTGAGCAGAAAAGGTTTATTTTAGGCCTATATTATTATTGAAACAGGTAGCCGTTAGTCGGTGGCGCCGAATTGAAAGTGCTCAGGCCCGCCTTAGGGACTAAAACACCCCAAATTTCAGGAGAAGAGGGCGAGTACCCCCTAAATTAATTAATGCCAGTTTTGTGTTTATTTTTTGTTCCGATATCGTGCGATAGCTAAAGTATATTTAGTATATTTTCGCTGTTCACCGCAGTTCGTGAGTTGTGGTTGTCTCTTCTATTATTTTAGTTATAGAGTTTTATTCATACATTATATTTAATTGGAGAAAATGGATTGATTCGTGTTAAAGGAGCCTCGCGTAGTACTTGCGAATGTAGAGAAGCGTACAGCTATAAGTGCTCCATGTTTTTTCCACAAGGCAGGCAAATACAAAAACCTTATCTTATCATGATACAATATTGGTAATAGCAGAATTAATTAAAACCCAAAATGTAAATTTTAATTTTATTAGGTAGGATTAGGAGGTTAGGATGATATGATATTTCGTAAATTTCCAAAGATATTTATAAATCTTGTACCTAATAATGATAAAACAGTTTCCTACCCCTGCAGCGCTGTCGTAATGTGACTGACTTAATTTTTGTTGAATTATTCCTTTTTAGGATTCAAGAAAGAAACAAAAAACCAAGTCGAGCTAATTGGTCGGAACTTCATAAAAGAACAAGCCAGAAGTGCGCAAATGGTGAGTGAATTCATCTGTTTTCGTAATTCGCATCACACTTATCACTAATTTATTCAATCAATTGATAAATCCATATCCATTTCCTTATTTCTCTCCCATCCCCCCTATGGCGCCCATTCTACCGACCGGCTAGGGCTATTTACAAAAACAGTGACATTCACGACTTAGGCGGGGTTTCCACCGACCTCGCATTGCAGAATTGACGGAAATGTTTATTTTACTCTATGCCATAGTTAAAATTGATCAATGATCATACGGTAAAATCACAAACTAAAATTAAAAAATTGCGTCATGGGATATGTTAAGTACAAACATTTTAATAGATTTCTATAAAAAGAAAAATTGTAATTTCCGTCAATGTCATTTGCATTCTGCAATGCGAGGTCGGTGGAAACGCCACCTAAGTCTTGAATGTCTGCTACCACGTCACCGTTTTTGTAAATAGCCCTAGCCGGTCGGTTCAATGGGTGCCTATTACACACTTGAATATTGGAACAATATTATATTGTATGTCCAAGAAAAATTCGTATAAGTGTAATGCCTACATACCTAAACACATAGATTTAAATTGGATACTCAGAAACTCCAAATATTTCTGTGATTGAATAAATATTGGGTAGGATAAATGTTCGAGTGTGTAATTAGAGCCATAGACCTACAAAATAATTTTTATCAAGTGCTTGATTTGCTACCAGTGGGCCTATTTTTAATCCCAACCTGGGGTTAAAAATGTAAACAATGTAATATTTTTATACTGGAATATGCACTACATTTTTAATCCCAAGCTAATGCGTCAAGTTTGCATTAATCGGATTAAGGCCATAACAAAGAATAGTCATACCACTTAGATTAGATTAGTAATGGGGCGATGCTGCTACTTGAGCTTGGCTCACTTTGACCTTAAAGATCTATTGTGAATCCCCGTACTTTTAGTCCTGGTCAGTCAGCAGGTCCCGTAAAAACCTGCACAACTGCCCAGGGGCCAACTGGCAAGCCTCCCTTGGTGATAGAAACCAAGAGGACGTTGCTAGCAGCCGTCTGTTCTTTACTGCCGGACACGAGCAGATGATATGCTCAGCAGTCTCAGCCTTTTCTTTGCAGAATCGGCAGGTGTCATTCAAGACTTTACCCATGTTCTTTAAATGGTAGTTCACGTGGCAGTGTCCTGTGAGTGCACCTGTAAGTACCTTAAGTTCAGGCTTGCTGAGGTTCAGTGCTTTGGCGGTATAGCTCTTAGAGTGAGTGAGGAATATTTTGGATTGTCTGTGGCCTGTGACAGACTTCCAGTATGCTTCCTTTCTCTTTTCTTCCCATAGGCCAATCTCTAGGGTTTGGCGGTTTCTCGGGAAGGCGCAGAAGGGTTCAGGCCCAATGAAGGGTAGCGCGCTCCCTTCTCTCGCCAAGGCGTCGGCATTTTCATTGCCTTCGATCCCGGCGTGTCCTGGAACCCACATGAGGGTGACTTTATTCGTCACTCCCAATGCGTTGAGTGCAAGCATACATTCCCACACCTGCTTGGACTCGTAGCTACTCGAGTCCAGCGCAAGAAGGGAAGCCATGCTGTCGGAGATAGTCATACCACTTACCTACCCTTTTCGGGTTTCATTTGCATAAGGTTTGTTATGTCTTACAGTTCTTCCTTCTTCAGTGTGTAAATTCATTATTAGGTTGGGGCATACAAATGGTAAGGCGCGGTTTCCACCGACCGGCTAGGGCTAAATACAAATACGGTGACGTGGTAACAGACATTTAAGACTTAGGTGGGGTTTCCACCGACCTCGCATTGTAAAATGCAAATGACATTGACGGAAATGTTTGTTTTTCTTTTTATAGAAACCTATTAAAATGTTTGTACTTAACATATCCCATGACGCCATTTTTTAAGTCTTGAATGTCTGCTACCACGTCACCGTATTTGTATTTAGCCCTAGCCGGTCGGTGGAAACCCCGCCTAAATAAGATCACTCCAATGCTTCTCAGAATTGTAGTGTCTGGTCATGGGTAGGGCGTGGGGGTTAACTGTGATCTGGGAGGGGCCCCTGCCATTGCGATCGGGCTCGGATGACTCCTGTAAATGCCCGAAATGTCAGGTCTGAATCTGCTCATATCTAGGAGAAAAAAAATATATATAAAATAATGTATACAAGCTGGAAAATTACTGAAAACAACTAAAAATATTAATAAAGTGGAAATTTAAACCTGTACAATAGCTAAAATTAGATGAAGCATGAGAAATATAGAAATATAAAATATGTATTTAAAAAAATGTCAGTTTCCCGCCATTATTTTTGCTGTAATGTTGGCTAACCTGAAACAAGTTGAGTGTTTCAATATGGCGGTCGGGAAGTGGTTGTGTGAAAGTGATATCCACGAAAAATCGTGATTTTATACCCAACTGCGTTAATGTTTATCCTAATTGACTGTAAAAAGTCGTGTCATGCTGGTGACAGATTGTGGACTTGTAATTTCACCTGTTTTACTGCCCCCGTTGCTTACAATTCTGTGTCATTCGATCGTAGGTGGTCAGGTTATGTCATCCATGGATGTGAACAAAGTTGAAATCCTTGGACAACTTTAGGCCACTTCCTAGTTTATTAGTTCTGCTCAGCTCTGGTTAGGACCGCTAAAATGAGAAATGAGTGGCGATTCACTCAGGCGAAGACCCGATGTGGGGGGTCAAATTTATGTAAGCAATTCGTCCGCAGTGTTCTTAGGCGATATGGAACACAAAAACATTGTCTTCGATGCATACGATTTTCAAAACGAAGACGACTGCAGAAAACCCAAAATATTTTTTACTATACCTCGACCAGCCTTGAGGAAGCGATCGCGACCAGTTCCAAGCGTGCGAACTTTATTGTATCAAACAGTTGTAAGGGAGTGTCAAGAAGTTTGCGTGTATGTAGAAGGTAAGGAAATGCTTTTGAGAAATTATCGCAATGACACTGGCAAAACAAATGCTTTGACTGCATCTGATTAAAAAAATAAATAAATATTCTATTTTTTTTAGTTTGACGTGTCAGATGTCTTTGGCAAGATTAAAAACACTGAATTGCTCGTGAAAAGAGTATTTAAAATCGCCACTATTTCATTTATTACAATTTGACCCATGATTTGTGTCAGGGGGGGGGGGAGGAGGGGTCAAAGCTCCCATTGCTATTTAAAAAAAATACCTACGACATTTGAAACCCTGACTAACGAGAAAATTGTTACAACCATGTTTAAAAGTGTCCCTAATTGTCGTCTTGCCCCTTGATAAATTTTGAAATAACGTTTCTGAGGCCCAGAAAGAAAAAAAACAATACACAGTTCTAGCCCCAAAACAGGTAGAACTCTAGTCACACAATTCATGAAATGGAACAATGTAGAGATATCGGTAAGGCGGGGTTTCCACATACTTCAAAACCACATTTACTATTGACTATTGACGTATGTGGAAACCCCGCCTAAGCAGATTACGCAGACAGGCTGGTATGTTCTAATTTTTGGTCTTTACTACAAATAACTTCCACAACCAGAATGGGACGATTTTCTTCAGCATTAAGGCGAAGACTTTTTTTAAATTTAAATTATCCCCTTTTAATTAGCCCTCAATAGATTTCATTACGCTACTAGATCTGCGGATTGCATTAGGCTACTCATGTCATGGACCATGAACTTCATTTGAATGCAAGAAAGGGAAAGTGTAATAGTAAAGTCGGTCGGATGCATTCTGTGTAAATGAGACTATTCCCCGACGCAGGTTATTACTCACCTCTGGAACGAAATCTTCCAGGCATGTGTCATTTCCTTCCGGAGTCCATTGTTTTTCCAATACATAAAATTACTTTGATTTAATTAATTGCGTTTCAAAGATACAGTATGTTATCTTAATGCTGTCATTTGGTGAGTAGTAGCATTTTTTTCTGTGACTTTTTATGGACCCAGGCCTACTTACAGTGGCCCATAGATCCCTTGTCCAATGCCAACGGCCCCATGGATTTCGGACATGATTTGTTTTGTTTCCGTATGAATTTTTGGTCATTGGCAAACTAGTATATGCTCTCGATGTCAACTTACACCGGCTACAAGCGATAATGGACAAGCTGATACAAGCTTACCATTGACGCAATGAAATAGGCATGACTTAACCAAGTGCAGATACGAGGCTGCCATTCGGTTAACTTGTCGTTTATGCTGTTTAGCTTTATTATATGTTAATTTCATTTTAAAACTAAAATTCAGATTTACAGAGGTTCTTCGCTATTGGTGGTCATGGTTATTAAGAGGGGCAGTCGCCACCCTTTTGAAAAAAAAAGTAAATTGTGCACTTGGATATTGTGATGAAGTTCCTAATTCCTAATTTTTTGAACTCTAGCTTGGAATGCTTTGCCACTGTAGTTATTCCTAATGTCTCTTATTTTTCCTCGCTTGTCTAACATCATGACTTTAGCAACTGAAGGTAACTTATTTTCAGTCGAACTTCTATTATTTAGTTTGTTATCAAGGCTATCTGAGCGATGACTTCAATTGACGTGCTGGAGCCGTTGTGGAGGTTACAGTTCCACTCGTTAGAATACACAGGTTCGGCAGACTGCGGGTGACCTTGCGCGCGTCATGCACCTTGCCGAGTCCCTAATCATCGTACATTCAAGCCTACCAAGCCCTGTATTAACTCCATGGTTACCTATATACTGTACGTGTACCACTAGACCTAACAGACCAGATGGTTGATGAATGCTCTGCCCCATAGCCTAATATGGCAAGGGGTACAAAAGTATTTATGATGACATGCATACGGGGGGGGGGGGGGGGAGATGTATTTTTTACATACATATGCCACTAGAGAAAACGCACATTTCCAATTTTTCATTTCATTAAGGAACAGATTTCAAAATATTTTTTAAGCAAGGAATGGTCGGGAATTTTTCAAATTAATTAATTTCCCGTTCCACAGCCGAACAGTAGAAATTCCGATATAGTGCATTAAACCGATTTCAAAGAATACTAGTAATAATACTAGACAGCTCTTATTTGATGTAGTTTGATTAATTCTATATGTAACAATTTCTTGATGAGGGAATTAATTATTTAATATATATATATTAATTAATATATAATAATATAGTATCAAAAAGTCTAATTTTAGAATAAATAAATAAATAAAGAATATAAGAGTTGCCTATTAGCAAAAGCAATTCTCTCCATTTTTTTCAGTTTTGAGATTTTGGCGCCATTTTTTTTATTTTTCAATACTCTATCCGATGAATCAGATATTGAGACGTAAAAGCAATTCTAATACTGTTAAAATTTGCTTTAAAAACTGTAATGTTATACCTCATGGCGTTGCGGCACAGCAGTTTTTTGCGGTTTCTGAAAAATCGACCTGGGTGGACAGGATTGCTTTTGCTAATAGGCAACTCAAATTAAGTATTTGACTTCCAACTAATGCATTTTTTAAAGGAAATTTTCATTCTTATCTTTGCGGCTTCAACTAAAAATCATGACCACTCGTTGTTTCCAAAATATTTTGATATGTTTCCCTAAATTTTAATGAGATGGATCTCTTTAAAAATGCTGTTGCATTTGTTTGTGTCAAATTGAAGTTACAGTGCTGTGTACCTATAGTTTGGAAGTTGGACCTTTAGCCATTTCCAGCATTTGTTGTTTTTCAGAAGAGCTACCAACAGTGGAGAATGAGGAGCATATATATCAGTCAATCACTCAGGAGGAGTCAAACCTTACTGTCAATACCACCTCCACCTCCACCACCACAATTCCGACGGACGACCTGGCTGATGATTCGTCATGCATTGATGATTTTGAAAGTTCTGACGAAGAATGCCCAAATGTCAATTTGCCAGCCCCTCCAACCACACAATATATCTTTCCGCGTTCTCTGCGTGCTGCAGGTATGTCAATTTATACTTCCTGTTTGTTTCACTTGCTTTTTAATGGGCGGTTAGGTCATAATGTATGTGAACCAGAGTCTACACATACTTCTGTGTACACATGAATATGGCCACTACATTTTTATTATTGTTGGCTGCGAGAATTCCCAACAATATCTTACTATAGATATTAAATGCCACATGCGAAGTATTCATGGAACCATTACTTCGCTGTGATTGGCGTACTTACTATAGCAGACAAAACCAATGACGTCATTGGACGAAAATGTTGTTCGTTCTAATTTAGGGCCCCGAATATACGGGTATTCTTACTCTGCCATAGTTGTGGTAGTAAGGCTGTAAGATTAATGATTGAAAAAAATATGTGCTTATTGGAACAGCAGTCCTATTATGGCAATTTGGGATTAACGTAATAGCGGGGTTTATTTTTTTAATGCCGCATTAGCAAGGTGTCACGTTACGGTGTTCAAATATGCGCGGGAAATTCAAATATTCAACAAATTTACTCCTAACACGCACTCTGGCACTTGCATCAAAATATACTAGTAGTTTGTATAAGTACTAGTAGTTTGTATAAGTTTATTTATATTTTTCATATCAAGTTCTTTAACCTTGCCCTGACTAGACTGATGGTTAAATACTGGTACGCGACTGGTTTAGCTTGAGGACACCAAACCCTGCCACATTTCTCTTCGATGTCAAATTCAAGGTTACTGCTATAACGCGTACATTACTTAGCAATTTTCATCCATGGCTCGAAAACCTATTACATACTGACCAAGATATTTTGTTATTTCACTGTTACTAAATCCAATTGAGTTTTATAGGATCCTATTGCTGGGGCCTTCACTAGTTCCGTCAAACATAACCTAGCCATTTAATTAAAAATCGGCATCAAGATGAGATATCGTAATGCAGGTTTATCACTATAAAAATGACAAGTAATACAACCCGGTTATATTGTGTTTCAGGGAAGAAAATTAGACAGAATTTAACACTGCGAAAAAGTGACTTCAGTAAAAGTTGGAAAAAACTAAGACCCCGGCTGCGAACCGAAGCAGACGACAAATCGCCGGATACGAGTGTGAAAAGTAGCAGCAGCAATAGCAGTAGCAAGTTCTACTGCGAGGTGGGCGGTGAGAAATCAAGAAGGCCGAATGCCCCACCCCCTCCCCCGCCCGCCCATGAAGTGGATAACTCGCGCCCTCCTAGCGGAGTCCAATATGCTGACCTGAAAATAAATGGCAGCGAACTCTATGCCAAGGCGGGACTGTTCAAACAAAGACTGCGCACGAGACCGGATTCTCGATCTTCGTGGTATGATAAAATAGGTGAGTTTTTTGAAGTGGAACTTTCCATGCCAGGGCTTTGAAATTGTGATGTACAACCTTTTCGTGTACCATCCTGTTTGTTGGGAGACCACTTAGTGTTGCGATTGTCCGCTACATGTCTCGCTTGCCTTCGGGTATCAGAGAGACATACGCTCTTCTATTTTATTTTAAGGGTAAATCCGTTTAGATAGTATTTTGTTTGGGCAGACGGAGTTTGGGTACAGACATAAATGAAAAGGGAGTGTATGCTGATTTATATTTTACTATAAGAAAGAGTGAAACATGAATGGTTCTATATTTCGGCAAAGTGCATAAGGTGTGTATTGGAAAGGAGGACTCATAGTTTACATGTGACCATATCTAGAATTTTTAATGAGAACCATTAATTTTATTGTTTTAAGAGAATAATGCGGTAGAAGCTTTTCCTTCTTTTTATTGTCATAACTTTTTCATTCGTAAGTACAGAGCAACTCCTTAACACCTCGCCCCCCCCCCCCTTTAAACAATAGCTATTGCTCTAAAATCTAAATGTTTGTACTTAGCAGCAGAAGCTACAAATTTCAGTAAAAGATTTTGCTTCTTTAAACGAACTCCGTGGTCACCTTTAAATTGTTATTAATATTTCAGGACTTTATGGCACAAGTGGCAATTACGATCAACCACGGACCAAACAGATATTTGCTGACGAGCCGCTTTATCAGTTCTACACGGAATGTGTGAACCAGAAAGCCCGTGATGACATCCTGCGCCACTGTGGCAAGGATGATTATGAGGCCATCAATGACTACTACACTTCGGTTAACGAGAAGAGACGGACCCTGGATGTCAAAGTTGGTATCCCCAATCTCGAAGACTTCGCCTCTGAGCCAGAAAGGAAAATATCCTTCCAATCGGAAAACAGAACATTATGGTGCCAAGTAAGATTAGTTTTTTGTAAAAACGTTTTGTGCAGCAGGAATAAAAGTGAAATTGTATAAAATAGGTTTGGAAACGAAAATTTATGAAATACCCACTTGGCTAAGTTATTCGCATATTGTAAGTGACTATGGGAATCACCATAAACTTTGAGGTTACTCACTGCTGTGGTGTCCTCGTCGTTGTGAACTCACTGGTACGTGGACGAGCATTGCCGAATGCTGAAGATCCAATGAAGATCAGCGACGATAGGGGTGGGGCGTATAACACGAACTATGTGTGACAAGTAAAGCGATACTGTGAAGGTTGTTAGTCAACTGAATATAATAAGAACGTGACTGGTTGAGACAAAACAAAACTGACGAGTTTTTACATTATACAGGGTGCATACGTTTTTACATACTTTAAAGGCTTATAAAATGTTCAACTGTTCTCTCAGTCAGAGATCTTTCAATGATTTTTAAAAAGGACACCGGGGGATTTTATTTTTTATAAACAGTATTGCCAATTATGTTAACCATGGTGCTGCTGGCTTAGGAGCAACCGGGAGTTGATATTTATTTTCGACCCCTGCTGGAAAAGTGGGTATATATATAACGTACTTGGCTGATATTTGCTGCAAAATCGATGCATCAACATTACTATTTCTGACCATTGTTATACTCCTCTTTAATTGCAGATGCCTGAAGTGGTGAACAGTTGTGTAGTACCAACCCTTACCGAGCAGCAGAGGATGCAGCAAGAAGCCAAATTTGAAATTCTAACTAGCGAAGGAAGTTACATTCACAGTTTAACAGTGTTGGAAGTTCATTTCATGCCAAAATTAAGTGAACTCGTCAACCGGCATGATCATCGCCTACTCTTCAGCAATATCCTAGCCGTGAAAGCTGTCTCAGAAATGCTGCTCAACGATTTAGAGGCATGCTGGAGAGGGAATATAATGCTCATGGGCTTATCTGATATTATCCATAAGTATGCTGTCGAGAGTTTTGACGTCTACGTCAAGTTTTGTAAACACCATTCAGCCATGTACAGAACTCTTCGAGATCTTAGCGATAATAATAGCGCGTGAGTAATTCTTGTAATATTTAAAGGGTGACATTGATCTATAATGACGCTGGATGGTGGCAATCCACGACTAGTTTTTATTCAACAGAGATTTCTCTGCACGCGACAAGAAGTTGATAGCTAGGGGTGATCTGGTCTCCATCCCTCCCGAAAATAATATTTTTATATACTGTATATTCCACTGATTTTAGTTTTTGATTTCAATTATAAAATTATAATTAGTTATAGAATTCAAATAACAAAGGGTTAGTTTTCAATTGTGGGCGGTACGGGAAAGCCTTAATATAGAAATTAATTAATTATTAGTTAGTACTCAAATTAACTGGCTCCGACTAATAAGAGTAAGTCATTTTGGAATGAAAGAAAGAAAAAAAATTGTCTTTATTTTCCATAAGGGCGAATTTTGGGCCTTTCCGCCCACTCTTACAATTCACCCATAAATGAATGTGTTACCCCAAACCTTCAATGAGGAGGCCTCTTCCACATACGTCAATAGTCAATAGTAAATGTGGTTTTGACGTATGTGGAATAAGCGCCTAAACAGCCATACAAGCAATTTATATCCACACTCAAAGTGTTTCTTATCCAAAATGTATTTTATACAACGGACGAAACAACGGCAGCCATTTCAAATTTAGAGTTGAATTTGTACTGTAAATGTAATTTGTAACGCAATTTCTTGAATACTGTGAATGGGATGACCTAGGTCTCCAATTTCATTTATATAATGAAAATAAAGGTTGTTATTATTATTATTAACTCTGCGTATAAGATGGTGATGTTTAATTCATCTTAATAAACTAGGCGGCCTTATTGACAAACCACCACGACATAATTATTAGAATGACTAGATTTGTTTTAATTAAGGTATTTCCTTGCCAGGTTTTCGGCAGCATTGGGCCAGCTGCAAAACTCGCCAGTGTGCCACAGTCTGTCCCTGCACTCATTCTTACTGCTTCCTATGCAGCGCATTACTCGACTCCCTCTGTTGCTGGGCGCCGTGTTGGCTAGACTTGAAAAGACTGATGAGGAATACCAACATTATAAAAACACCTTTGACATACTCAATAAGGTATGTAATTCATGCAGTTGGAAGCATGTTCTAAAGGATCAGTCACGAATAGTTAATAATAAACTGATGAAGCTGCTTTGTGCCCAGTTGGCAAGAACTGGTTCAGGTCTGGACTCTGCTCAGCCTTGTATTGCCAAACAAATATGTAGGTTCTGTTGGAAGTTTGATGATATCTCTGTAGTCAGTAATGTCTGTAATTTTTAACTTAATCATTTTTATTTTGAATAGCATTGATTTTATTGTGTAATGCTTTCCACCAACAACTCACCACGATTAGAAATGTTTTCGTGACGAATACTGGAGGCACCTCCATGTTCTAATGGGGAATGTTAGATGTGTCGATATCCTATCGACACATTGTTTTTGAGTCTTATGCTCGATAGAGCCGCCATTTGTTTGTTCATGAAAAATGAGAAAAAGGTGGGAAACATAAAACCATTGAAATATAAGCCTTTTTATCACAAAGCTGATGTTATTAAGATCCTAGACAGTGGATTAATTATTTCTCACAAAAACATTGCTTGGTCAGCTATAAATCTCTATTTTTCTATTCCCTTTTCTAACAACACAGTGAATACCCCTATTAAGATATCAGCGGGAGCCATGTTCCCTAATTTATTAATCTAAATGAACTTCAGTTCGACTGATCCTACAATACTATACTGTGTATCCACTTTTATTGACTACATAATAATTATTTACAGATAGTAAAAGAGTGCGACGACGAAGCTTGTAAAATGGATAAGTGTGAGGAGATGCTTCTACTTAGCCAACAGTTAGAATTCCAAAAAGGCTGCCGGCAAGTTCCAATTATATCAGGAAACCGCGTTCTCGTAAAACGAGGCACCGGTAATCTCGTTTTGGGCAAAGAAGACTCGAAAATGACGTTTGGTAGAAGACCTACCAAGTCGCAAGTTGTCGTTTTGCTGTTCACTGATCTTCTCATCTTAGCGCGGCCGAAAGGGTGAGTCACCTTGAATTAATTGTTTCCCAAATTCTCGGGACTGGGAAATGTAAGACGCCATAAATGTCCATACGATATTGTACGTTAATGCGCCTAAAGATATTTTGGAACGGAGCCTAAAACATTAGAAACATCAAAACGAAGATAGCCAAGAGGCCAACCTATTTTTTTTTTAACGTGCCTTCTTATCACTTTAGGGATATTCCTTAGCAATATTGTAACCGCCATTACACATTATATTATAAATAGTTAACTTCATTGTCCTTGTGGCGTTCTCTTCAATCGCCATTTTAAAAATGATCTAGGCACATATTTTTGTATTTATTAATTTCTGAAATTCTATAAAGGAATGATGCCTCTATTCACTCATATGTGTTTTTTTCTAATTAAATCAAAATTTCAAAACAAATTAACATTTAAAATGCAAGGTGACCCAACATCGAGGGTTGTAATTCATAACTCTTGTGACTAAATTACTTTTTTCTTAGCCGAAGTTTGGTTGTGATTGATTACTGCGCTCGGAACATGCTGCAAATGGAAGTACCCGACGCTTCAGGTCTGGCTCCCATGCCGTCCCAGAAGAATCTGGTGCTTCTAACCCTGCTTGAGAATCATGAGAATAAGACTGTGGAAACGGTGAGTCCATATATTAATCCAAGTCGTATTTGGCCGATACTGTTTGCAATAGAAGTTTTTCTTTGGGATTATAGTAATTTAAAAATTTACCAGTGCTTACTGCCTTGCTCAATTGAATTGTCCGCAGGATGAGTAATGCCTGCTGCCAGCCTGCTTTAATTGTTGGCCGGATTTCCGGTACATCCTCAGTATAAATTGTGGCGTACAATTTTTAATTAGCTTAAAAATTGTCGTATAGTAATCCAAAATTACAAAAAAAGTTTCAAACATAGGCTTATAAGGTATGAGTCTTGAAATCATGATAAATGATGGAATATAGCATATGATGAAAATGTTTGACAGTTAAATTAATCCAATGTAGTAAGTAGGTAATCAATGGAATAATTCGTGAGGTACGGATTATTTAACCCTATACATTCGAGACCAATATGGGCATATTGAACAAACATAGGTTAACCAGGTGGACTGGATGGACATCTGGAACTCAGGCACTCAACGATTCGGTGGTAGTTTCCTCGTGTAAGCGGGTGGTAGTCGCCATAAGCCTAATATAGTCAATTACAATTACTATTTCCCCTTACCGTTCACCGCAATTAGCATCACGTAGCTGCAGCCCGATCATGGCGATTTTAATACCTGGGTTAATATTATACCATGTCACGTGACGGTTTTAATTCAATTGTTTAAAATGAATGAGTGCAAAATGCGCGGGAAATTCAAATTGTTTTCAATTTTTTTCTCCCTTTGATGGAGACACATTAATTAAAATTCTTAATATATTTCCATATTCTACCCGTACAATTCAATGTTTATTAGTATTTCCTTCAATTATTAAACAATGCAACCATTCTCTTGTATTCCAATAATTTATTAATTTGAATTTCCCCGCGCATTTTGCACTTATTTATTTTAAACAATTGAATTATATTATAATAATTGCAAATCGCCATGATCGGGCTGCTGACGGATAGACTTCATCTATTCTATATCTTTATTTATAACGTTGACCACGTGACATCGACTTTTCGTAAGAATAGCATCTTCCATTCTATGAGGGGCTATCCAAATATAACGCTCTAAGTAGGGAAATAAAAAATCAAGACTGCGTTGAGAAATTCAAGAAGATGGTATTAGTGTCATTGAACGGTGAATAATATTGATGAACTGAAGAGTATCAAGTGAACTCAGTTGATTTATGAGCACATAGTGCTACTTATAAATACATCAACAAACAACAAACAGCTTGAAGTTGTTAAGGACCTGTCTTATAAAACTGCAACCCGTTATGAACATTCCCATTTGTTGTAGATGATTTCATTTGAATTGGAGTCAGATATCCAACGGTGGAGTGATGTAATTTGCCCTAAATTGTCAGAAAACCCGGAGGAAACTGTGTACGAGGAGTGGGACTGTCCTCAAATCATTGCCATCTACGAATTCAATGCTGCCCAGCCTGATGATCTGAGCCTTTGCATTGGCGATGTTGTCAATGTTCTTAGAAAGATTAGTGATGGTAATTAGCAAATCTACTGCATCTCTTATTTAAAGGATACACAGGTTATTTTCTTACCCATGCCGTTTAGTAACAACTTACTTACTTTTTCCGCGCCATTTCCTCATGGAGGGTCGGCGGCATAGCTGTGGCGTTTCCAGACGTTTCTGTATTGCGCTGGGCTGAAAAATACAAACGGAATAATTTTAGAGTAGGACTTTGGATTCTAAAATTATCCAGTTTACATTTTTAACCCTACACTAAGTTGTTATTATTAAAAGGCATGTGCTTTAAACTATTTTATTTGCTGTTGGCCGCTAAGAGAAATAAGTAGATCACAAAAATATGACCGTTTTTTCACCAATTGAGCACTACAGAGATGTAAAACAATGGTAGCTACAATAGATCTAAATTCTAATTTTGTGCGATGGTTGACGATGGGTAGGCCTGTCATGTGAAATCAGTTTTTTTATTATAATATTATTGTGTTTATATTGTAGTTATGCCAATAGGCAGGTTAGGTTATGAATTTCCCAGCAGCGAATTATTTTTCCATTGAGATAACATTAAGGCGATTATTCCACCGACGTCAATAGAGATAGTAATGGTGGTATTGACGTGGTAGCAAACATTAAATACAGTCTAAAAATGTCTGCTACCACGTCAATACCACCATTACTATCACTATTGACGTCGGTGGAAAACCGCCTAAGCAAGAGTAGGCATGTTGAGTGTGTTATTTTTCTTTTGTCAGGTTGGTATCAAGGGGAGCGACTCCGCGATGGCGCCAAGGGGTGGTTCCCAGCCAATCACACACAAGAAATTTCTTCACCTCATGTCAGAGCAAAGAACAAAAAGGAACGTTACAAATTGCTTGCCCTTTCGGGAAACTTTCTTCAGCAGCAGCAGCAGCAACAACAAAATGGCAAGTTGACTGGTGTTAGTTAGCCTCTCAAGTACTTTTTAAATATTTTGGGTAATGAGGTTCTGTAGGGACAGTTTTGGTCACTAGGTTCGCTGACGACAAACCGATATCCATATTATTCAAAATGGCCGCCGTTTGCATGTGAAAACTAAGCTCTTAGCATCTAATTAATTCTTTCAATATTTTTTATAATATTTTTACTATGCCTGGACCTTATTTCGCAGCTTATAATTTAATATATATATATTCTCCATGATGTATAGAAAAATATCACTTTAAAATAATGCATAAATAAAATAATTTTGAAATATTATTGAGGCTTATGGAAAAATCAATCATTACAACTGGTGCTGTCATCTACAAAATGACGTCACAAATGAACCTCATAGTTTTTTGATCATTACGAAGAAGTAGAAGCCGGGGTGATAAGCCGTGGTCGTTCTGAAAGCGGACTTCCAAACGTTTCGACATCTTCAGTGGAATTCAGCTTCGTTCAACGTCCTTGTCAAAATTAAAGTTGGCCTTTATTATTTATTTAAATCCCGGAATAGAATGGGGTATTCAATTGATTTTTTTCCTGCTTACTCATTCGAAACTAAATTTTTTTAAATGCAAATATTCAATCAATTCATATTTCCGACCTTCAAAACTTATCTAGCCACTATGCTATAAACGTTTAAAATAACCCTATACTTTATGGCTGAATAAGGTCCGTTCCTAGAAAAGGGCGTTATCAATGTGGCGGTAGGTACTAGTGAACCTACACAAGCTAAGTACAGCGTCAGAAACCTTTGGACGCCAAATTTGCCATGTTTAGCCGAGAGCTTCTGAATGTTCCCAAAGGAAATACGAACATTAAAAATTAGGAAAATAATTAAATATTGAGTTAAAAGTAATTTTAACGTAATTTATAATGAACATAACAAAAATTATCATCAGAATCCATGTATCTCTAGCATGCCCCATTCTTTAAGGACACTTAGAAACTATGTTTGTGCCAAATTGTTTTCGTCCATTCCAATAAGTGAAAATTTAAGTATTTAGGCTAAGGTTAAAATTTAAGATTTGTAAAGCTAAAAATGAGAGCTACCATACATGTGCCTTTGTTGATCTTTGTGTTTTGTATTATATATATATTTTTTCCATTCCATTATGGTTTGTTGTTAAGTATTGTCTAGATTAGCTTGCATCCAGAATGTACAAAAATGAAATGCCTCTGTACATTCGGACTTCCCTCTTCACAGGATCATCCGATTTTCATTAATTTAGATGAAAGCTCGCACAAGGTCCACGACCCACGCCCGGGATTTATGCACTTATAGCGGCACGAATATATACAGTCCGCGTTACTCTTCCTATAGGGTAGGAAACACGAAGTAGAAAGATCCGTTATATATACAAATTGTCCAATTTTCGGAGGTGAAGTGAGTATAGGCCAACGACCTCTCTGGATTTAAGTGCTTAAGTCTTTAATGACGCCAATATACCTTTGTCAGCAATTAAACTCTCTCCCACTGTTGACTTAAATAAATACATATTGACTTTTTATTCTATTGCTAAGCCAACCTAGAGTTAGGGCTATAAAACCCTCTCTTACTCTCAACTACAGTAGGAAGGCCCGGGACCGCCTGTTGTACATGCCCTCCGAAGCATGGTCAGAAAATGTAGCTAGTGTGGGACTCGAACCAATAACCTTTCGGGTGAAAGTCGGAGTCTGTACCACCACTCTACATATCTCTACTTACTGCTGAAGTAACCACTCGCTCCGCTTCAGTAGGGGCGAGCAGCGGTCTTTAAATGCAGCATTGAACAGACGACTGTTCAGCAATGCAAGAAATTTAGCGAAGGTTTCGAACGTCCAAGTTTGATTAAGTAGCTGCCGATAGATAAGCCTTTCAGATTTGACTCCGGATTCTGACAACCCATTAAAATGCCGACGGATGGATAATGCACCCGTAGCTGTGAGTATCTCCTATTGGTGTTGATGCAGGAAAATTTTCATAGGTTTTAGGTTAAGCTCTGCGGCTCCTGCGCGAACCAGCTATTAAAAGTGTCACTTCATCTTTGTTAACTGCCGCAGCCTCTTTGTTGATTAAACAACCTAAATTTCTTACCAGGTATTAGAGCTCATTGCCGCAGGCTAATGCAACCCAACTGCAGCGGGCGCAAGGCGGGTAGACCTGATTGTATTTTATTAAACTCTACAGCCCTCTTGCATGAGACTTACAGCAGGGCTCAGAAAGAATTCACTTCAGCTGGTTTTGAGTATATCTCTGCGCAAATTTGAATTCTATCTGATATTTAAAATGGAAACAAAACAAAATATTTCAGTGTCCAGCACTTTCTGCATTTAATTATACCAACAAATAATGACATAGAGCGCGTTTACACTAATGGTCCTCTAAAGTACAAATATATAATACAAAATACAATTCCATTGTATAATACAAAACACTTTACAATTAATAAATGTAACCTCTTTAAATATATTTTCCATTTCAACAAAAATTAAGATAAAACAACATTTCGTTGCTCAGTTTGTTAAGCCACGCAAGTTCAATTCGTTTTGATATCACCGTAGCCCAAACTCCAGATTTTAAGCCTTACAGTATGTGTTATACAGGCTAATGCTTAGGATTTGGGGCCACGGTAAAGACAGTTTATAATTCATAATTTATTCTAAATCCATTCTAATAGGGGCTGCATGTTTTTAGAGCATGCCTATCAACAGAATGATTTGGGCATCAAACGTCGACTGAGATCATTAACGACGCCTTGTCCAGACTTTGACGGACGATACTGCTAGCTTATTAGTAAATAGCCTCTGCTCTTTCATAACTTATTTACTGACGGAATGAGCAGATCCTATTTGCCTTGCAAGGTTTCAATTTCCATTTAAAAACAAATTAAATTGATAGGTACTGTACTGTAAAGGATACAATGCCAATAATGTACTAGTAGATTTCTATAAATTTAAATCATTGTATGCAACAAATTTCGATATTTTATACATTGATATGAGCGAACGATTAAAAAAAATATTAGCTTAGAATTTGGCTACTTGCTTCTACGTTAGTAAGTGCAGCGCAACACAACACCAGTAACGCATGCGGCATGGTCCCATTTTTCGTGTATTGACGGAGACTTGGGTATGTTTTACCATTAGATTTAGCCAGAAATTTCTAGAACAATGCGTCCTAAATGCAGCCTCTATGAATGCTTTAAGAAGAAAATTTACTAGAGGTCTAACTATGACATCATTAAAACCAGTAATAAGAGCATGCAGTAATGAGTTGTATTAAATAAATATAACCTAAATAGCACCATTGAGGCTCATGTGAAACAGAAATCTCAGGCCATAACTTAATTTGTTCACATACAGTAAATGGAACGGTTTGGAAAAACTAACAAACTTCCAAGTAATTTCTAATAAGCTAAGTCAATATGCAATAGGTTCAAACATTTAGTATGGTACCTACTTAAGTAAACATAATTTTCAATTTTATGTTAAAAATAAAGCCGATTCAAGTGTAAAATGTTGTGTAGAAATATAAACTGCCGATCCAAAGTGCAGACAAATTTATGAAGGTGTGCCTGCACCCGGTGTGAAATATTTATTTTATTAGTGGTGAAACCACTGAACACGATTATGCAAATAAAAGCTTCAAAGTTGATTTTATATGGATGAGTGTACAGGAATTTTTCACAATCAGTATTGTAGAAGACTGTAAATTTGGTTGGTCAGCTTAGCAACTTGAACACAAGACTTGTAAATGTTTTCACAGACGATCAAACATGGCTGCACAATAGGCATTTCATCTAATAACCATTCAGGATCGACAAATTCACGTTTTCTCGATACTGATAATACAGAAACCATAACTTTGATTGTCAGTGAACACCTTCAATGCAATATTAAAATAGCTTGACAACTTGAATACAGTGGGAAATAAAAGCACATACTGACTTATCAACTCGAGTATGTCGACAATGTTATTATTATAGGTGTGTTATTTAAACATTCAAACTTGATGCTATTCATTAATGGAATTTTATCTCAAATCAGTTATAAAAACATCCACGTATAGTTTATATAAAGATAAATTATGTGCGATAGTTGGCGTGAATTTTAATTCAACAATTAAAAAACATGAAGCCTGATATGAAAGACACCGATCAACTTGAGCGGACACACAGAAAAGCAACTAGTCTATGCAGGCAAGATTCCTCATACAATAACAATCATCCACATAACAAGGGCTGCCACAGGGAGCATGGAGACATACGAAATGTACAAGTGGTGACGTTCAGCATGGCTATTTGCCAAACCTCGAACACCTGCTTTTCAGATAAACGATTTAAACAAGTCCACTATTCGCCGCTAGAAAACCTTTCCCCTAGATAGCAGCGTTGTCCAAAAGTAATTATACATAGGAAACAGTCATCGTAGTTTGCACAGGAGATAAGTACAATAGGCTGCAAATGTAGGCAGTATAAACTGCTTAATAACCTCCACTACGATATACAGTAAGTGTGGAAATAGGATCGTATGTTAACCGTATAATCGGTTCTACCAATTGCACTACGCGTTGAAATAGAAAATGGAGGTGGATTTTTGACGAAATCAATTGATTTCTCGTCAGATGAAAAATTCATTAAAAAAAGACGCTTTCAAATGAAATTTAAATAATAGAGAAAGCTTGAATATTCTATGAAATTTTCATCTGACCACTTTCATAACTTTGCGGCTGTGAAACGAGAAATTACTTAATTTTGTCAGAATATTTCTTGTCAACAAAATATTTTGCCCCTTAAATACAGTCGCATTGGACTCGTATCTGTACTTGGTTGAGTCATGCTCTCGCCTATTTCATTGCGTCAATGGTAAGCTTGTCTTAGCTTGTTCATTATCCCTTGTAGCCGGTGTAGGTTGACATCGAGAACGTATACCAATTTGCCAATGGCCAAAACTTCACATGGAAACATTACAAATAATGTCGTTGGCATTGGACAAGGGACCTATGGGCACTATAAGTAGGCCTGGGTCCATAAAAAGTCCTTCAAAACAACATCATATACCATGTAATCACAGTCGCATTGAGACTGATGGCTAGCTGATTTTTGACAACAACAAAAAAAATGCTGTGTTATCGCTATAGACAGATTCAAAATTCAAAACTAGACGGGGGAAACTAATTTTAAGATGTCACTCATATGTCACACTCTATGTAGGTAAAAACTTCGTACCTGCTTTAATCATTAAGATACATTGGAAGTACAGGGCATAATTTATACAGCTGTATAGAACCTCGCCAAGTGAAGCAGCGCAGAGAAACATCATATATCATAAACATAAACGAAACTATCCTACTGTGCCATTCGATAACAATCAGATGACGCCAATTTTAACGATTAAGAAACCCTTCTAAAACTTAACAGACATAAAAATGCAATAACAAAACTGTACAATACATAATTACTTTTCCTTGTGACAGCCTAAACGTATCATCAATGGCACTGAAGCCACACCAATAACAACAAATTTATTTCAAATAAGAGCAGTAAAGTTGTACCTTGTTATCAGGTACGTTACCATTCGCATTACATACGAAAACAATAATTTCAATGTCAATTATTATGGCTTCCTCCTAACTAAATTGAGTTGAGGAAATCATAGCAGGCGCTAATGAGGCAAAATACTGTAGGCAACTGCCATATAAAAAAAGGAAAGAGGTGAATTCGTCAATAAAGAAACATGCCTGTTTAAGCATATATTCGCAAAGTTTCCAAGTCAGCAATCCTTGAATACTGCGCTGATGCCTATTTTTGTGTCGTAAATGAGCCTGGAAATTTTACGAGCATGCTACCGGTGAACAGCAAAGCTAAGGAAATACTTTGCTTAGCCTACGTTTTCTTCTTTTTTTCGGAGATTCCCTCGAAACAAGTTGTAGAAAAAACTCAAATGTAAAGCTGGGCAACCCTAGGAGTATATGCTCAAAAGACCGTCATAGAAGAAAAAACATTTCATAATAACACTAAGGAAGTAATAACGGAGTATTCATTTCGTTCCACCTGCCTGCGCCATGTAGTATTTCTGTTGTCCGGTGCTTCCCACTTTGATGCCTGCCTGACAGTGACACGTAAAGCAACAGAAGTCGTCAATCTAGCCTTCGAATTGCCTTACTGCTGTCTCGTGTCCATAAGATCGAGTCAGAGGCTCGGCCGAATGAGTAGCTGCCAAGGCTCACTTTCCGTCATCTTGCTCCATGGCTTCCGGTTCCTCAATTTCTTGGCGTGGCTCAGGAGACCTGCCATAATACGCTCATTATTATTAAATAAATTTAGTTATTTGCGCATGACTTGTCAATTTGTTTTGTCGTTTTCACCTATGCGGCTGTGAATCGAGGAATTAACTATTATAGTCAGAAATACCCAGGCCAGGTATGCTAAAAAAATTAATTGAAAATCTCCTCCTTAACAGCAGCAGGCTGATCATGGCGATTAGGCGGCTATTCCACCGGCGATTTTACTTCATATTTGATTTTGTCATTGACGTTTGTTTTGTTTTAAGGAGACTATTATGTAGATACTTAACTTATCTATTATAAATTAAGTTAAAATATGGTAGCAGACTTCATTAATAAGTCTCTACCATATCATAACGTTATTTATAATAGATAAGTTAAGTATCTACATAATAGTCTCCTTAAAACAAAACAAACGTCTATGACAAAATCAAATATGAAGTAAAATCGCCGGTGGAATAGCCGCCTTATAATACCGTGGTTAATATAAAACCCTGGTATTAAATATACCCCTGTATTATAATCGCCATGATCAGGCTGCTGCTGGTTCAAATACGCCGGTCTCGGACGGCTTTTTCAACATCCCCCTACGTATATCTGATGACCCACCTTCAGCCCAGCAAATTTAGGTACGAGAAGATCAACAACATTATCCAAACCAAATTCTCTCACATCCTCTCATCACATTTATTCATTCATGCCAATGATTACTTACTGCATAAATTGGGCGGGGCGCATGGATAGACCAGCCATCCGCGTGACCGTTTCATCACGGTCCGTTTCGGTGTACGGCATAGCGACCGTGTGCGCCAGTTGGTCGAGAACAGGCCAGTGGGCCCGTTGAATGGCTATAGTCTTGTGCAAAGTATCGACGGCGGCGGGACACGGCGGCCGCGTGATTTCCACATCGCTGATGGCAGCTATTTCATCTCCAAGCAAAGCTCGCACACACTCCTGCGCAGCGTCACAAATACTAGGCAAATCATATCTGAAAATATGGATAGCTCTTTCGAATTAATTGGTCTATGAGGTGTGTTATTAATATATTCGTTTTACACATTATTGCAGTATTATATGGGGTATATAACACTAACTTTTTTAATTAACTTTTGGTTGAAGAGGCAACCTCCAGGTTAAGCGCCCCAGTTAGGCGTAAATCGTGGGTTCGTTTCCCAGCAAGTCGAGTTTTTCTTTATCCTCTAATTTCAGTTAATAAATTTGTAATTATAAACTTTTAAAAAGGAATGGAATAATTCTTGAAGATAAAATATTCAATGTTGTCTGTTTATGCCGAGTTGCTAATAACTGATTACTAACATTATAACTAAGCCCACATTGAAAAATTTACATAGAGTAATCCTGCAAAACGAGGCTCAGAATCAATTCAATACAACATGCGTTGAAGTATTTTTTGAATTACTTACCCGCCTTCCAGAGCTAAGACAACCTTGCCGTCAGCTAGTGACATGAGCTGCTGGGTCATATAACCGAAGCAAGCCGCAGACAACATGTAACCGCCCAGGGGAGGGGGGTGGCCGGCTGCGGCGTCGAAACCGGCTGAGACCAACACAATATCAGGATTGAACTCCTGCAATGCACAAACAAAAAATTAGTGTTTTAATCCAATTTGTTATAATAGGCGGAGTTTCCACCGACCTCTCATTGCAGAATGCAAAGACATTGACGCGGTAGCAGACATTAAAGACTAAGGCGGTATTCCACCGACCTCTCATGACATTGACGGAAATTTGAATTTTTCTTTTTATAGAAATCTATTAAAATGTTTGTACTTAACATATCCCATGACGCCATTTTTTAATTTTAGTTTGTTTGTGATTTTACTCTATGATCATTGATCAATTTTAACTATGGCATAGAGTAAAACAAAAATTTCCGTCAATGTCTTTTGCATTCTGCAATGAGGGGTCAGTGGAATACCCGCACCCGCCTAAGTCTTGAATGTCTGCTACCACGTCAATGTCTTTGCATTCTGCAATGAGAGGTCGGTGGAAACCCCGCCATAACAGGAGTTAGTAAAACACAAATAAAGCTCCTGAAACCAAATTCAATGTTGTAGTAACTCCTAACTTCCCTAATCCCTAACCCTAATTCCGACATAATAAATAATAAAACAACAAATAAAACAACGATAACTTGGCTGACAATGCTATTCTCGACACTGACATATTTAAATAAATATGAAGTATTTCAAAGAAACGGCCAGAGCCGTTTTTGGGAAAACATTTTTTTGGTCGTTTTTTGGGGATAAATGAACTTAACAAAAAAATTAAAAATATACACCAGGACAATATTTTTGTGGACCTACATTCCGAATTTCATCAAATTCTATCAAGTAGTTTGGTCCCATACGTAGTTTCATAAAAACCACTTTTTTTGGTTCGTAGGACCTCAAAATGTGTAAATCCGTTGAAATCTCACTTCAACTATCACAAAGCTTTCCTCATACTAACGCATAAATAGGAAAGCAAAATGTCCCTGGCTCCATCCCGCGGTCTATTAGTTAGGTTTGGAATTAAATCAATCAATACAGGACCCATACCTTGGCAATGGGCATGACAATGGTTCGGAACGCTGCCAAGTAGTCGGCATCACCCATGGGAGGCTGCAGCCCCCCAGAAAAGGCGACGTTCACGTTGAATCCCATCCCTTCACCCACCCCGCACTCGGTGGGCCCACCAGTTCCAGGAAAGAAGTTCCCGTCATCATGCCTGTGGAGAGACATGTACAGCACCCGCGGATCATCGTAAAACATCTGCTGCGTCCCGTTACCGTGGTGGACGTCCTGCAAATGGAAAACAATGGTAACATTTAATATTGGACATAAAGCTTCGTCATTCACGAGTACTAAACATAACAAATAACTTAATAAAATAAAGACAACTTGCGATATAAAAAATACTCACCCAGTCTATGATAAATACTTTGGTGAGTCGCAGCCTCTGCATTACAAGCTTGGCGGCTATCGCAATGGAGTTGAAGAAGCAGAAGCCCATCGCCTGAGAAGCCTCCGCATGGTGGCCAGGCGGCCGCACGACAGCGAACCCGTTCTTCATGTCTCCAGTAGCAACTATAAGAATACAATAAACAAAGATTACAACTAGCCTACACATTCACATACAGAAAGCTGCGGCGTTGTGTCACCAGAAAAACAAGAACCGGCTTCTGAATAAAATTTAAAGCTGATCACCGTTTTACTCAAACTGATTGTGACCAATGATCAAACTCTTATTATTAAAGACTGTACTTATCCCATCATAACAACAGCCCTTCAGAGACCAAGAAGTGATAGGGTTAGAAATGAAAGGATGGAATAACCATTGGCGGTGAAGATAGCGAAGGGACTACAATGGTTCGGACACGTGAAGCGAATGGATAACAGCAGGTATGCGAAGAAGTGACTGGAGGAGGAATCGAGGGAACACCGAACACGAAGAAGGGGAATACCAAGGAAGAGACGCAGGAAGCAGATTGAGGACGATCTCAGAAGAGTGGGACTGGTACCAGAGGAAGTGAGACAGAAGGGAGTGGGGGAGGTTCACGCTTGTTCGTTTTTATACTAGGTTGTACCGGCCGCCATACCAAGTTGAATCTAGCGGACCAGAGCAGGTTCAAAGCTGCAGATAACTTGGTTGTGTGCAAAGTACCGGTAGGGAAACATGGTAGGACTTGTCCTGGTCACCTCCGAACTAATCGTGTGACTTCACTGTGTTTCCCAAGTGGTTCGGAATCCACTATAATCAGGAGGTCCACTGTCCTATGGGCCCACACCGTGGCCTGGGACTGCATCCAACCATACTACTACTACTACTACTACTACTACAGACCTCGCCAGTATACTTGTTGCATTCATAGAAATACATTAACTGGAGCGGCGGGAGCCATAATATGCCTTACGAGGCACCCGTTAACCATAAGCCAACTATCAACTACCAACGCAAAAAATATCGAAGTCTTACACAATGCAGCATAGCAGAACGGATACCTGGACCCGGTTAAAAACTCTGTACTTAGCTTGTGCAGGCTACACTTATCACTGGGTTTCCCCGCCAAATTGCGTACTTCTCTTGTGCAGGCTACACTAGCACCCATATTGATAACGGTCTCCAGCCCCGGGATGGTTGCATTACCTTTCAAGGCTAGATCAACAACACAACCAACAGCCATTCTAGCCGCCGGTGGTGTGTGCATTTCACTCCAGGTGGTGTCTGAGTCGACACCGATGCCACCGCACGGCAACCGGACGAAGCTCTTCATGGGCATGCTTGAGAGTTTTTGCCGATTTATAGGATTCATCCCTGAAACAAAATATGTAAGAATTAAATTTACAAGAGATTTAAACTTCAGAGCAAATCGGAGTACCCCCACTACGCTTTTTATATTTGTAAAACTTCGCTTTTTATATTTGTACAAAGTCGATTTTCACAGCAAATATCGATCTACATGTCGTTAAATGACACAGTTCTTGAAATCTTTCCTCGGGACTATTTTCCCGCAAATGTTTGTTATACCAATCAAATTGAATAATTGTGGCCGATCTGTTAGAAAGAGGTATATATCATAGATCAAAATACGATTGATATTAATGAGATACTTGATTTTTACACCTTTATGGCTTTTCCCCTTTTGATTGTATTTCAATTTGTATGGTAAATGTCCATAATGTAGTTGCATGCAGTGGCTTAATGCAATGTTTCGAAATCTTGAGAACTTAATATGTAGAGGACATGTAGAGTGGTGGTACGGACTCTTGACTTTCACCCGAAAGGTGGTTGGTTCGAGTCCTACATTTTCTGGCCATGCTTCGGAGGGCATGTAAAGCAGGCGGTCCCGGGCCTTCCTAGTTGAGTGTAAGAGAGGGCTTTATAGCCCTAACTCCACTAGGTTGGCTTAGTAATAGAACAAAAAGTCCTTATTATTATTATTAACATAAGACCCGCATAAGTCTGGGGATCGTATCCAAGTATTACTAGTATATTATTGGTAAAAAACTTCTGTGCTGGATTTGCTGTAGAAGGCTGCTATTAGGGGCGTTGTGTAAAGCTGGCCATTCACGAGGTCTCCAAACGGACTCGCGCCAAGCCAAATGGCGCGTCCTGTTCCATTTGGCGTTAGCGCCCTTTAGAGGGGTCATCATGACTACGCTGAACCAGTCACTCCAAATCTTTCAAATTGTACAGAGGGACGATATGGAAGAGGTACTTTTACACTGTACAATTTGAAAGATTTGGAGTGACTGGTTCAGCGTAGTCGTGATGACCCCTCTAAATGGCGCTAACGCCAAATGGAATCCGTTTGGAGCCCTCGTGAATGGCCAGCTTAATTAGAAGCATTAAAAGGGGATAGATAAATTCTAAACAAAAACAGTTATTGCTTTAAATTTCCAAGCCTCAATTCTAGGTAATACTGCATATATTGCATCTGAAAAGGAGTCTTCAACCTTCCTACTTTATCTAATTAACTGGGCATTCTGCTTACGAAACATCAAATTTACGTATGTCTCTCATTACGACAGAAGTAAGCATTGTTAAATGCATAATATAACTTACCAAAGAGCATGGCGTGCGCCTCACTATGCGCACATTGAATCTCTTCAATGGTAGCCTTGCGCGCGCGTAGCCGATCACATCGAGCAGACAACCCAGTCTCGACAAGTCTCGCCCAGACGCTTTGTAGGCGGCCCCCGTGCTCGGGGTGGGGTGAGTTGTCACCACAAGCACACGCGTGCTTCAGCATCAGACTGTCGAAAGCGAGACCAGTTGTAGCGTGGTGTGCTCCACTGAAACAGTAATAGTTGCAATTAAATTAGCAGTGAGTGGTCACAAACAACAGGCAACGCGGTGAATGCAAGCAGCTGAAATGAAGAGCAGGAGAAAGCCCCCAGTCTTTCTATCTTCCCTTGGATGCAGAAGGCGATACTTCTCATTTCCGAAGTATGTTAATTCGTTTCTTAACCGCCAGCAGCAACTCGGCTTCTGTATCCAATCAACTCAGGACCTCAGCATTAGGGACACGATCTCTCCAGGATATGTGCAGCGCCTGTATACACACATCGCAAGTACACTGATTCAGTTCTCCATAGCTTGTGTCAACGTCCATATCTCCATGCTATATAGAACGATTAGGAACACATAACATATCACCATTCTCAATCAAAGGTACGACCTCAGATTCCGACACCTAAGTACTTAGGTTAGCTGTTAGAGTAACCCTTCGGGGCTAAAGCTTGCCTAATATAAAGATGTTTTTCATTTTAATTCATTTTAAGTACTTTCTGCATTTGATCCTTACTAATAGCTATGTCTCATACTTCTTGGCGCCCTTTTGTAACAGACTTTTTGTATAGTACTTGTAGACCTAGTAGTAATTTTTAAACCTTACCTATTAACCTTAGGTATATGAGAATGAGAGTTGACTAAAGCTAATGGAATGTCAGATCCGCCCAGGGCTACCAATGGACTGGAGAGCGCCCTCGACAGGGGCCGAGCTATGTGTGGAGGAGCTCGGGGCGTGAAGGCAGACCCTGCAACATGACAAAAGTTAAATTTAGTTTTAAATAAGCTTTTTTACATGCAATACTATTTACAATTGACGCTGTCGAAATCATTCGACAAGGGGTTCCAATTTTAAAGCCATCGGATATTTAAGCGGTGAGCAATTCCGTTTATCACGGTCAAGTAATAACCTAATTGTAAAAAGAATACAAACTGCGTACCGGTATTTAGCTAGAAAGAAGTTTTTCAAATTTTACTAAAAATGTATTAAAAAGTTCCCGATTTGAGTACCAGGCCACCGTCAGGCTGAGAAACAGGATAACCTACTAAGTATGACATGTACAGGGACATATATAAGGGGGGCCATCCTCCTCCCCAAATTGAAATAATGTAATATAAAATTAACTAATGTGCGTTGTTGTCATGCATAATTTGATATATAATTCATGTTGATTGCGATGAGAGTAGACATTACCTTCAGTTGTTTGCAGAGTATGCCGCATCATAAGGTCACGCTGTTGCTGCAGAAACTGCTGTCTGTCCTTCTGCTGACGTGACATCTCACTTTCTGTCAGGTCTATCACTTCAGCCGTCTCGTCTACAGCCTCCTCTAAATGCCGGCCAGCCCGGGTCAGGACGGTAGCTCGGATTTGCTGATGAACAAAATTTATGTTGAATGGTAGGAATTCATCAATTTAAACACTAAATTACATTTGGTTCAAGAGGCAACATCCTTAGGACATTAAATAAATAAATAATGTTGTTGACTTGTTCAGTGCGTTAGTTGTTAGGTAGATGTGTATCAGTGCTAACCTGTCTAACAATTTGAATCTTGTCCTGTTATCTGTAAGCTAAGTGCGGTGGAATCCTTAGAGTAGTAGTTAACACGATGAAGGTGTAGATCGTGGGTTTGAGTCTCACCGGACTAAGTTTTTTCTTGTTACTTAATTTCCGATATGAAGGGTGGGTAGTCTATTCGCAAGTATATATTGAGAGAAAACTTGTGTGACCCTCACACCCGAAAGTTTCTTGCAAAAAGTACGTCAGTGGAAACTTTCACGCGTGACTCATGAGAAAACGTAATTAAAACTTTCGACCAACAATTCACCAGCATGCTCCTGTACACATGCTCAAGTGCTTTCATATTTGCAAAATAAAGGTACGAAAGGTAGGTATTAAATGTACAATATGGCTTCTTTGTCGCATGACTGCCCCTGGTAAAGATATTTTAATTTCCATGGCCCAGTGTAAGGTTAATTGTTGTGGTGTCTACCTATTTAACAAAGAGTTAGTTGGACTTATATTGCATGCTGTGTTAATGGTCATTAGAGGCAGGGGCCTCACAGATACCGAACAGAGCCCATTGTCAGAGGAAGTCGTCCTAATTGTTCGATGACCTTGAGACCCCTGCCTCTAAATTACTATTAACACAGCAGACAATTAAGTCCAACATACTAATCCTTTGTCAAATAATATTACACTATTGCCATTAACCTTAACGAGTCATTGGCTTCTACCTGTTTGAGAAGGTGATGTCTGGTATCTATAGACGCTCCAGTCAGCATAGGGTGGCCAAGGGGCAAGGGGGCAGACTGCGTCCTGCCCAAGGGTCGGTGTCCTGCTTTATGTAGTCGGGCATGGGCAACGTCCGAGTGGGTGATTCCATCCGCTTCATGTCCGTGTGGGTGACTGCTGACGGTCGCTTCTGCTGCGCCAGGTGTACTTTCCATTGCTGAAACAGATATAGCAGGGTAAATGCATTGAAGCCAATAAAGTAGGAATATGAATATCAAATCAATCAATCAATCAAAAAGCTGTATATTTTCACAAGTTTTTTTTTTACAATTATAGGGGTGACTTACCGCAGGACTAGTCCGTGTGCGGTTTAGGCTTTTATACAAATAACTCAATAACTACAAATAACTGTATGGAAACCAAAGTAGAATTATGCTTGTTTTGTTGTTGTGTTAGTGTATTAGTATAATCACGTAGGCTTCCATGGCCGGAGTCTGGTGAGGAGACAAAGGGATGCGAGCTAATAGGCCGTGGTCGATCCGCTCGTACTCCTCCGTCTCCTCATGTTAGTGCATTAGTAATTAGTAATATGTTAGTATTGTGTGCGTAAAAGGTTGGAGATATTCTGTGTGTTATTTATTTATTTGTTTTTATTTATTTATTTTATTTTATAAATTAATATGACCTACAAAGGAGCATAGGCAGAATTATAGTTTATATAATAAAATATATCAATATTGATTAGATTGAGATTAAATTATTTCATTGCAAGAATGCATTTGGCGCTTATTCCACCAACGTCAATAGTCATAGTAAATGTAGTATTGACGGGCATTTAAATTTTTCATTGATACACGCCATTCCACTTGTTTCTTCAACTATTGATCACTTTTCTTCTACTGACACGAATGCGCCAAATTTTTCAAAATTTGTTTGTATTTGTTTTCTTCGTACACTTATTATTTTTAATAAAACCTAATAATAGTAGGAGATCCGAAGTAAGATCGACCTTCACCGATCTGTTTATTGGATGAAAACTGTTTTATAAACAATCTATTAAAATGTTTGTACTTAACATATTCCATGACGCCATTTTAGTTTGTTATTGTTTGCAGCGCGCGATTTTGCTCTTTTAATTATGGCATAGAGTAAAATTCAAATTTCCGTCAATACTACATTTACTATCACTATTGACGTTGGTGGAGAAAGCGCCTTTGCAGAGTGCTTAAAAAATTAAATTTACCAGAAATAGCGGGGTAGAATGGTAGGGTGTTGGGCAGCATTCGGCCAGTTAGTGAGACACCGAACCGTGCTGTAAACGCAGCTCGCACTTCAGCCTCGCACACCGTAGGCAGCTTCCTGTCCGGAGAGGAGTGAGAAGGCGGGCGGCCCAAAGAGATGTTGGGCATACTCGGAGAGGAGTACAGGGAAATGTCGGACATGGACCCTTGCCCGGATTGGCTCGCCAGTTGCTCGTAATTAGACGATTCCGGTTCCTGCAAAAAAAAATACAATCATTGAAGGCCTGATTATACGAGCGCCATCCCGTGGCTGGAGACCGTTATCAATATGGCTGCTAGCGTAGCCTGCACAAGCCAAGTACAGAGTTTTTGACCGGGTCCAGGTATTCGTTCTGCTATGCTGCAGTGTGTAAGACTTCGATATTTTTTGCGCTGGTACTTATCTCTGATAGTTGGCTTATGGTTAACGGGTGCCTCGTAAGGCATATTATGGCCCCGCCAGTTAATATATATCTATGACGAGCGCTTGTGCCAGCCATGAAACGATACCACCAACAGGTCGTAAAAAAAAAAATTATACAAGCTACTTTCCCAGCTCGGCATTGACCAGGCGACGAATTCTATGGGCTTTGCAACTGCAGACTTGTCGTGAATCCGATTATATACATAGTGTTATCACAGGCTATTTAATAATTACAGTTATCATTCGATTGATTTGTTTACATGTTCGCAATTGTGAGTAATTATTCAGATAATTCAGGAGGGGAGACGATGCTCAGTAATGTTCCATTTAAGAAGAGTCTGTTGTCCCGTCAAACTATTCCAATTCCCATAATTTCAACTAGTTACGATGATTCTGTCTAGTCAAACAATTCCAATTCCCTTAATTTCAACTAGTTAGGATGATTCGGTCTAGTCAAACAATTCCAATTCCCATAATTTCAACTAGTTAGGATGGATCTGTCTAGTCAAATCTTTATTATTCCAATTCTCATAATTTTTTAATCAGTTAGGATGTCACAATATGATTATTTAAACCCCATGTTAATTTTACATCTGTTGAATTGTAAGTAAGTACCGTAAACGTTTATAGAAACATGAAACAAATACACAATGATAGTAAGGTCGCCTGTAACAATTTTCCATACTCTAAAATAAAAAAATAAAAATATACAACTAAACTTACATATTAATAACAAATCTCAAATTAAATAGAAGTGGTCAAAAATAACGCATGCATGCACCACTAGATTAGATAAGCCCATAACAACTCATCCCGCCACCTGCTGCTTATACAGCTCATCCCTGACTAAATCCCATTGTCACACCAACCCTGGAAACATCGAAGCTCACCAAATATCTCAACAGAAAACATTTGCGGATGCGCCGTTGATAACTTCAGTTGCCAGCCACCTCCGGAGAAGGAGGACACACATAACCTGCATTGACTCCATCATAAATGAAGGAGAGGAAAGAATGTAAACGGCATTAATGCAGGCACAAGGTACGTGCATTAAAAAAACAACGGTATTGTAGGCGTTTCGGGAATATTTACACTCCATACGAGGAAAAGAGAGATGCAAAATGCGCAAAAGACAAATTAGACCCATACAACTGTAATGTACACCTCATAATTTAATATTCGTATGTAAAAAAAAGTTTAACTACAAGATAAATAAGTAAATCGATGAGTCTGTTTCCAAACATGTGCATTTAAGATGCTGTCGGAATACGTCATGCCAATCATTAACCAATATGTTTCATTTCCGATGTGATTATTTTTACCTCTTGAATGGGAGTGTTGCCTCCACCTGACGGGGAAGTTCTAAGGCCTGGGATCATCGAAGGAGAAGACCCTCCAGCATCTGGATTGCTGTTGGCAGAATCTGGAAGGAGGATATAACAAATTATTTTAAAATATGCTAAACTTCATAGCCAGGAAAATACGGGTGTAGCCGATTTCAAGATCAAACTTCATTAATTATTAAACTGTAGGTTAATTCATTATTTTGTCGACAATTTTGGGGTTGGTTGCAGTCCTGCAATTTTTAAGGAGGCACCACTCCAAGCAACGAACTATATAAATAAAAGGTGTCACCATTTTGCAACATGTAGCTTAGTAGCTTAGTAGTAAGTAGTAGTCTAGTAGCAAAGATTTGACACCTTGAATAAACTAATTTTTATGTGTTTAGGCGGCAATTTCACCGGCGAATTTACTTCATTTGTGATTGGAGATTTTTTGTTTGTTTTGTTTTAAGGAGACTATTATGTAGATACTTAACTTATCTATTATAAATTAAGTTATAATATGGTAGCAGACATTATTAATAAGTCCCTACCACATTATAACTTAATTTATAATAGATAAGTTAAGTATCTACATAATAGTCTCCTTAAAACAAAACAAACAAAAAATCTCAAATCACAAATGAAGTAAACTCGCTGGTGGAATTGCCGCCTCAGTGAAATGACAGTCGTAGAAGCGATCCTAACTGGCTAAGTTAAAACGAATTAGTTCACTCACTTGCTAGGGTCTTATTTTTGAATGCAGCGGCAGGACGTTGATTTCTCCGCGCCATAGGCGAGGCCCGTCTCTCTATAACGCGCTGCTTGAGTCGCACCTTGAGCAGGTTGGGCTCGGAAGCTGCAAATACATGCCACTCGGTTGCAGTTAGTTACACACCATCACAGATCTTGCTAACACTGCCTGTCTCCAACAATCACCCACCGTATGAATTTACCATTAAGAGTGTTCAAAAAAACAACTGAACAAAAATGACATTGAAGGGAATAACATAAGGACAGGTGATGGAATACAAACAATAAACTTAATATTGTACAATGTATGATCTACGGATCTAATTTTTTCATTGCGTCAGAGTTTTACTACGAGAAAAAATGTAAATGACTTAAGGCTACACCCTATAGCGGCCCCTTCACGGTCAGTAATAATGACATTACCTTATCAAGATGACAGTAATAATGATCGTGTAAGGTGGACAAAGTTGGAATGACGAAAAATAATGATAGGGATCCGGATATTCTGATCACAGCTGCATCATTACTCAATAGTACAGTAATGTCATTATTATTGACCGCGTAGGGGCCGCTTATAGAAGAATGCATTGGTCAGTGCATGCCAAATTCAGGCAAATTTTAAAAGAATCAAAAGTAGTTAAACAGAAATAGATAGGATACATGTTTTATATTGTGTTAGCGTGACTATACTACCTCATGGCTTTGTTAATAACTGGCAATATATTGTAGCTTCAAAAAAGTTAACATATTGTTGTATTGCTTGCATGCGATGGAATCACGATGGAAGGCAGACGCATTGTGTGCTGCTTTGCTACCATTCCTTAAATTTGTAGCCATAACTTATTCAAGACTACATTTGCGACTATGATAATATAATACCCAATGAGATACTATTTAGTCATAGCCAGAACCTCAATAACAGTCGTTGGATTTTATAAAACATGACGAAAGCAAAGATTGCATTAAAAATAAATTAGTTCTACTATAATTGAAGGCAGATTAAATTATGCGAGTAAAATAGAAATGGGTGATATTTGTTGGAAAGCAGACAGAATTCCATTTGCAACAGTAGTAATTTAGTTAAATAAGAACAACAACAAAATCACAGCAGCAAGTCAAGCAATCAGAATAACCTGTTAAAAAAATTGGTAGTAACATCAAAAGTGTGTTTAAATGATTTTGAGGTGACATGACGATCTCCTAGTTCCCCTCATTGCTCAAAAAGTCGGTAAGGAACACAGCACGGCATCGCCATGCATTGGTAGGTAAGATGGCGCCCCGTTCAGAATTCCTTACTGTTACTTTCCAATATTGTATCCGTTTTTTGGTCAAAATTCATGAACGACTCAAATTTTGTTTAAAAAGTATATTATTATTATTGTAATTAATTTTGTCTTACATAAGCAAAAAGATAGGCTATTGTATAGAAATGCATAAAGGAAAATCACCATGCTAACTTTAAATTATATCTGGGCAAATAAAGGTTTGATTAATCACAAAAACACACACACACACTCGTATGGAGGCAAGGGCAGACAGAAAACCAGATGCAACAGATTGAACGCAAAGAGTTAGAGAATAAACCGCGAAAAAATAAATATCTTTGAATTTTTAGATGATAAATAGAACATCCCCTAATAATACCTCCTTGTGTATCAACTTTTAATGGTAAAAAATTCTGTTCTAGTGAGCCTTGGCGGTGAATTCGTCATCTGAGGTTATGAAGGACAAAGATTGTTAGTCTGACGAAGGATTGCCTCCGAAACTGGTCACATTGATTATTATTTTTTTTTTTTTTTACTGGGGATCTTTGCGTTTATGTTCCACTTCCTAAGACAGAATTTATGTTGCTATGTTCTTGCCATGGTTCATTTATGGATTGATAATTGATTGGAGTAGGAGACAGCTTAATGGATAAATTTCGTAGACGTTATTTCAGAAGTGGCTCATGTACTCAGTGTAAGAAACGAGGAGGGAGAAGCTGGCATTCCAACGGGATGTGTTCTACAGCAACCTCGAACCAAAGAACATACCGTCAGCTTAGAATGAAAACCTCGTAAGTCGGGATTTCGACAAAATCGGGTTACTGTGGAATAAGTAAGAAAAACTCACAACTCACCGGCAGGTTGGCGGAAAAACATTCTATCTGGTCAGAAGCGTTCTCTAGCGGAAAATAGGAAAACTCGTGAATGGGCGCTAAGTGGACGAAATGCGACAGTTTTTTTCGTCTCCTGTAAAATTTGTTTTTGACGACTTACGAGGTTGTCATTCTAAGCTGACGATGTCTGACTTTCCATTTCATAACTAAGGTCCTTCCAACGCAATGCACTCACATTTAATATGTTCAATCTGATTACATGCTTGTTCTCTATCTCGATTATACCATCCAACAGTTAGAATTCAGATACCATACCTGTTTTTCTGAGAGGGAAGTCGTCGTCATAGCCTGAGGCGACAAGGTGGTTCAAATGGTAAGGGTGGCTTGGCGGGGGCGGCTCTCCCCACGGTTTCCCACGCAGAGGCGCCCCCGTCCCATTGGCTGCCGCTGCTTCTCTATGTTTCTTGTTCAGGATGAAGCCCTAGGAAGGTAAAAGGCGGTTTAGAGATTAATTCAAATGGATTAAATCATTGATTCCAATACATAAGCATATGGCATTAGCAGTCTATATGCTGTACGTCATTGACTCTAACGCTTTAAAAAAGGGCAAATGCTTATGGAGCACCATCTATAACAAAAGATTTTTTCTACCCTCCTCTAATATCTTTATACTATCCCAAAAGGGGACAATGTTGCAATTTAAACTTATGCACATGCATTCTGTGGACGAACTCCTTAGTGTTTGGACTGTTCATAGGCTACACATAAAACTCAAATGTACGAGTACAATAAAGTAAATTGACGGTGCAGTCCGCTAAGCTGTACGAAAGAGGCCATTTAGTCTGACCCAGTCGCCAACAAGCACGCATAAAGTAAGCGCCTGAATGGCTAATGCTGACAACTATTACAAACAGACCTTTCACCTTTTAACTGGCTTAGACTTAATGTCCACAATAAATAAATTTCCCACGAGTCAATGAACGTGAGGTCAGCTAATTCAAAGTCCACTTTGTTACGAGCTAAGGACACTTCAAGATGAAGTGATACCAAAATAAACATTCCCCCTGATCATCCGATCTCTTTTATTCCTACGCTGCCAAATCTATCCGTAACATAACACAGGATTACAAAAGGTTGCTCTTATTATGCAGAGAAGGTAATGATTACGGAATCACCAACGGCCATAACAAGTAATAATAATAATAATAATAATAATAATATATACGTGTATTTACAAGATCTAATCCTTACAATTTTTGTAATAGTTGCACTCCCTCGTACCGTGAGGTGTGTTAGGGTCACGCATTATCTTGGGCGGCTATTACACTGACAATCCTCAATGTAGTAGCCGCCCAATCGAAGTGGTAGGCTACAGCCTTACAAGCTTACAATTACTTAAACTTAAACATAGTGCTTAAGGCGCCCATTCCACATACGTCAATCGTCAATGAAAAATTGAAAAATGACGTTTTAGCAGACATTAAAGACATACTAAAAATTCTGCTACCACGTCAATTTACGTCATTTTTCAATTTTTCATTGACGATTGACGTATGTGGAATGGGCGCCTAAGTGAGTGCTTTCAAGTTGAATCTGCGGCAAACTTGGAAGTGTTGGCAGGGGAACATGGTGGGACATGATAACGTGCTGACACTATACCAGTCAGTCTAAGTGCTTGTCGAGTCCTGGTCACCTCCGAATTAATCGTGTGACTTTACTATGTTCCCCTAGTGGTTCGGAATCCACCATAATCAGGAGGTCCACCCTGTCAGTAAACTCCCCTTCTCAACAAGGTGAAGAAGTCTGCCCTTAGGGTGCTTCAAAACAGAATCACAAACAGGGTTGCTTCAAGCAGAAATGCTGAAAGCAGGCGTTGGAGAACAGAACCAGATGATTACGGAATCAAAGTAGGTATTGATTTAAGAATAGGAATTGTTGCACGATATGGTTTGGCCTTAAAGCCACTAAAAACCATATAAAGTTTCTGTTTCACCAAAATCCTCTCTCTGGGACTTTTCGAAGTAGATTGGGAAATGGACTGCACCAATTTGGTTCATATTGAGTTTAGGGCTCGTACGACTCAAGTACGATACATTTCCAATCTGGCTTACTGATAGTTTCTTTGTGACTTCAATGTTTAATGAACGTTATTCAATTAACAATTAATAGTTTAAACAATTACCTGCAGTCTTTGCTTTACTTCGCTGCTGGCAACAGCACTCTGCTCATGTTTGTCTTTCTTCTTCAGCGCTTCCAGTTTTTCCTTCTCAGCTCGCTCACGCTGTTCTTCTAAAATCCTTTGTTGTTCCCGGAACTCCTAGACGCAATTTCATCACTATTTATGGGAATTTTACAAGTCTACCTTACCAGTCCCTCATAATTTACAATTTTCGTATATGACTTATGATCGATTCCATTTTTACTTAACAGGACTACGAAGGCACTGGTAACTTAGCGTAACTCAAAGTGAAAAGGCTCACAAATACAAATGTATTGCTTGCATTTTCATCCATTCCAAAGAAGCAATTTTTCACACTTATTTCTAATTTTCGTAAAAGTTATCGTCTGTTATATTGTATATAATCACAGCCATTTAGCCTACTTCATGGACAAAAAAACGTAATTTAAACAAGCCATACATATTTGGAGCTCATTCTCATTATTTTATCATTTTTATCCTGAACTGATATTGGTATATACTACTATATATATATACGAAGTCGAAAGAGGTTCACCTTAAGGTGTAACTGCAACTGGTGATTATGTTGCTCCGCCAAAACCTGCTGTTGCGAATGGTAGTGCTGCAGCAGGACTTGTTGTTGTATCTGATGCTGCTTCTTTAGCTGTAGCAACTGCTGCTGGAAAGCCTGAGCATGGAGTCCAGGGTCCAGCGGAAATGTGTGGTGCTCGGACCGCTGCAGACAGGAGCCCTGTGGCCCGCTGTCACGAGCCATGTCTGCAAAAACGAACACAACGCTGTAGAAATAAAGTACACTAAACCATCAAGTAAAGGAAATGCAGTTTTCATGCATGAAGGAACGTGAAAAGTAGGTTCGAAAGAACCAAATTTAAATGAATCATGTGTCTCCCGTATGCTAGGAGTGCAAACCGATTGGGAAAGGAAAAATTCGGTCGGAATCAAGATACAAACTCTACTCACGTATTTCGACTCATAGGTACTGTACATACTAGGTAAAGCCTGAAACTTTCACTAAAATACAGCACTTATATCACGTAACTAAATTTAGACATGACTACGAAAATCTACAATAGATTAGATTAAAAGCATTGTCTTGTAGTGTGGTTCATGGGCTCGGGGTTACAACAGATAACTGCTGTTGAACTTCACTGCTAGGTAATTCTTTCAACATAATCTAATACTTATGTATAAAATTTAACTCATTTCGGTTACATAGTATTGTGTTCATAAGCCCCGATTTTTTTTTTAATTCTCAGTTTTTGATATAATGTGCTGTACAGGTTGGTTGCCTCAACAACCTGTATTAGTTTAATAATTAATATATCATAGAATGATGGAGCAAAAATATTCAGACTTCAGCAAGCCTGAATTGTCTGCAGGCTGTAATGAACTATTGAAAAGACGTAGCGGGATTCAAAAAATATTTTTGGCGGGCTGGAATGTCCCATCGCTCCAATATAGAACTCTATATTGCACGGATTGCAACAGCCTACTTACCAATATAAAAAGGAACAGTTGTCAGAACCGCTACTAATTTCCCACTAATCACGAAGTCCCTTAAAAACAACTACGCCCTGCCTAACCAGCCGCATCTAAAAATAGCGATGAGTTTTGATTGTAAACCTCTGGGAATGTAATCACCAGCAACTTGAATTATCAATCAGACCAACTAGATACCACAACGTGTAAATATCATATCCTAAAGCCATATTTATAAGCCCGTACAGCTTATCTAAGTTTACCTTCATTTAAGCACATCAATCCAAGCCTAAACACCCGAAAGTTGCAACGAAAATAGATTTTACACATAGGTGATGGATCCGGAAGCCTCAGTCTCAGCCTGCGGAGGCAGTATTCTCCCATTAGCTAAGAATTGGACGCAGTGTCAGATAACTAATAGCTCAATGGAAATAACCACAAACCGTTTATATTTCCCCTACAATCCCACACAAATTAAAGATAGTGACCATTTAGATAAGTCAATGGAACTCGCCTCGCGGCTGACTAAGCAGCGCTGGCTGGCGAATCCCGAACGAGTCCATCCCGTGACTTTCGGGATTGACAAGAAATTAAGTAATTATCGAAAATGAATGAAATCCTATAGTTCAAAAATGCTATTAATTAATTAATTATTTGTCAAAAAATTAAGATTTAGTAATTTAAGTAATTAACGAAAATGAATGAAATCCTATAGTTCAAAAATGCTATTAATTAATTAATTATTTGTCAAAAAATTAAGATTTAACAGCAAAGATAATAACAATAGCGTAACAAGTGGGGGGGGGGGGGGGGGCGTAGGGGGTGGCCCGCCCCGGGCGCCAAATTGGACAAAATAGTCAACATGCATATTAAATAACGAAAGAGTACAACATTAAACTAATTAAACCTTTAAAAATAAAAATCTATAATTATATAATATATAATATAACCCCACTATTTGAGGCCTCTTTTTAAAAAAATAAAGGACACTAATGTCATTAATTTAAAAGCTGCGTGTACACGTCCATGAGAACGGCTATCCCCTTTTTCTAAACATTTATGAAAAGGGGGGGGCAAATGAAACACCGCCCCTTCCCCTCCTTCGAAAACCTGTCGTTACGCCACCGGATAATAATATTTATATTGTATTCTCCTTTTTAATACGTACAACACGTATGCTAAGTTTTTTAAGTAAGCCCTGCGAATCACGCTCTATTATCTATATACAATGATTTACTATTGTAAAACTAAACTGAGTCACAACAAAAAAATCAAGGTAAGTTCACTGAGGCTTACAAATGATATACGCGAAAGCTCGCATCGCATACATTATTAGTAAGAAGACTCGCGTACACTTGCACAGTATGCCTCAGTCAACTTATCGCGAATTTTCTGCGACGCATGGCCCAACTCCGCGTATAGTTTCACTATAGTCGGGCACTTGCGGACATTCGCAGAGTGTTTGTTTTTGTTTTGAATGTTATTAATTAATTAAATCAGCTGAAGCATTTAAATAGGAAATTATGTTTTGCGGATTCCTGTACTTCGAAGGAAAGAGTTGGTACCTCATATGTGTAGTTTGGCGCACCCAAGACCTTATAATCTGTACAAAACCGCATAGCGGCCTTAGTGTAATACTGTAGGGACAGGGAGGGATAATTCCTTTTTGTTAAAACGTATAAAGTACGTACAGTAGATGTTTTTTGCTTCCAATTTTGCATCTTTCTATGACTAATTTATAATGTACTATTATACTGCTAATCTTAGTCTTCAACCACCTTTCCCATGGCGAATTGCTATCCAAGTCCCTCTTTGCTAGTCCTCGTCATCTAACCAGAAAAGGGGCGCGTATAGTTGAAAATGTACACAACACAACACAAATATATCTTAGAGACCATTACCTAATCAGACAATAGTGTTTATTAGAAGCCCTACCGAAAACAATAAGCCACTTATAACAGCACCGTTCACAACCACCCACCAACATCAACTGACAGTTTAATAATATGGTAGTATGGATGAGTAAAAATAGTAGGATGGCGTGAACCTGAGGAACACATGTCAAACAACGTGCTTTAATTATACGTCTGAGGAAGTCTGCATTTCTAGTCACTGCTGAGGGTAAAAATACTGGCAGCATTGCATAACAAGTTATTTTTACACGTTATACGGAGACACGTGAAAGGAAATAACAATGAAATGGGAAGAGTCAAAAAATACACATCATATTTTTTTATTGATTTATTTAAAAGGCACGATTTATTAATATCATAGGACAGAGGTCACCGAAGCCATGTCACAAATGTACCTACTCATCAGGGGCGTAAAGTTGGCGGGGGCACGGTCCATCTTGCCCCCCCCAGCTCTATTTGGGGGGGGGGGTGCTTTGCCCCCCCCCCCTAGTCTCGAACATTGTAAGACGTGGTTCATGGAGACCTCCGGGCCCCTTTGCAGCAATATGAATGTAAGCATTCCTTTATTAGCTTTGTAAAATCTACAGCTATACTTTACTACTATTAAAATGCGTAAAACTCTACTATTTTGCACTTTCCAGACATATATTTAGTTTTACTATCCGTCTCTTCGTTCAAGCTCAGGTGAGGGTATAAGCTATCCGTATTTCGGCGGAAAACATGTTCAAAGGGTACTTATCAATTTACATGCAGAGTAAAAAAATTTCCACAGCCTGCAATTTTCAAACCGAAATTAATTTTTAATGTGACATTAGAAGCAGTATGAATTAAAGTTTCAAATGAGTATAAATACATATTTCAAATTCACCTCTTTACCCCTTAACACGAAGGGAACACAAAATTTGTAAAAAAATACGCATTTCCAACAATCCCATTTGAATAAAAGCAATGTTTTGGGCTGATAAGGAAGGCCTATTTTAATTTAAATTATACCCATGTCTCGTCTATTCTTCCTCTTTCAAGCCATACTATATTTGTGGTGATCAAGCAAGGGGTTTGGCTTTGGAGGTGTGAAACGTCAGGGGGTGCGCACGATTTTCAACAAAAATAGGCCTCTTTCGGCCGCGTTATTACTTTCTATAAAATGCACGATTTATTAACATAATAGGACAGAGGTCACCGAAGCCATTTTTCCCAGATGTAGCTACTCATTGACCTTATACATAGGCTACTGTAGCTTATATGGAATCCTGCTGGGGCAGGGGATATTGAAGGCAGTAAATTTCATTTAGTTTTCTTAAATAGGTAACAAGTTATTTTTACACCTTATACGGAAACACGTGAAAGGAAATAACAATGAAATAGGAAGAGTCTACAAATACGCATCACATTTTTTTATTTTTTTATTTACATAAAAGGCACGATTTATTAACATCATAGGACAGAGGTCACCGAAGCCATTTTTCCCAAATGTAGCTACTCATTGACCTTATACATATGCTACTCTAGCTTATATGAAATCCTGTTGGGGCAGGGCAGTAAATTTCATTTAGTTTATTTAATAGCCCGGTCAAGATAGACATTCCAAATAACCAAAATTCCGATAGAGCCAAATTTTGGCACATACCTTGGTTTTACCATTATAAACAAAATGCCAAAAGTTCCCAAAGATCCCAAGTGTGCGATAAAGGTTATTTAGGGTCAAAGGTCACAATTTTTTTTCCCTCGAAAACGGTAAGTTTTATCAAAAATATCTTTATACCAAATCTGTAGATCTTCACCATATCGATAAAAAAGGAGTCTAGAATTTTTTTTTCCAAGGGCCACCATTCCTGAGATATCGCGCTTGTATGGGTCACGCCCCACATAATATGCACATACAACCACGCATATACATATTTAGGTGCTTAAGCATGCATATTCTTGTCTCTTTCATGTATAAGCTACACTATTCATCGAAAATATACTTCTTCTACATACCCCTTAATGCCACGTTCGCAAGGGGGGGGGGGTCGACCTGAACCCATTTCCTGAACTCGCCCCGTTCGGACGCTAACGCCTTGAGCTCGGCCATTGTTTTCCCTCCGGCTCCGGCGAGCTGTTCAAGCCTTTCCGCAAGGGTTATCCTCGGTCTGTCGATGGGTCTTCTTCCTTGTGGCCTTGCTTCTACCAGCCTCCAGGTGGTCCTGTTCTCGTCCATCCTTTGGACGTGGCCGAACTATTACAGCTGTTTGTTCTCCATTCTTCTCTCTATGGAATCCACTTGCAGGTCTTGTCTGATGCGGTCATTTCGGATTCGGTCACACCTTGTTCGACCCTCAATCCGTCTAAGGCACTTCCTCTGAGTCGCGTTTATTTTACTCAGGTCGCTTCTTGTATGTGTCCAGCTTTCGCTCCCATAGAGGAGAATCGGCACCAAGATGACTTGTTGGACTCTGGGCTTTGTCTTCCGTTCGACTTCTCTCTTGCCAAAAAAGGTGTTGCATATAGAGAAGTAGGCTGCTGTAGTCTTTTGGACTCGGTTTCATATTTCGGTCTGGAACTCGCCTGTCTAGTTCACTGCTGTGCCCAGATAATAATTATAATTCTCCACTTGCTCCATTGCCGTTGTCCCATGCACATTAAGATCAGCGGGTCTACCTGGTCATCTGTGCTTCCACAACAGGGGCGCAGTTTTGAAAAAGTTTGGGGGGGGGGAAGAGGGAGGTGACCCCCCCCCCATTCCTGAGATATCACTCTTCCAAGAGTGCCAAGACTTACTGTATTTTTCTTCAAATTTCCAATAACTCAGCTGTTTTATTTTCTTATTTTGGTCCATGGACCACCTGATATATGCATGTGGACCACCGGTGGTCCAATACCAGAGTTTGGGAACTACTGCAGTGTATAGTAAGGGACTGTATAACGTCTAAGACTATATAAGTGTAGCCTATATTTTATTTTATTGCATATTTTTTATATTTTATAAAGTGTAGATTTTCGATGAATAGTATTGTTTATAAACTTTTTGACCCCCCCCCCCAGACTTTTTCAAAACTGGCCACCCCTGTTTATAGATGAAAGAGACATGAATAGGCATGCTCAAGTACCTAAATATGTACTGTATACGTGGCTGTATATGCATGTTATGAGGTGTGACTCTTACAAGCGCGATATCTCAGGAATGGTGGCCCTTGGAAAAAAAATTATAGACACGTTTTTTATTGAGAATTGAAAGATCTACAAATTTGGTATAAAAATATTTTTGATGAAACTTACCGTTTTCGAGGAAAAAACAAAAAATCGGAAATTGTGACCTTTGACCCCGAATAACTTTTATCACACACATGGGATCTTTGGGGGACTTTTGACATTTTGTTTATAATGGTAAAACCAAGCTAAGCCTATGCGACAAAATTTGGCTCTGTCGGAATTTTTGTCATTTGACCACTATTTTAATGTCTATCTTGACTGGTCTATATAAACAGGTACCGTAGGTACCTGACGCCGGGCCCTGACTTAGGAATTTGCCGGCCCGGGTCTACTCAGAATTTGGATACAAGGATGAGTAAAAATAGCAGGGTGGCGTGAACCGGAGGAACACGTATCAAACAACGTGCTTTAATTATACGTCTGAGGAAGTCCGCATTTCCAGTCACTGCTGAGGGTAAAAATACTAGCAGCATTGCATAACAAGATATTCTTACACGTAATACGGAGACACGTGAAAGGAAATAACAATGAAATAGGAAGAGTCTAAAAATACGGATCACTTTTTTTTATTTATTTATATAAAAGGCACGATTTATTAATATCATAGGACAGAGGTTACCGAAGCCATATTTCACAAATGTAGCTACTCATTGACCTTATAGATAGGCTAGCTAAGCTAGGGCAGGGGATAGTGAAGTCAGTAGGTGAGGTAACTTCAATATATTTAAAAATCATTAAAATTCCATTCTATCTAGTGTACGCTGCAACCATATGGCCAAGTGAGGGGGGGGGGGGGGGATCGGTCCGGACCCCTGGACCCCCCTCAGGCAACGGCATAGGATATCCCCTATCCCAAAGCACTGAACTAATCGATGGCATTGCATATTCTAAATCGGACAGACCAATACATTAATACATTAATGGCACAATGCATTTCAGCGTGAATTTTCTATAGTTTTTTCAAAAAATAATTTTTTGCACAAAACCAAATGCTTTTTTGGGAAAGGAACCTGTCCGGTTTTGTTACTCAATTTAACACCTAATTTAACACCTAAAACATGCCTAAAGGTAGAAAGATAGAAAGGTTCCGCAGAAAAATTATTTTTTAGTCAATTTTCATGAAAATTGTGTTATTTTTATGTTTTTACCCCCAGAAGCAAACTATCAAGGGGCAAGCGACCCCCCCCCCCCCCCCGCATTTTATTAACATTAATAACGACTCGTAGTTTGCCCGGAAATCGATGAACAGACAGAGCTACAGACAGACAAGACATTTCGTAAAAACCAATTTTTTGGGTTCCTGGAGCCTCATAACGTGTAAATTCGGTGAAATCTCGGAGTCGAAAAATTTGACCATCACAAAGCGTTCCTTATACTGTTATACTACGTATAAATTGGAAAGCAACAACGTGCTTTAATTATACGCGTGAGGAAGTCTGAATTTCCAGTCACTGTTGAGATTAAATACTGGCAGCAATGCATAACTAGTTATTTTTACACGTTATACGGAAACACGTGAAAGGAATTCAATGAAATAGTAGGAAGTCTACAAATATGCATCACATTTTTTTTTTAAATATATATAAAAGACACGATTTATCATAGGGCAGAGGCAGTCCTGGATTTATAAATAGGCCGTATATGCCCTGATTTAGGAATTTGCGGCCCTGGGCTACTCAGAATTTGCCCCCCCCCCCCCTCAAACCAAGTCAGGGATTTTTTTTTATATTCCTTTTTCCCTCTTCATAATTCTTTTTATTTCACAGCGTTGCTTTTTTATTTTTTATTAAAGTCAGCTGGAGTCTGATACTCCAGTGAGAATTTACCGCCCCCACTTACAGAAGGCGGTTGCGTGAGCGGATCTGGCGTAAAATAAACACAAGGAACGCTTGCGATTTGTTTATTTACATAGAACGTATTCTCTTTTAGGGAGATTCATCTACCTATTGAGATGGCGACCAATGTTCGACTTTCGGAAAATTTCTTCACAACTTTTCATTTCATGAGCCTAAAACCACCCTCCGTTCAAAATGTATGTCGATTTTAGGAAACACTCTAACTTCCGTAAATATTATCCGATCTTGATAAAAGTTGGCGCAAAAATTGATCATACACATGTCTTGATCGAGTTCGTTAACCAGCTAGATCCAATATTTAGTTACAAGATGGCGGCCGATTGAAACCTTGTATAATTCATATCTCAGTTAATATTGGTCGCAGAGGAATGAATTAAAATCTGACTAAAAGTCCGTATTATTATCTACGATAACGGTAATCACCACTTTTTTCGACAAATCAACCATTTCAAGATGGCATCCAGTCAAAGTGAAAATAATTTGATAAATAAAAGTTCATTGTGGTTCGAAATTTGGAACACAAGAGTGTTTTGTGTGTTGATGTTGTGGTCGGGAAAATAATGATGTATTTTTTATTTGTAATTACATAGTACAATACATAGCGTAGGAAGCGTATCAGGCACGTAGCCAGGGAGGGAGCTTTGGGGGCTGAAGCCCCCCCCCCCCGAAATGTAAAAAAAGGAAGAAAAAAGGAGATTATTATTGTAAATGAGTGATATGAGTTTTTGTAAATATTATTATGGAGCTGATTTATTAATAAAAGACCCGCCGTTTTATTGGGGGTATTCTATACCCCCCCGAAACGAAATTGTGCGGAAAGATCGACGTCTTTCAACAAGAATGATAGCTGAAATGGTAAACAGTAATAAAGAAACGGTGCGACCAATTTTGCACGGCGAACTGAACATGAAAAAAGTGAGTGTGACATTGGTAAGGCGGGGTTTCCACCGACCGGCTAGGGCTAAATACAATACGGTGACGTGGTAGCAGACATTCAAGACTTATGCGGGGTCCACCGACCTCGCATTGCAGAATGCAAATGACATTGACGGAAATGTTTATTTTACTCTATGCCACAGTTAAAATTGATCAATGATCATAGAGTAAAATCACAAACAAACTAACTAAAATTAAAAATGGCGTCATGGGATATGTTAATTACAAACATTTTAATAGATTTCTATAAAATAAAATAAAACATTTCCGTCAATGTCATTTGCATTCTGCAATGCGAGGTCGGTGGAAACCCCACCTAAGTCTTGAATGTCTGCTACCTCGTCACCGTTTTTGTATTTAGCCCTAACCAGTCGGTGGAAACCGCGCCTTACAAAAAACCTTTCACAGGAACAGAAAGACCGAACAAAAAGAGCGGACCAACAGGTCACTGCGTTTGAACATGCCCCTTATTCCCAAAATCTACCCCCTGTGACATCACTGACATCTTCCTTTTCCCTAAAATCAAATCTACCTTGAACGGAACACGTTTGACGCTTGGACTTTGGAATCGATGGATGAGGTGAAGGCGGAAACGGCGGAGCGCTCCGCAGCCTCACACCTATTGACCTGCAGCGTTGTTTTAAACAGTGGAAGATGAATATGCAGCGTTGTGTAGATAGGGAAGGGATGTATGTTGAAGGTGACAATTAGTAAAAGTCAGTAAATGTAAATAAATAGCTTTTACGGCCCCAGTCCGGGCACACCTCGTACACTCCCCAAACTGAAGTTATCCAAAAAAATTAAAAATGTTCACTTGGACAATATTTTTGTGAACTTTCGTGCCGAAATTTAACAAATTCATTCAAGTAGTTTGTCCCCAAAACTAGTTACAGACCGACACTTCGTAAAAACCACTTTTTGGGGCCCTGGGACCTCAAAAAGTGTAAATCCGTTTGAATCTCGAAATCGATCATTTTGAACATCAAAAAGCTTTCCCTATACTAACGTAAATATAGGAAAGCAAGAAGTAATGCTATAGCTTACCTTTATGGGAAATGTGTGGATAGGTGGGGCTAATTTCTAAGCCGCGGAACGGCGTGTCTTCTGAAACAAAACATAAAATCCGTTCAACATCCAAGGTCAACACGGAACAGGTGAGAGCGCAATCACCTTTCATAGGGGGAGCTACAGAGGGTGTGTCAAAAAGTTTTTCATTGACACAATTCCATACGTACTAAATTAATCACTACAGTGACTACATTCCTGTGCTTTAAGGAAATATCAATGAAAGAGTTAAGTTAGGTTAGGTCAGTATTGTAAGGATGAGTGGAAAGATTCTGGCTTTCATCCAGAAGGTTACTGGTTCGAGCCACGCTTTTGCCGCCAATGCTCCGTTTACAGCTACATTTTAAATAGCAATGCATCTACTCTTAGTTATCCAACTGTTCCATCATTACAACAGAAACATTTTACTGGTTCTAGTTTAACCCATTCCTATTTCGAAGACGCCAATATGTGTAAATAAATAAATACAGAACCGGTCCAAGTTTACTCGAACATGCTTTCCAATTTATGAATTAGTAGGGAGCGAAAATGATGAATTTCAAGGTAAATAATTTTCCTATGGTTAAATTTCGGATATCTCGGGGGGGGGGGGGGGGGAGTCGTTCACCTAACGTCACTGGAGGTGACGTAAATTCTAGATAGGACAGACCAACACATTACCACACAGCAATAATGGCAGGGCACGCAATGCATTTCAGCGTGAATTTGCTTTCATTTCTTAAAAGAAAAGGTTTTTGCACAAAACCAAATAGTTTTTTGGGAAAGCAAACTGTCCGGTTTCGTTACTCAATTTAACACCTAAAACATGCCTGAAGGTAGAAATCATCGATAGAAAGGTTTCTCAGAAAAATTATTTTTTAGTCATTTTTCATTAAAATTAAGTTATTTTTTTACCCCCAGAAGCAAACTATCAAGAGGTAAGCGACCCCCCGCATTTTATCAACATTAATAACGACTAGAATATATGTGGATTTCAAAGAAATCGTTGGAGCCGTTTTTGAGAAATAATTTTTTTAGACGTTTTTTGGAGTTTTTTGAAAATAAAACCCCCCAAATTGAGTTAGCCCAAAATAAAAAAAAATGGTCCCGAGGTATGATTTTTGTGAACCAACATGTCCAATTTCACACAAATCTACCGAGTAGTTTGCCCGGAAACCGATGAACAGACAGACAGACAGACAGACAGACATACATACAGACAGACAGACAGACAGACAGAGCGACAGACAGACATTTCGTAAAAACCACTTTTTTGGGTTCCTGAGACCTCAAAACGTGTAAATCCGTTGAAATCTCGGAATCGAAAATTTCGACCATCACAAAGCTTTCCTTATACTACGTATAAATTGGAAAGCAATAATAAATTTGCTATCAGACCTAAACGTCCAATAAAATGAAAATCATATCCAGAAAATTTGAGCACAATTTAAATTCCATCATGGCCACAATTTTATTTTACTAAGTTAAGTAAAATAATTCAATATAATTCAATACAATAATGCCATGTTACAGCGTTTTCTTAAGTCCATATCGCAAGGCAAGGGCCCGTGTGCGACTTATACTATCTGGCTATGGAGGGAGGGGGGGGGGGGGGTGGAGTGTTTACGGGGTGGTATACTTTTATGTTGGTGGTAGTTCGGTCTTTATCCATTTTGAAACAATTGAAGTTTTTTAATGACTTTATTTGGATTGGTAGTTTATTGTAATAGGATATGCCTATATATTCAGATTGGTGTTGAGATCTTGTGGTTCGAACAGTTTGTTGTGTGAAAGGATGTGTGTGGAGCCATCTTGTGTTGTGTGAGTGTTGTACAGATTTTAAGTTTTGTTTTTGATTGCGTACTAATATTATTGAGTTTTTTATATATAATTGTTTAACGTCTAGGACATCCGCTAAAATGTATAGGTCTTTGGTTGGATATAATGTCCCCTTTTTATGTATAATTTTTAGGATTGTTCTTTGTACGGTATTGACTTTGTCCGTTACATTTTGGTAGGCACCTCCCCAGGCTGATATTGCATATGTTAGATGGGATTCCGCTATAGCGTAATAAAAGGATTTAATTAGAGGTTCTTGTGCAACGTTACGAAGTTGGATAAATTTATATATAGTTTTTCTTAGTTTGTTGGCAACCAATTGAGTATGGGGTTCCCATTTCAATTGTTCATCTATTATGATGCCTAAGTATTTCGTGTTTTCAGTTTGGATTATGTTTTATATGGACAAGTTGTTGGTACAAGCGTCTCTCTTTGACGAAAAATCAACAAATACGGTCTTTTCCATGTTTAACGATAATCTATTTTTTTCTAACCATTGTTTGATTAAGTTAAATTCTGAGTTGGCTAGTGTGTATAGATCATGATATGTATCCGCTATGCAGGTGATACAGGTGTCACCGGCAAAAGCAATTATTGATTCGAATCTATTTGTTTCTAATAAATCGTTTAGATATAAATTGAATAATAATGGTGCTAATACTGTGCCTTGTGGAACTCCGAGTGACATTATTTGTTCCGTGCTTATTGTATTGTTGATTTTTGTGCATTGTTTTCTATTCGTTAAGTAATTTTTGATGAGATCCCCAGCTATGCCCCTGATCCCTAGTTTGTTAAGTTTTTCAAGTAGCCGTGCGTGGGATATTGTGTCGAAGGCTTTTTTGAGATCCAGAAAAATTGTCAAACAATGTCTTCTTTTTTCGCGGGCTTCGTGGAGTGTTTTTAGTAATTTGTTGATGGCGTCACTTGTGCTTTTCTAAATCCAAACTGATTTTTTGATACAAGTTTAAACTGATCACAGAATGGGTATATTTTCTGGTGGATTATTTTTTCAAATATTTTGCTTATGTTGGATAGCAGTGAAATAGGCCTATAATTATTGATATCTGAGCGGTCTCCTTGTTTGAAACATGGTATAATGATAGCCTTTTTTAGAGCGTTTGGAAATATTCCTGTATTTAGTGTCTTGTTTATAATATGTGCTAATATTTTGCTGATATTTGGTGCTGTTATTTTTAATGTTGCCATAGAAATTTCATCATAACCCACGCTATAGCCTTTTTTCATGTTTTTTATTATGTCCTGAACGTCTTCGTGTGATATCGGGGTCAGAAATATAGTATTAGGCTTATAACTTATTTCCACTTCAGGCGTTGGTATGGCTGTTATATTGTTTGCTAGGGAATGACCAATGTTTGTGAAATATTCATTAAATGTGTTTGCTGCAAGTTGTGGATCGTCTTTCACGTTTATCTTTCTGTTTTCAGTTTTTATGGAATCTATTCGTTTCTTTTGTGAGCTATTCTTTCCTGAGAGTGTTAGTTCATTGACAATTTTCCATGTTTTTCTTATATCGTTTTTTGACTCTTGGAGTTTAGTTTTATAGTAGTTGTTCTTTTTTTCCTTTATTTTAATTTTCAGTGCTTTGCTGAATTTGTTCTTATGTTTTATTAGTATGCTATTATACGGTTGTCTTTTGCATTGTTCATGGAGTTTATCTCTGTATCTGATATCTTTCACTAAGTCTTCTGTTATCCATGGTTTCAGTATTTTAAGTTTGTTAGTTTTGTCATTCTTAGATTTTATTTTGGTGTTATTATTGATGTGCTCTTTAAATTTGGTAATGAATTTATTGTAACAGTTATCTGGGTTTTCTTCCCTTAGTGCTTCTGTCCAGGTTTCAATTTTCAGGGTTTCACAAAGTTGGTTGTAGTCAATAATTGTAGTTATCTGGGCAGGTTGTTTCTCTTTGTTTCTCTCAATATACAGTAGACATCCCAGTAATCATCAACTAGACAACTATAGAGATAAAACATCTGCAGCCCACAGATTTATAGCAAATTACAACCAAATTATAAAAAAGAAACAAAAGAAGAATGAAATGAAAAGTAATTTTTCAATAGGTTATAGTTAGTGATTTGTACTGTATAGTATTTTATAATATTGTGTTTCAGTATAAATAGTAGTGGTGTTGTTTGATTTATGTGTAATTAGGTACTATACATAGGCAACTCTTCGCCGGCTTGACCATTTCACTTGGATGTGGAATAGCTGGAAACAATAGAGATGGTCCAAATTGCACGGATGAAAACTAAAAAAAAAAAATTTCCATACACACTGTGCATGGCAACTATCCCAACTTTTTCCACAGTCCTTCGTTCCATACGAAGGAACGGGGAAGGAAAAGGGGAGGGGGACTGGGATAAAGTTAGCGACGGGACCTTGGCGTGACCTTGGATGAGGAGCGGAATTCCCAGCTCAGGGCTACCCCCGCTCCCCCCCCCCCCCCACTCCCAGTTCTTGCTCACGCATGTTTCGCACACTGCTGATGGGAGTTATGACGATGCCAATTTGCAAAACAAGACTTGGCACCCTTCCGACCTCGTTTCGATGGGGCTTCCCAATTATATATTCAACATGCTTTCGAGCCAACATTACAAATTATCATTTATCACTACTATTTTGTACTAATGTACCCTGCCAAGGCGATTGTAGAGACAGAACCCAGATCATACTTTCTTTGATTTGGCTTTAAAAAAAGGCGTATTTGTATTAAAGAAAGGAAGGCATGGGAAAGAGGACGTGGAACTCCAGTCTCTACCTTGCCGGGGTGGAATGCAGAACACCAAACCCGTGCCCAAGGCCCCCCCCCCCCCAAAAAAAAAAAAAATGATCGGATGGTCATTGTATTTACAGCCTCACAGGTGAATCACTACCGATGTATCATTTATAAAAAAAATTGTTCTTGCCCCCCTAAAAAAACCTGGGTACGGGCCTGCTGACCACTGCATGAAATTCGGGTATGTGCACTCAATGAAGGTTTTGACCGATACATTAATTCTGTATCTACGAATGTCTAGTCTTGCATGTCCATTGAAAAAATTTAAGGCATCCCGAAACAGTAGGATCAATATCCAAGAATGATTGGTGGGTTTTCGTATGTCGCAGTATCAAACTTTTAAATTGTGATGTTGGCAATACTGGTGTTAAGTTAATCTGAAAGCGGCATTGTAGGCCTGCAGCGCGAGAAAATATTTAAATAACTGGTACTCCGGACGGCCCCCATTTACTGCTGGATGAGCCAATAAATAGTAATGGGGACAGAGGGGCGATAGCCAGTGGGGAACAAAGGAAAAAAACATTATTTTTTTGTTGGCTTTTCTCGCTTTTTTTTTTTTTTTTAAATATATAAAAAGATTATTTGCATACAAATAATTCAATGAATGTATCCGAATAACCTCTTCAGTCGCCTCTGAAGGTAATACCTGTGTTGAGTAACGACAGGTCACCGATCGCATGATGTGTAGAGACTCGCACAAGTACGAACAAGCTACCATTATGCCATCGAAGTCATTGGAACGAGGGCCTTTTGAATATTAAAATAAACATCATGTTTCATACTACAATAGTAGCGTCAGGACACAACTGTGAATGTTTTTATTCTGAGCAAAAATTTGGGCGGGCATAGGGGATGAATGGGGGAGGAGGCTCGCGTGCCCTCACGGCCAAGGCTACATTGATTTCACCCCTTACCACTCACCACCAAGGACAAGAAAACCTACCAGCTCGATACCGGAACATAGTCCTAAGGCCCAATGCACAAAGGCAGAATGCAGATTCAACAGTACTGCGGCAGTCCTGCTGGCAGTTGGGTGCCTAGTAATATTAGGCCCGGTACACACGCACGAGATTCCAACGTCTTTTTGCTTTCCAATTTATACGTAGTATAAGGAAAGCGTCGATTTCCGGGCAAACTGCTCGGTTGATTTTGATGAAATTCGGCATGTAAGTTCACTAAAATCATACCTCGGGACCATTTTTTTTATATTTTGGGCTAACTCAATTTGGGTCGGATAGGGCAGTCAAACATATCTTTTAATTTAACAGACAACTAACACCAATTGGCCGCAGTTCATGAACTTCCTCGGGACTACCACACCAATCGTTTTTTTTTTGCCTTCCAATTTATACGTAGTGTAAGGAAAGCTTTGTGACGGTCCAAATTTTCGATTCCGAGATTTCAACGGAATTACACGTTTTAGGTCCCAGGAACCCAAAAAAGTGGTTTTTACGAAATGTCTGTCTGTTCATCGATTTCCGGGCAAACTACTCGGTCGATTATGATGAAATTCGGCATGTAGGTTCACAAAAATCATACCTCGGGACCATTTTTTTATTTATTTTGGGCTAATTCAATTTGGGGGGGTTTTATTCTCAAGAAACTCCAAAAAACGTCTAAAAAAATTATTTCCCAAAAACGGCTCCAACGATTTCTTTTAAATTCACATATATTGTAGTTGCCATTAATGCTGATAAAATGCGGGGGGTCGCTTGCCCCTTGATAGTTTGCTTGTAAAAAAATAAAAATAACTAAATTTTCATGAAAAATGACTAGAAAATAATTTTTCTGCGAAACCTTTCTATCGATGATTTCTACCATCAGGTATGTTTTAGGTGTTAAATTGAGTAACGAAACCGGACAGGTTGCTTCCCTAGAAAAGTATTTGGTTTTGTAAAAAAAAATGTTTTTTTGAAAAAATGATAGAAAATTCACACTCAAATGCATCGCGTGCCCTGCCAGTATTGCTGTGTGGTAATGTGTTGCTCTGACCTATCTAGAATTTACCTCACCTCCAGGAAAATTATTTACCATGTAATTACTCATTTTCTCTATCTATTAATTTTGATAAACTGGAAAGCATGTTCGAGTAAACTCGGACCGGTTCATTTTATTGTAGCCATAGGGCTGCGGAAGATTTCTCATCGATTTCTGCAGCTGGTGTGAAGCCGGCATACGCCACCTCATAGAAATCTTCTGAAATAGACTTAATGGTTTCGTACTAACCATTCACCAAGCCCTATGTCTGCAATTGAAAGAGACGTCGGTGAATCAAGACGGCAGACTCCGTCCGTGTGTACCGGGCCTTAGTAACTCCTTGACTGTACCACCCTTAAATTCCGGCAAAATTTGAAATCCTTTACATTTTGAAGCGTAACTTCATATGGCGGGCTCTTGAAAGCTGGATTGCTGACTTTTTCTTGTGGGCACAGAAACAGAATATTAACAGGTAGGAGGTATAAAGAAATCTGCTAAATCAGAAAACGAAAACATTGCTCCCACCAAGTAGGAGGACATAAAAATAAGAGATCATTGGTCGCATTAGAGGTTGTCCCTAGTTAGGTGTGTTAAGGTGCCCATTCCATTGACCGGCTAGGGCTATTTCCAACAACGGTGACGTGGTAGCAGACATTCAAGACTTAGGTGGCGTTTCCACTGACCTCGCATTGCAGAATTGACGGAAATGTTTATTTTCCTCTAGGCCATAGTTAAAATTTATTAATGATCATACAATAAAATCACAAACAAACAAACTAAAATTAAAAAATGGCTTCATGGGATATGTTAATTACAAACATTTTAATAGATTTCTATAAAAAGAAAAATAAACATTTCCATCAATGTCACTTGCAATCTGCAATGCGAGGTCGGTGGAGATGCTACCTAAGTCTTGAGTGTCTGCTACCACGTCACCGTTTTGGAAATAGCCCTAGCTGGTCAATGGAATGGGCGCCTAAGTCGAGTTAAGTTAATACTCACAAAACTAAGCCAACCAGCGCACTTCAGGGTTGGTTAAATAACCGGCGTTGCGATCGATAAATTAATGGAATGCCGCCATAATTGTATAGACGGTGAGTAGAATTTTTTTCTATTGCGATACTATGTCAGAAGTTTAAATAAAAGTAAATAAAAGGAAGTGAGTACGGAAGGCCGTAGGAAAGTTTTGGGGCAAATAACTTGTGGCAAAGTTTCTTGTGAAGCTAAAAGAATTTGACAATGCGGCACTCACAATGTGTGGTGACTTGGACAGCACTTTTAACTCAGTAACTAGATAACTTCAAAATTGTGAATACTCTTAATAATTCATTAATGTCGTAAGCAATAAATAAGTCGCCAACTCGGAAACTGTCAGCTTAGTAGGAGCGAATGTCGAACAGCTTTCCAAATGTGGGATCCACTGAACCAAGCCTTCCTCAGAAAAATATGTTTCTCGCATGGACCACGAGGGTTGTTTGTTTACAAGTTCATTACTCTCAAACATGCGTTAAAAAATTCGACACAGATTAGCTACAAGAACATTATAATAAATGTAGAGACAGAGAAAAGCTTTTATGTTCCTACTAGGGTTGCCAGGTATCCGGTTTTTCGTAATCCGGTGAAAAAATAATTGTTTGACCGGACAATGCTTTGTCCGGTTTTTTCGCTCGGGTGTGCAAATTTTTTTTCTGGAGGACAGAACGAAATAATTTTAAAAATCTGATACTGGCTACTATGATAGAAAGTTCCTTAAAATTCACAAAATTCAAGACTAGATAAAATGCCCTTTATTAGAAAAATTTACACTAAATAGAATGGCCCATTGACTCCCTGTCCGGGTTTTATGCTTTGTAAATCTGGCAACCCTAGTTACTACCAAGGCTGTAGCTAATGAGGCCCCCCCCCCCCCCGAAATGAAATGGCTTCATACTAGATCAAATCGGATTTTGAGAGGAAAAATAAAAACCACTAAGTAAATTCCAATGAAATTTCGGAAACCCCCCCCCCCCCCCAAAAAAAAAATCCTGGCTGCGGCCTTGGTTCCTACAATACATAAACAATGAAGAATTAGTTTCCTATTTACAGGAGCCACAGTTGAAATGACAAAGAAGCCAACAAGTGTGGGTAGATTCAGCACAATTGGCCGGTTTACATCGAAATTTCCGTGTTTCTGACCCCAGCAATCAGCGAAATGAGCCTACACACTAGGAGCAGGTTAGGGCCAACGTCAGCCCACGAAAATAGCAGCAACTGATTCAAACATTTTGATTAGCGCGTTTCGCCGTTGAGCTGCTGCCAACAGGCAGTTGTCACCATAGAGTTTAGGACCCGCTGACCCCCGTACACTATTTGAAATAGATGATCCACGTGTTTCCCCTCCGCATAATAACAAAAACAAGATATTTTTAATTTCTCATCAGCAGCCATGGCACAAAGGGAAAAGTTGAAATTACACCGAGATAATGGTTAATAGTTAGTGGGTTAAAAACAGCTTATGGATTAGGCGGCAATTCCACCGGCGGTTTTACTTCATTTGCGATGAGATTTTTTGTTTGTTTTATTTTAATGAGACTATTATGCAGATACTTAACTTATCTATTATAAATTAAGTTATAATATGGTAGCAGACATCATTAATAATAGATAAGTTAAGTATCTACATAACAGTCTCCTTAAAACAAAACAAACAAAAATCTCAAATCACAAATGAAGTAAAATCGCCGGTGGAATTGCCGCCTTAGTTTTCAATTGATTTCTGGATGATGAGAGTGGTGAAAAATTAATTTATGTACTTAGAAAGTTTTATAAAGGATGTCAGGTCGAAGAATTTGCAAAACTGTGGCCAGTTGGTGTTTGTGACGGTCACACAATGTACATAAAAATGTACAGGAGCATTTCTAATAAACGATGAAATCTTTTTATAGCCCTACGCTAGATATTTCCTGTGAAAATGGACTGTGGGGGTGGTCTTTATAAATCATGCGCTTTACAAGCCAAGTATTGAATATATTTTTTATTAGGCTCTGTCATGGTTGCATACTACTATTACTAGTATTTCATCAAGCGCATCCCTGTTCTAGTCATCATCAAGGACATAGTCATTTCATGTTCAGCCACCAGCCAGCCATGTTGAATCCATGAGAGCAGAGCATGTTTCAAACTGCGGCAAACTTGATAGATGAGACAATGCCAGTCAGTCTACGTACGTCTCTAGTCTTGGTCACCTCCGATTTAAGCGTGTGACTTTACCATGTTCCCCAAGTGGTGAATCCACTAGAATCAGGAGGTCCACCCTGTCAGTCAACTCCCCTTTCCCCGAGGTGAAAGAGTCTGCCCTTGGGGTGCCTCAAGTTAACACTCACTCCCCCACCAGGCTGACAGGGTTGCTTAAACCAGAAATGCTGAAAGCAGGCGTTAGAAACAACAACATGATGCGACGCTCCCATCACTAACAGTGACAGAAACAACAACATGTTCAAACTAAGTATAATTTATTGCTAAAGAAACACAGTGTTTCGTTTCGTTTAATTTCAAGTCAGACAGTTACGAATATCAATTCGAATGGTAATGCAGCTAAAACAACTATATTCTTTGTAATGACATAATTGATCGATTTACATGAAATATTAGCATACCAAGGTCAACCAAGCGACAATCGCTAAGGTAAGCTTGCCTATTCGGAGAAAATTGTAAGGAAAATCCGCTCACATCAGGAAACTAGAAATCCCGAAAACAACATAAATTTGGTGGTTTACAACTAAAAACGTGATAACATATTAACCTCACGTACTATATGAAAGATTTAATTATTACTGACGCTCGTAATAAATTATTTCTCTTATCTAATGAGAAAATATGCAACGTTTAAAAATAATTTTAAAAAAAACCTATAATAAACAAAATTGGTGTTGCTTGAGAGTTAACTTTGATGGAGATTCCTATTGGGAAGCCCATAGTAGTATCAATCCCAAGAAAATTTTAATTCTAGGGTATTGAGGACACAATAATTGATGAATAGCGTTCCAAATAATTGTAACAATTATATCAGAAACAGGAAGCTGCAATCTTGTTCGCGTAATTAAGAGGAGACAAAATGTTTTTAATGGTCTCGCGGGTCACCACGACCAGTGAGAGATTAGTTACAAATTAAGAGTATTCTTCGTAACAGTAAAGCAGTAACTTCTTGAGTGAATAGGTGATTCATCCAGAATAGCATGGGAAAAGTACAATACAATACAATATATATTTCCTTTAAAGTACACAATACATGCAAAGTATAAGATAAAATCGTCAGAGTGTCGTCAAAATCAGGTAGTTCTGTCTTTGTCATTGTGCTAGTGCCTCAGTGACAGTGTAGAAAGCTTTCTCTAGGAGATGGTTTCTAAGCATTTTAGGGAAGTTAGAAGCATTTTTCGCCGCTTTCAGTTCAATCGGGAGTTTTCTAAGGTAGGCGAAACCTTGTAGTATATGATCCAGTCGCTCACACTTGGCTGTGCGTGGCGCTGGCCTTACAAGGTCTCCCCGTTGCCTCGTGTTGTAGGTGTGAGTGTCCCCGTTTTGTTTAAATGTCCCCCACACCTCAGGCTTTAAGATATGTAAGATGCAGCTAAATATGTATAGACTTGGGGCTGTCATGATTTTTAATGATTTGAAGTGAGAGCGACAACTGTCACGAGGTCCCAGTTTTAGCATGTAGCGCACTCCCCTCTTTTGAAGCCTGAGTACAGCGTCCATGTTCCCTACGGAGGTCCCTCCCCAGGCCAATATGCCGTAGTTTATATGGCTCATTACAAGTGAGTGGTAGGCCTGGAGGGTTACCTCTGGAGGACACACAGAGCTAAGGCGCCTGACTACAAAGAGGCCACTATTTAGTTTTTTTAATAGCTCAGCCACGTGTTTATTCCAGCTTAAGTCCTTGTCAACTTGCATTCCTAAGAATCTGACGCTGTCGGTTGCAGTTACTGGTTGTCCTGCTATGCATGGGTATATGTCAAGCTCAGGTTGGGAGTTAGAGAACACAGTTAGTTGCGTTTTTGTTTCCTTTAGCAAGAGCCCATGTGTGTCAAATTCGAGTCTTATGTCATCTAGCTTTTTAGTGCACATTATCGCAGTCTCTTCTATTGAAGGACCAGTTATGATGAGCGTTGTATCGTCCGCGAACATCAGCCTTTCGTTTTCATTACTTTCAAGTAGTGAGTTGACATAGAGTAGATAAAAAAGTGGTCCCATAACGGAGCCTCCGTATTGTATTGACTCTGTAAGCCATGGGCATGGCTTGTCGAAATACAGTAATTGACCGCATCTACCTGTTCCTGTAGTCCTCTGGTTCCGAGCCATACAGAAGGTTTAGTAGAGTGAGTGAAGGGGTTTCTCAGTTTGTACCACTCATTAGAACACCGACGTCTTTTCTGCTTCAGGGCAACCAGCATTAAGGCTGGGAAGCCCAAATCAGTACTTGAAACCATTCAAAAAACAAAAAATCAAACTGCGAACCGCACTGCTTCACTTCACCGCTTCATCTGATGAGGGTCAAGGGAGTTTTGCCCAGATGATTGAATGAAGTACGCTTGAAGCTTGAACAATAAGTAGTAATTTGCTGAAGCAGTATAATCCGGTATAATAGGCCGTGGTCGATCTGAAAGCTTACTTCCAAACACTTCGTCAGCATTTTTTTTTTTTTTTTTTTTTTTTTTTTTTTTTTTTAAGGCGTGGGACTCTTTCGAGTATTTGCGCCGGTCGGTGTGTGTGTGTGTGTGTGTGTGTGCGGAAGTCATGGGTGTTTTAGAATGGTTTTGTCTACAGTCTACAGGTGGAGCATGACTCCGGTCTTGCTTAGAAAGCTTAATGTTGCCGTGACCGGCCCATGCTTGTCCCCTAATAAGTTTTTATTAATTTTTTTTAAAGATAAATCGCATACAAACAATTTAATGAATGTATCCGATTGACCTTTTCAGTCGCCTCTGTAGGTTATTACCCGTGATGAGTACGACACGTCTCCGATTGCATGGCGTGTAAAGACTCGCACAAGTGCAAGCAATCTGCGGTCGACATCATCAAAGGCAGATTATATCTCGGAGGCAGCATTCTGGACTGCTTTATTGAGTAACTCCACGCGTGAAATTTTTTGTAATTATAATAATTGTAAGTAGCCATACTCAGCACGGGGCACAATAGGCCGAATCATGCGGCTGGGGAACATGGGTGTACATAAGGTCCACTAATAAAGAAAGTCCTTACTATTTGCAGCCAGAATTACAACAAATTTCATATACTAAATTTGATATAAGCAGAATGACCCTCAACAACAGAAAAAAAATTCAATTAATTTTGGCAAGGAGTACCCAGTTTACAAATAGCAGAAGAGTCCAGTGTAATGGCCCGTAAATGTCCACACTACACGGAACGGCGAACGCTTTATGAAACATTAACAATAACATTGCTGTACACTCACCATAACGCAACTGGTAAAGCATTTTGCAAATGCAACTGCGACCAACAACTTCAGACTGACCTGAACAACTACGCGAAGGACAGTAGCCCAAATTGTGCTAAATAGCCTAAATAGTACTAACAGAATCGTTCAGTTACTTAAGGCATGCATAGAGTAAACAGCTTTGCTGGGAAACCCCACGGGGCTAAATGCTAGTACAGGGTGGTCTATGAGTTTTGACATACAAAGGCAGAATAGTTCGCACGACTCAAAAATTTACAACTCCTGTTCTTTTTCTTCTTTCTTTCTCTTCCTTGTCCAGTATTCCCTGGACAAGGAGCATATATTACAAAAAAATTCAATAAGTTACATAATAATAACATCCCGCACCCCCAAGCTAGCGCTTATTTTATCTTCGATGGCCAGGTGGTAACGTGCTTCCACTTGTGCGAGTCTTTACACGCCATGCTATCGGAGACGTGTCGTAGCTCAACACGGGTAATAACCTAGCGAGGCGACTGAAGAGGTCAATCGGATACATTCATTAAATTGTTTGTATGCGACTAACCTTTTAATAAAAATAAAAAATAAATAAATAAAAAAATAATAAAAAATTGGGACAAAAGGCTCATACAGCGCTGCTAAACAGGGCTTAAATAATAATAATAATCTTAATATATGATATTATAAAGAATACTTGCTGTCAGTTGATAGAGGACATAATAAAGCATATCTAGCAACATGAACTTCAAATATAATAAATATGGTCAGTTCAGAAAGAAAAAAAAAATAGTGTCATCCGCTTGTGATGCATATTAGTTCCCACGCTTTTACAGAATTATTTCCAATTTATTTCATTTTCCAGTAACTAAGTATGTATGTTAACTGTAGGTTAATGACAAAATGAAGAGATTGGATAGATATAAGTCGCAGCTTCTTGTACTTCGATATTGACCATTTCTGCATCATCTCAAAATTAGTCAGTGTTTACACAATATTTTCATTTATTTATTGCTTTCCTTTTTATACGTAGACTTAGGAAAGCTTTGTGATGGTCGATGTGTTCGATTTCGAGATTTCAGAGGAAATACACGTTTTGAGGTCCCAGGAACAAAAAAAAAAGGTTTTACGAAATGACAGTCTGCTGTCTGTTTTAGTTTCCTCAAAAACGGCTCAAACGATTTTTTTTTAAATTCACATCGTATATTGTAGTCGTTATTGATGTCAATAAAACTCAATAGATCACTTGCCCCTTAATAGTTCAGTTCCAGGGGGAAAAAAATCATGAAAAATTACAACAAAAATTCTGTGGACATTTTCCATCGATACTTCCTAACTCTATTTGAATAACAAAATCGTACAGGTTGTTTTCCTAAGATAATTTTTGGTTTTGAATATGAAAAAATATTTTTTTGAGAAATTCTGGATAATTCATGGCCCAATGCATGGCATACCCTGTCATTATTGCTGCATCTTATATTGGTGTACCCGTTCTTGACTATCTAATCATTCCATCGATCTTTTCCGGGCTTTGGGATAGGGAAAGTCAAGGCAACCTAAATGTAACCCTGTGACAATTATTCACCATGAAACTACTAATATTATCTATCTTCGTACCTATACTAATCGATAAATAGAAAAGCATGAGCCGGTTTGCTCGTACCGGATTGAGTAATGGAACCAATTTTGGGGAAAACATGTCCAGTGGTCATCTTAGGATTCCTAAATATGAGCCTGAAGGGAAATTAATGCGAAAGGTTGTGAAGCCGTTATAAGATACGGCCCAGACAGTAGCGACTGCGACTGGGTCAACGTCTCAACGAGCGGGCGGTACGCGGACTCTGTAATTTTCAGCGAGCGATAATTCGCCGAATATCAAACTGATTGAAACGGTTCGTGCAAAAATGCGGATTGCCCCGGGGCCACAAACTCGGCCGTGCTGTGTGGCCCACCTCTCCCCAACTTTACTTACCAACTCTCTTCAGTTTTCCTAAAGTAGCTACACGTCACACTAACTATTCCACTTCGCGCTGTTGACATTATAAACCCCGAGAAAATTATTACAACCCGGCCATGGCCCACCTCTTCCAACTTCACCTACGAAATTTTATCTGATTTATTATAATATGTAGGCAAATAAGCTGTCACTGTTGACGTTGTAAGTGCTGAGGGCCTCAGGTATAGCCTGCTCCTTGCTGGTGCTATTTCAATGATCTCAATGGCCGTTTACATGATACTACTAAAAACCTATCAGAATATGCAGGTCAGTAGGCAAGTCCGTGAGGCGGTTTTTGAGTGGCTATACGATAGGGCCTGGGGACGAATGATACCCGGACTAATAGCGAGGCAGCCGGCCGCCTTACCAAGTTGAATCCAGCGGACCAGAGCAGGTTCAAAGATGCAGATAACTTGGTCGTGTGCACAATGCCGGTAGGGAAACATGGTAGGACTTGTCCTGGTCACCTCCAAACTAATCGTGTGACTTCACTGTGTTTCCCAAGTGGTTCGGAATCCACTATAATCAGGAGGTCCATTGTCCTATGGGCCCACACCGTGGCCTGGGACTGTGTCCAACCATACTACTACTAATAGCGAAGCAAAAACATGACTTAGTTCAGGGGCTGACACAGCTACCTGACTGAGTTAAGGAAAGGTGTAACCAGACAGACACAATGTAAAACCTCAGGTTACAATAGTAGGTGAACGGGGTTACAATAAGCCAGGGGCTGCCAAAACTCGATCTAACAATAAGAAAAAGCCCAAAGGAAAATATTATAAAACAGACAGCGTTTCTCAGGAGAAAGAAGTTCATTCTTAAATGTGCGAGATTTTCCAAAAATATTTTTGAACACTTATTCGGCATGACATGCGTGAGAGTGCCCCAGACAGCTGTCACATCTAAACAGAGAGACCGCGGTGCAGACGAGAATTGGTTGCTTTGAAACAATTACGACTACTGTATTCCTGAATTAATAAGTGATACATTGCTTAATGTTTAGGTACAGCAGGAACATCAATGTTCTCATTAATTTTTAAAAAGAAAATGACATTGACCCAAAGATCGTTTCTTCTAGCGAATGTTTTTGCTGGTAATAAAATGATTTACTGCGGGTCATCCGTCCTCTTCGGTCTTCAGTCACTCCCTTCAATCGCAATCCCAACAAGTTAAATATATAATCCTTTCTGAATTCTTAAGTCTGTAATCCATCCTTTTAGTATATGGTCTTTACAATACTTTCGTGTCTCTTTATGCCCAATCCGAAGAGATCGCCCATACGCAATTGAGACAGTCAATGCCAAAGATGTCGGTCAAATGACAGACCTACATAAATAGGCAACGGTTATCGCATCGAAGAAAAAAACACCAGTGACACAAATAAATGTGTCACAGTGATTTAAGTTTAAAAAATTTAAAGAGGGCAACAACATTAACTGTCAAGGCTACACTCTTTATCACCATCACCGACAGCTCGTCCCGAAAGTCAAAGATCAACAGTTTCATAATACAATATTATCAATATCAATTATTGATGTTTTTCATTAAAACAAAAAAATTATGCTGTGAGACTCCGTCTCATCTGACCTCTCGAATGACCGGCCCACCGAAGACCTGCAAAAATTGACTCATCTCCCACACATCTCAACCATGGAAGTTCTCCAATGAATATAGAAGCTAAGACCAAAACTACTAATATGCAAAGAAATTATGAAATTTTTTAAATGTAGACAGTTGAATCCAGTTATAAGCATAATAATTGTAAGGTATATTATGTTGTATACAACAGTACATTATATTATGAAATTGGAACTATGAAATATTGAATAATAATCATGATGATTTACTAATAATAGTTTTAGGTTCATTTAAATCATATTTGCTGATATTCCAGCAGGCTGATCATGGCGATTTTAATTCCGGGGGTAATATAATACCGTGTCACGTGATGGGATTAATTCAATTGTTAAAAAAAGCAAATTTCAGAATTTTTTAAATTGTGATGTTTGCAATACTGAAGAACTGAACTGACGCGCGGCTACCGTAACAAATATAAACAGCAAATATAAACACATGTCGCCCTAGAAATAAACAAATTTTAATTTTGAATTAATACATTAAGGATTATAAATAATTTTTCTAAGTCTAAGGCAGAAAAATGAAGATACTCACCAAAAATATAGCTGAAGATCATTCAATTGTTTAAATAGACACAATTTGAATTTTCTGCGCTTGCGACGGTTACCAACATCAAAAATTAAAAAAATCTTGAAATTTGCTTATCTTTTATTGTAAACAATTGAATTAATCCCATCACGTGACATGGTATTATATTACCCCCGGGATTAAAATCGCCATGATAAGCCTTCAGAGCTACACAATTTCTTTAGTTGGGCGGGCTACGTAACCTTGAATATAAAATAATTTGCAAACTATGTTTCGGAACCCACATTAAACTGTAGGCGTATTATTGTATTTATCTAAAATACATTCAGTTCTTCTATGTTATGGAATAATTATAAAAAGTAGGTACCAACTTCCAACTATCCAATAATTGACTACACAGTTGCTTAGGCACTTATTCCACCTACGTCAATAGTCAATAATAAATGTGGTATTGACGTGGTAGCAGACATTTTTAGACTGTCTTTAATGTCTGCTACCACGTCAATACCACATTTACTATTGGCGTAGGTGGAATAAGCGCCTTAGAAGGAAAAACTTGAGACTGAAATCTTGATAACGTTATATCAGTCTATTTCAGTAATAGTGAGCCATATTACTATACATTGTTTTAAGCCCATTGGTGACTTCTAATCTCATACAGAACAAAGCATACTTATAGTTTGCGTTAAAAATAGAATAATTACTTTTCAGATAAAGGCTACACGTTCTCAAATATTATTTTATCAATTAAATTAGTTGGTACAATAGGTCACTGGTTTCTGTTCATAGCGTTTAAAAACAGGCGTTTAATTTAATATTGATATGAAACATCTGCCGGGGAAAAAAAGAAGGGGATTATAAGTGTAGTTGTATCAACTGCATATTTCCATCAACAGCATCCTTATTATCCCGCAAATTAAGCTCACATAGAGAATGAAAGAAAAACCTCCCACTACACCAAAAACTGCCTGAAACCGCTTCACATTTCAACTGTCAACGGCAGCAACAAATTAGGCGGGTATTCCACATACGTCAATCGTCAATGAAAAATTGAAAAATGACGTAACAATGACGTAAATTGACGTGGTAGCAGAATTTTTAGTATGTCTTTAATGTCTGCTAAAACATCATTTTTCAATTTTTCATTGACGATTGACGTATGTGGAATACCCGCCCAACCAACTGTGTTCATATCAATTCAGTGCCACCAATAAAACCATTTGCCCCATAGGGTCTAATTAAACATCAAAATTAACTGCTGTAGGATTGAAACCCCCATATTAAACAATAAACATCATTGATGAATATGATGTGTTTCGGGTACTTAGTATAAACAACAGAATTTGTAAATACTGCTGCTACCAAAGAATTATAATCTAATTTTAATTTAATTAATTTAATTTTTGGCATTGCGTCGTAATCGTTTAAAATCACTCCATTAACGCTAACAAAATAAAATTACTTAACACTACTTTTTTGATCATTTATAAATTTTACTTAAGAAATCGCAGTAGTAAATTTTGTTATGTCTACTTTATAAAAAGTTACTAAACGGTTTTAAAAGTTTAAAAAACAACGCCATAGTCATGTGTCGCAATGATTTACTGCTGACGTCATAAACAACTGCTCACATCTCCCGGTAACTGGTTGTTATTAAGTCTGGTTATTTCGCAGTGAGTTGGTGGATAGTCAACATCCGGGTCACTATTAATGCCGCAGCCCACGGCAACGTAGCTATATTTAGTGGAGATTCCGAGAAAATGGTCCAATTGTCAGAAAACGGGGAGACTAACTCCAGAACTTTAAGTGTACGAGATACTGTTATACTGGCAGGGACATGGGTATGGAGTCACGTAGCAAAAGATTGTTGGGACACTAATTCAGTTGCTGTTGTTTTTTAATTTAATAAATTTGATTTGATTGGTCCCTTCTGGAAAATCGTTAAAATATTGCTTCTAGTTTATTTCTTTAATTTACTAATGCACTAGTCGAAAGGCTTACATGAGGTCGATAATAATTTATAGGAAGACCACGTCACGACTCGCGGGTAAGCGCTGAAGCGAATTCAATTTACAGACCAGAAGCTGCAAGGACCGTCAGGACTGAACAGCTCATAGTCTAATAACCACGTCTTCTTATAATAAATACATTCCATAAAAAGCGTTTTAGAACAACAGTGTCCCCGACCATAAATTATAGGTACAGCAGCCGTGTGGCACACATTGCATAATCATACTGTATTTTTGCACAGTTTGTATAGTATTGTGAAACAACAATAATAGTTAAAAGGTCTCAGGTTCGAGGAACCAATGATCGAGTGAAGAGCAAGAACAAAAATATGATTTACACTGATAAGAGAATGTGCTTGTGCGCTAAGAAATGGGTTTGAAGGGATAACAGAGGCCAGAGGGTAAACACGAAGGAGGCGAATATCTCAGGACTTGGCGGGATTCGAACCCACGATCTACGCCTAACCGGGGCGTCGTCTAGAGGTCCCGCCATGTCTAGATTGCCTGCATCCTCTGATATCTGTTAGAACGAACCTCTCATTGAAGAATGCAAATGACATTGACGGAAATTTTTGTTTTACTCTATGCCATAGTTAAAATTGATCAATGATCTTAGAGTAAAATCACAAACAAACAAACTAAAATTAAAAAATGGCGTCATGGGATATGTTAAGTACAAACATTTCAATAGATTTCTATAAAAAGAAAAATTCAAATTTCCGTCAATGTTATTTGCATTCTGCAATGAGAGGTCGGTGGAAACCCCGCCTAAGTCTTGAATGTCTGCTACCACGTCAACGTATGTGCATTCTGCAATGAGAGGTCGGTGGAAACCCCGCCTAATGTTAGTATTATATGTCATACAATGCTACAATATATTGGTACTGGAAGTAGTGTTGATTGGTCAAAAGCGGATGGACATAGGATTGGAGAAGCCTCAAACGTCTGGAGTTGATTACAGATGATAACGCATTGTACAATAGTTCCCAAGCCAAATTTCCAATTGGATTTAATATGGTCATGACATTGGTCATAACTTACGTTGGGAAGGTCCCACCAACGTACTTACTGCAACTTTAAGCAGAATTAACTGTGTTTGCCAGTTGCTTACTACAAACCCCAATTATCGTACATGTAATGTTAACATGTGCCCATGGCTACTATCAAATGAACATATCTTGGCTGATTTCAATGTGCCATGCGATGACTTGGTAGTGCAGGAAAACGCCAGACATAGTATAGTGCCCTACAATTTAGCCAATTTCAAAATAGCAGCAACACAATTTCCTGTCGCAGGAAAATTGACAGTTATCATGACCACATTCCAAGAATCACGATGATACAAAATGCATTCGAATTGTGAACACAATGGAGCGTCACTACCAACGTCAGGCCACGCGAACGCCCTTCACCTTGTATACTTGAGTTAATTATATATGGCGTGCAGCCATAGCCTACTCCATGTAAATACAGTACATAGCACATCCAAAGCGCCTGTCATCTACACACAACATGAGATTTGTGACTACACAAGACCGTAAATGCTTCTGCAGTGCTCAGCTCCTTGCACACAACGGGGCATATTACACGATTAGGTTGGACTTGGAGTGTTGGACACGATGATGGCCGCGCGTACAAGATACCATCTACGCCGCTTCTGCTTCCAAGGGGAAGGAAACACCGATCACCTATTCAGCTGCAATGGCATGGAGCTGATAGAGGTGGACAACACAGGGGGGAATGGCTTAGCTCTACTATGCGCCACTGCGTCAAATGGCCTACCAGCGCTAGCAGAAGATGAAGAACTATCCACATTCCACGTCAAGGATGAGGGCCCTAGCAGCAAGGACTTTTGTGAGATATCAAGATATCAAGCAGTCGGCATCATCTGAGCTTTGACTCATGTACTAAGTAAGTAGGTAAGTAAGGAAGAAATAAGCATCTAACTATTTAAGAGGACGCGCTGACTAAAAGCGCACTCTGACCATTGCCGGAAATCGGCGAGACCACGTAGAACACAACAGTAATATTTGTCGGCCAACCACAATCCCTATTCAGTTCCATCATCACTTAAAACGTCATGGTTAGAAATACTGCAAGGCACTGACTGTCATGCAATGGTAGATAGGCGGGGTTTCCACCGACCTCTCATTGCAGAATGCTGTCTTTTACAACTTAAATGAGCCCAATCTGTAAAATCTTGTCTTGTTAATTAAATACAAAGTAAGAAGCCTGTAAAAACAACAGATTTTGTGGTATTTCCTACGGGACGTACACTCTTACATTAAGCTTAAATTGACGTAAGTTAAAACAAATTACACCGTTTGGTGGCAACTGCGTTTATTAATCTTAAGGCGCCCATTCCACCGACCGGCTAGGGCTATTTACAACAACGGTGACGAGGTAGCAGACATTCAAGACTTAGGTGGAGTTTCCACCGATCTCACATTGCAGAATGCAAATGAAATGTTTGTTTTCCTCTATGCCATAGTTAAAATTGATGAATGATCATAGACTAAAATCACAAACAAACAAACTAAAATAAAAAAATTGCTTCATGGGATATGTTAATTACAAACATTTTATAGCCCTAGCCGGTCGGTGGAATGGGCACCTAAGAGACAATAGGACAGCCACAATACATTTTTTTATATTTATATAAAAACCGAATTGACAGGATTCATGTAGAGTAGTGGTACAGACTGCGACTTTCACCTGAAAGGTTGTTGGTTCGAGTCCCACACTATCTACATTTTTTGCCCATGCTTCGGAGGGCATGTTATGCAGGCGGTCCCGGGCCTTCCTAGTTGAGTGTAAGAGAGGGCCTAATTGACCTAACTAACCTGGCTTAGAAATAGAACAAAAAGTGAATTTTTTATTTATTTATTTCCATTGATCATTACAGCCATATACTGTAAATGAGATGTCATAAAGTAGAAGAAAGGTTTCTCTAAGTTTTGAAATATATTTATAATGTGGCAGTCACTAACTCCAATTGATCACAGTTTAGGAACTTTTTCGGCCTGGCATCCTCAGTGTCCGATATGTTTTACAAGTTAAGCTCAACAACTGTGGTCAATTGGTGTTATTGACGCCCATATAATGTGCTTCCATCCAAATGCAGAGTATCTTTTACTTTACGACATTTCATGCATAGCTCATAGCTCTAATATTGATACTTCTTGTGAATTTTCCCTCCTCCTAGGCTACTATTAAGACATTTTACAAGCCTGTAGATGCTTATCCTTAATCCAGTTACTGCCACACGAAATAACCTCAACACTAGCTAGGCCACATAAAAACAAGACAATAAAAAGAGATACAAGCAACATTAAAAAAATTAAAAAATAAACATACGTATTAAACTGAGTGCATTTTTACTCATGATACACGAACAGGACCGGCACTTGCATTATATACACTACAGACAGCGGGGAAAACACTTACTTGAGCTAACCGTACCGAAATTTAATAAGTCAATAGGCCACCAAGAAACAATCTAGCATTCCAATGTGATAAGAGGAGAGAATAGTGTTTGATAAGAGCCGAAATGAGCTTTGGGTCGCACGCACGACTCGTGAAACACAGTGCACTCGACACAACTGACGGACATGAGTGGAGTCATACAGACACAAACAAGCGGTGCAGGGCCGAATCGAGGACAGCAGATAAAAATATCGATGCCACAATGTCTGTACAAAATTTTCCCATGTTACATGGTTTTTAATTATGCGAAATAAAATGAATGGTCAAAGTGGCGTCTAATATGGCGGCTATTCCACTTGTCAATATTCCGTCATTTATGCATCAATAATAATAAGTCCATATTATAACTTAATTTATTATAGATCAGTTAAGTATCTGCATAATAGTCTCCCTAAAACAAAAATCTCATCAATTATCTCACAAATGACGGAATATTGACAAGTGGAATAGCCGCCCAAGTGCACTAGTGAATTTTGTTGTATTTTTGTTGCGAATATAGGGTCTGCCTGCCTACATTTACAATTGCACATTTATTATTTGCACTGTACACTATTTTGCCACATCAAAATGGTTGAGAGTCAAAATATTAATTGTAATTATTAACTGATTTATTTTTAATAAATGTCTCATCTGTTTTTTTTTTAATTTAAGAGAGGGGGAAGCATTATTAATAAATAAATAAATATTGACTTTTTGTTCTATTACTAAGCCAACCTAGCGGAGTTAGGGCTATAAAGCCCTCTCTTACACTCAACTAGGAAGACACGGGACCGCCTGCTCTACATGCCCTCCGAAGCATTGCCAGAAAGTTTAGCATGTGTGGGACTCAAACCAACGGCCTTTCGGATGAAAGTCTGAGTCTGTACCACTACACTACATGTCCTGACACTATAAAGGTAAAAATAAAATATCACAATCGTAGTAGTCACAAATGCCTGAACAAACAAGAAATTTTTCTAAGCATTTCGATTGGCCACAATTTTTGAATTAGATTGGTAAGAAAAGAACGATTGGTGTGGTAGTCCCGAGGAAGGGGTTCATGAACTGTGGCCAATTGGTGTTAGTGTTCTATTAAATAAAAAGATATGTTTGAGTGCCCTACTGTATATTCCCTGTGAAAATGGACTTTGCGCCAAAACGGCGGCAATTCCACCGGCGAATTTACTTCATTTGTAATTTGAGATTTTTTGTTTGTTTTGTTTTAAGGAGACTATTATGTAGATACTTAACTTATCTATTATAAATTAAGTTATAATATAGTAGAGACTTTATTAATGATGTCTGCTACCATATTATAACTTAATTTATAATAGATTAGTTAAGTATCTACATAATATTCTCCTTAAAACAAAACAAAGAAAACATCTCAAATCACAAATGAAGTAAATTCGCCGGTGGAATTGCCGCCTAAGCAATTAAAATAAATTACTATAAATAAATAGAAATCTATATAAAACGAAACTATGGGTAAATTTACATGTTTGCTTTCCAATTTATACATAGTATAAGGAAAGCTTTGTGATGGTCGAAATTTTCGATTCCGAGATTTCAACGGATTTACACGTTTTGAGGTCCCAGGAACCCAAAAAAGTGATTTTTACGAAATGTCTGTCTGTCGCTCTATCTGTCTGTCTGTCGTTCTGTCTGTCTGTTCATCGATTTCCGGGCAAACTACTCAGTCGATTTTGATGAAATTCGGCATGTAGGTTCACACAAATCATACCTCGGGACCATTTTTTTTATTTTGGGCTAACTGAATATGGGGGTTTTATTCTCAAAAAACTCCAAAAAAACGTCTAAAAAAATTATTTCTCAAAAACGGCTCCAACGATTTCTTTTAAATTCACATATGTTGTAGTCGTTATTAATGTTGATAAAATGCGGAGGGTCACTTGCCCCTTGATAGTTTGCTTCTGGGTGTAAAAAAATAAAAATAACTATATTTTTATGAAAAATGACTAGAAAATAATTTTTTTGTGAAACTTTTCTATCGATGATTTCTACCTTCAGGCAAGTTTTAGGTGTTAAAATGAGTAATGAAACCGGACAGGATGCTTTCCCAAAAAACTATTTGGTTTTGTGAAATGTTATTGAAAAAAAATTATAGAAAATTCACGGTTAAATGCATTACGTGCCCTGCCATTATTGCTGTGAGGTAATGTGTGTTGGTCTGACCTATCCAGAATTACTTCACCTCCAGCTCCAGTGACGTCAGGTGGACGACCCCCCCCCCCCCCCGAGATGCCCGAAATTTAACTATTGGTAAATTATTTACCATGGAATTACTTATTTTCTATCTACTAATTGATAAATTGGAAAGCATGTATAGTAAAGTCGGACCGGTTCTTTCTCAATATTCTAGGACTATACATATTTTTAACGGCAGCAGCAGTTGACCTTGGAGCATGGAAAGGCTGGCGAACGGAGCTTGACTGGAAATAACACCAAGGTCAGCAGCTTACAGGCCCACTATCGAGACATTTAAGTCAGCAATTTACACTGAAGTATATTCGTTTTTAGCCAATCAGCAAGCCGAATGTAAAAGTATTTTAATGAAGTAAAATATGCATATTTTGAGGTAGAAATAATTTCATGTTAACATTGCTGAAGAACCGGTACGTGTGAACCAGTACATGCTTTCCTATTTATCATCGCCTGTTTCATTTCGACAAGGGTAAGCTTCTCTCAACTTGTCCATTATCGCTTGTTGCCGGTGTAGGTTGACATTGGGAACGCATGCCAGTTTGCCAATGGCCAAAAATTCATACGGAGACAATACAAAAAATGTCTGAAATACATGGGGTCGTTGGCCACAATAAATAGGCCTGGGTCCATAAAAAGTCTAACTAAATAGATACCGAGACAGATAATATGAGTAGTTCCATGGTAAATGAACAGATGGACAGAGAGACAGGGCGACAGACAGAGCGACAGACAGACATATCGTAAAAACCACTTTTTTGGGTTCCTGGGACCTCAAAACGTGTAATTCCGTTGAAATCTCGGAATCGAAAATTTGGACCGTCACAAAGCTTTCCTTAAACTACGTATAAATTGGAAAGCAATAATTGTCCTAGGGTTAAATTTCAGTTGCCAATCACTCAATTGATCGATGGGGTGGTTGCAGAGTCTAGAAAGGGGCAACATAGTAATAATGACAGGAATAATGCAAAGTATTGTGAATGAATTATTCATAATTGCTTCAAAAACTATTTTTTTTATTCATAACCAAAACTTTGCTTGAGAAAGAAACCGACTCGGTTAGGTTATCCTAAAACTTAACTGAAGTTAGAAAGCATCGAAAGAAAGGTTCCCCAGGAAAAAATTTCTTCAGTCATATTTTACAACAAAATTAAAAAATTAAAATATTCATGACAATTCCATCTTTTTAATTTTTTTGCCCCGGAACAAAATTAGAAAGCGGCAAGCGACCTATTGCCCGTTTTGTTTACAATGATATCTCCTATAATATACAGTATGTGAATTGAAGAAAGTAGTTGGGAGCCATTTTTTAGTGTTAGGTGGGTACAACCCCCAAATTGCGTTAGCCCAAAATAAAATAAAAACGGTCCCGAGATACGATATTTGTGAACCTACTTGGCCAACATTATCAAAATACACGGAGTAGTTTGCCCACAAATCGACGAACAGGTAGACAGACAAACTTTTCGTAAAAAACACTTTTTTGGGATTGCTGGGACCTCAAATATATAATGAATCCACTGAAATCTCTAAATCGAAAATTTCGACCATCACAAAGCATTCCTTATACTATAGTAAGTATAAATAGGTTAGGTTAAGGTTATGTTAGGTTGGGTTAGGTGAGGTAAATGTAAAAAAAAAAAATTTTTTTGAACAGCACTTTCCATCCTAAAAGTATCTTGTTTACAATTTCAATCTCAAGTCAAAGTTAAGAACAGTCGCCTGCAGCAGCCTCATCATTGCGATTTTAATACCGGGGTTAACATAATACCATGTCACGTGATGGTATTAATTCAATTGTTTAAAATAAATTAACAGCAAATTTCAGAATTTTTTAATTTTTGATGTTGGTAATCGTCGCAAGAGTGCTAAGCGCGGAAAAATCAAATTGTGTCTATTTAAACAATTGAATGATCTTCGGCTATATTTTCTTCATTTTTCCAGCCTTAGATTTTGACAAATTATTTATAATCCTTAATATTAATATATATATATACATAAATTCAAAATTAAAACCTATTTATTTCTAGGGCGATATTTGTTTATATTTGCTATTTATATTTGTTACGGCCGTTCAGTTCTTCAGTATTGCCAAACATCACAATTTAAAAAATTCTGAAATTAGTAGCTCATTTATTTTAAACAATTGAATTAACACCATCACGTGACATGGTATTGTATTAACTCAGGTATTATAATCGCCATGATCAGGCTGCTGGTAGGTTATTATTTTCGTTCCGTGTTAGGCCTACTGCTGAATGATAAAATCAGTTGTTTTAATATTCAAATCAGGGTATCATAAAGTCATAATATTCATGGGAAGGGCAAGAAAGTAATAAGTAGAGAAAATAATTGAAAAAGAGCAATCCCGCACCTTGGAGTACAATGAGGGTCATTGTAACAGAAGAAAGCAGTAATATTGATAGACTAGTTTTAATATTCCAGTCAGGGCATCATAAAACCAAACTATTTACGGAAAGAGCATGCAAGTAATCAGCAGAGAAAATAATTGAAAAAGAGCAATCCCGCACATTGGAGTACAATGAGAGCCATTGTAACAGAAGAAAGAAGTATTATTGATAGACTAGTTTTAATATTCCAATCAGGGTATCATAAAACCAAACTATTCATGGAAAAAGCAAGCAAGTAATAAGTAGAGAAAATAATTGAAAAAGAGCAATCCCGCACATTGGAGTACAACGAGAGCCTTTGTAACAGAAGAAAGCAGTATTATTGATAGACTCGTTACTATAGGAACATCACATGTGGGAGGTCAATCCAAATAGCGCAAAGTCCACAAATATCCTGGCAATCAACCAACAGAGTGCATTAAAAACTAAATGGAAACAAGTCCAAATATTTCTCTTGTTCCAACTCCGAACCCTCACACATTTTTGTTTTATACGTTCAACCAGAGGCGTAAAGTTTGAGAATGATGGCTGGGGCAAAACTAAGTAGACCTTAGGCGGCCATTCCACCGGCGAATTTACTTGAAAAATTGACTTTGTCATTGACGTTTGTTTTGTTTTAAGGAGAGTATTATGTAGATACTTAACTTATCTATTATAAATTAAGTTATGATATGGTAGCAGACATCATTAGTAAGTCTCTACCATATTATAACTTAATTTATAATAGATAAGTTAAGTATCTACATAATAGTCTCATTAAAACAAAACAAACGTCAATGACAAAGTCAATTTTTCAAGTAAATTCGCCGGTGGAATGGCCGCCTTATGCCGTCATCAGGCTTTTCGCAAGGATATTTTTCATGCATAGGGTTCCCCTTTCACGGAATCACAGATTCACAAACATTAACCGCGTTTGATAGTTCTGAACTTCGAATGATGTAGGACCTCAGGGGTGTAGCCAGGATTTTTTCCGGAGGGAGGGAGGGCTACTGTGATCCTATCTAGTGTCAATTGTTTTCTTGAGAACTCAATTGTTTCTCGTGCATTCTTCATATCATGCATCAAACCTAAGTGGGGGGGGGGGGGGAAATTTGAAAATAGAAGTGCAAAATAGTGGAGTTTTACGCATTTTAATAAAAGTAAAGTATAGCTGTAGATTTTACAAAGCTAGCAAAGGGATGCTTATATTCATATTGATGCAAACAAGGGGAAACACGTTTTAAAGTACTCAGGGCTTTGCCCCCCCCCCCCCAAGTAGCTGGAGGGGGCAAGATGGACCGTGCCGCTGCCAACTTTACGCCCGTGTGTTCAACCACGCTTAGGAAACGACAAATCTAGTTTTAATGCTGCGTACACATTAGTCAACTGTAACGTTTTCCCCTATTCCAAAACACCGGCATTATACGTAGAGGCGTAAAGTTTTAGAATGATGGCGGGGGCAAAACTAAGTAGACCTTATGACGTCATCAGGCAGGATAAAGAAAAATTGAAAATATAACAGCAAAATAGTTGGGTTTTACGCATTTTAATAGTTGTAAAGTATAGCTGTAGATTTTACAAAGCTAAAAAAGGAATGCTTATATTCATATTGCTGCAAAGGGGACCATGAGGTACGAACCACGTCTTACAATGCTCGAGGCGGGGGGGGGGGGGGGCACGGTCCAACTTGCCCCTGATTATACGAGTTGTCCGGATTCAGGTGGACTCCGAAAACTGCGTTGAATGTTAAACCCAACTATAACGAATGCTTTCTTTTACGATTAAGCTTGGTGAATCCATCGCGTTCCAACTATCTTGTGGTAAATTAATAAATAATGGTAAATAAATAAATTATTAACATCATGAAAAATATGAAAAGTGGCGGGAAAACTGTCTGCCATATTTTAGTCCCTATTCAAATTTTCAATTTCAAAAAAAAAATCATCATACTGGATCCATCTACAACTATCTTTAATTTATCTATTAATTGATTAAGAACATTACTAATCTTTATCATGTTACCCCTCATTTTTTGGCTGGTCCCAACCCGATTAAATTTGATCTGAATAAAAATGATTTTTACTCTACATAAGGAATTTAAAACCTTAATTGGTGAAAAGAAATTAAATACAGGAAATATCATTATATTTATTTCTTTATTTTCATTAATTCTATTTAATAACGTTTTAGGGTTATTGCCATATATCTTAACCAGTACTAGCCATATGTCTATAGTCGTTGAATATCTTCTTGCATAAAATAGTGTGCATTATAAAATTTAGACGCAATTTACTAGTTTTATATTCAATAAAATATAAAATGTAAACGCAATATGTACCAGTTTACAATTTAATAGCTTATTAATTAATGAAAACAGTGCTTTTGAACTACGTAGTCAAATTGAAGTTCCGGGTAAAACCGGAAGCAAACAATACACGCAATGGCGGCGATGGTCATTAAAAAGAAAAAAATCCGCTTATGCCTAGCATAGAATATTAAGATCAAGTTTCATATCCAGTTTTATTATGCATACTTTTTATTTACATATTTACTTTTGTTAATGGACTTTAAGGCCCAATCGGTGGCAAAGGCGTCGAGACGTCATACGAACAGTTTGTTCATGTCATATTATATCAGTGTTATTAGTGAGGGTAACATATATTAACGTGTATCCAAATGTCGAGAAATACTTCGTCTGTTGACTAAAATTTTATTTTCTAGTTCTACAATGAATATTTACTTATTAATCGTACAAAAAAAATAGTGGCGTTGGTGTCCCGCCGGAGGAGCGGGGGGGGGGGGGTGGAGGGGGGGACTCTAAGAACAACTACGACTACAAGTCGCAGTACGAGGGTGGCTAAGTCCTCCCAGTGAAAGAAGTAGTAAAAGCGCCCCAAAGCAATAAAAATTAAGAACCGTCTAATAATAGACCGTGAAATTCGCCGAAAGGCCAGATTTCCAGGAAACTAGATAAAAGTGCATAAAAATAAAAGGGCACCCGGTTGGGGAGATCAAAATATCATACACCTGCTCACTAAATTTAAACCAGTCTATTTCCGTTGTGAGGAACCTGCCACCCTTTCCTCGACTATTTTTAGCAGCATGTGCGTTATTTTGGTTCCTCACACTCCCAGCACCAATCTTTCATGTCACTTCCACTGTCAAGGCAGACTTTCGGTGTCCATAGTGACAGCCACAGGCCAGCAACACTTGCGTCAAACGACCCATGGCCAAACATTCCAAGTGTGGGTGGTCAATTTCAAAATGCCTCACGGATTGACATCGAGGATAGAACCGTAGAACTTTCCTCATTGTCAATCCGTGGTGTGACCAGCAGGCCTAGAGCGGACCGAAATGAATAAGTTACTGACTGCTTACTTTTTCTTATTTTTTAAAAAAATTATTCGCATACAAACAATTCAATGAATGTATCCGAATAGCCTCTTAAGTCACCTCTGTAGGTAATACCTGTGTTGTAACTGCAAAGGCTTTCACGGCCGGAGTCAAATGAAGAACCAGTAGAATCCGGGCTGATGGGCCGTGGTCGAATTGAAAGTGAACTTCCAAACGTTTCGTCAACATCTGCGGTCGACATCTTCAGTGGCGCTGCGTAGACTTCGAAGGTTGTACCTCGGTGGCTCCGTAGCCACCGTACCAGGTATAAAGGTCAGTGCTCAGCCCCCTACCCAGTCACTCGCTACGGAGCTACCGAGGTACAACCTTCGAAGTCTACGCAGCGCCACTGAAGATGTCGACCGCAGATGTTGACGAAACGTTTGGAAGTTCACTTTTAATTCGACCACGGCCCATCAGCCCGGATTCTACTGGTTCTTCAATACCTGTGTTGAGTTACGACGGGTAGTGACTCGCAAAAGTACGAACAAGCAGCCACTATGCCATCGAAGTACTTAGATAGATAGATGGAAAGTCATTGTATTTATCAAAAGAACCGGTACGAGTAAACCCGTACATGCTTCCTTATTTATCAATTAGTATAAGTACCGAGATAGATAATATGAGTAGTTGCATCATAAATAATTGTCCTTTCGATTTCCTCGACTTTCCCTATACAAAAGCATTGAATATATAACACTAGTGTTATATAGTACATTCAATGACAAAAGCTAGACCAAAAATTTACTTGCGAAAGCAACCTGTTCGGTTTTGTTACTCTAATTAACACCTAAAACACACCTTAATTAGAAAGCAGCGGTAGAAAGGTTCCGCAAAAACATTAGGTTTTAGTGATTTTTCATGAAAATTGAGTATTTCTTATTTTTTTACCCCCCGAACTAAATTATCAAGGGGCAAGCGACCTATTGGGCTTTGTTTACAATAATAACGACTACATTATACCTGAATTTAAAGAAACTAATTGGAGCCATTTTTGAGAAATTATTTTAGCCGTTTTGCGGGGTAAACCCCCCAAAATTGAGTTAGTCGAAAAATGGGAGTCTAACCAAAACATGACAATAAAACGTAACAGCTACTGAGCTAAAACATAAAGAATGGTGATTTTAAACAACAAAAATTCACTATTCATGAAGTTGAAAATATTTCATTTCAAAGACGCTGCCAACCGGCTGTAACTTGAAGAAGAGGAAAGACGCTGACTTCTTTATCAAGCAATAACACTATACAATCACATTAACAAACATATGCACAATCATAACAATTAATACAAAATGCACATAGTCTGTATATCCGCGAAATTACTCATTGGACAGAAAAACGAACTACATAACTTACTGTAAGCGACCTTATGCTTTAACAACGACTTTTGGTCAACTTAACTAAATACAGGACTTGTATGTCTATTTGTAATTTTTAAACCATAAACGAACCTGTACCAGAACGTTGTATTATTTATTATATATACTGTATATTAAATAATTACTGTTTATTGTTAGGTTAATGTGCCACCATCACACACTTGGGCTTGAGGGGCACAGCTTTGTCATTCACGTTGTACCTATTTCCATTCATCTACGTTCCATGTTCTCTATGATAATTTGGCTTGTCCCACTGCACCGGAGCGGTCACGAATGGGGGTCCCAACAGTCCGTAGGCCTATTTCTGTGCCAGTATTTACAGCAAGTGTATTTCCAACGCCATTCATCTCCCACATGTCATGTCACACTGTCGACGGACCGACTCGGGATTGTCAAGTTATTTTTCGATTTGTGTATTTTGAGAACTGCAGCGTGGGAGTTTAACATTCGTTTCTCCCGCTATATCGTAGTGTTAATCGGTAGGCAAGTCAAGACATGTAGCGTAGTGGTACGGACTCTGACTTTCACCCGAAAGGTTGTTGGTTCGAGTCCCACACTGGCTACATTTTCTGGCCATGCTTCGGAGGGCATGTAAAGCAGGCGGTCCCGGGCTTTCCTAGTTGAGTGTAAGAGAGGGCTTATAGCCCTAACTCCGCTAGTTTGGCTTAGTAATAGAAACAAAAAAATCCTTATTTATTTATTTTACGCAAAAACTCTATATACGAAACGTCCCTCATTAACTAGCACTAATTCTGGCAGGGTTTGCAATGTATTATGGCACGATTTTTTTTTATTTTTTTTTTAAAGATTAATTGCATACAAACAATTTAATGAATGTATCCGATTGACCTTTTCAGTCGCCTCTGTAGGTTATTACCTGTGATGAGTACGACACGACTCCGATTGCATGGCGTGTAAAGACTCGCACAAGTGCAAGCACGTTACCACCTGGCCATCGAAGTCGAATTATATTATATATATATTTTTTTTAATAATATTTTTATTCAAAACCAAAGCCTTGCTTGGAAAAGGAACCTATTTGGTTTGGTTACTCTATTGAATACCTAACATATGTCTGAAGTTAGATAGCATTGATAGAAAGATTCCACAGAAAATTTATTTTCTTGAAAATTGAGTCTTTATTTTTTCCCCCAGAACCAAACAATCAAGAGTCAAGCGACCTATGGAGTTTTTTTTTTGTTGACATTAATACACAACAATATATGTTAATTTGAAGACCTTTGGAGCCATTTTGGGGGAAAATAATTTTAGCCATTTCTTTTTCAGTTTTTGGAGGGTACAACCCCCCAAAATATTTAAAAAAAAAAAATGTCCCGAGGTATGATTTTTGTGAACCTACATGCCAAATTTCATCAAAATCCACCAAGTAGTTTGCCTACAAATCGACGAACAGACAGACATTTGGTACATTAGGATCTCAAAACGTGTAAATTCACTGAAATCTTCGAACTTCAGAAAGCTCTCCTTATAGTTCAAATAAATAGGAAAGCAATAAAGAAAACCTGTGCGATCACATCACCTGAACACGTTTTAGAAGCAAATCGGACATCCCGTGGGGTGCGAAAACCCCACCCTTTACATTGCTGTTACCGAACGGTGACCACTGACGATCACGTGATTCACGTCACATAAATTAAAATTTAGAGGAATATTTCTTCTGCTTTATGTCATCTCATTTAGATTTTCAATCAATATTTACTGTGATTTTTGATAAAGAACTAAATTCTGATATAATTTTTTATATAGTAGAATTATTCACTTGGTTAATTGTATACGACTTTAAACTGTTTGTTCAGCACTCTACGAAGTGATGAAATAAGATATTGATTTTAATTATAATGAAATACTATAATTACACCACAAAAATAGGGTACATTAAATTTTGGCATTAAAAACCTAATCTCAATGAAAGCATTCGGCATTAACATGCAACGACTAAAAACTGTCCCAGCTTTCAATTAATATAATATAATAACTTATTTATTTATGTGCAATTTGAAGTTTAACTCTATAACAGGAAACCTGTCACTGTCTATTGTGAAACTTTATTGTTCTATATATAAGTCTAATTAAAGTATAACAAAAGAACTACTACCAACTTTACAATATAAGTATAAGTATATATCATTATTACTGAATTATCGTATTACGATTATGTCTGGTGTAATTAATACATTAATTTTGTCAGCTCGAATTATAGTAGTACCCCGCACACGTTCGATTAAGGAGGTCTACAATATCTGTAGAAAACTTTAAAAATGTAAGAAAATACACGAATTATTATCATAATTATTAAAAGATAAGACATTCGCCAGTCAATTAAACATAGTAAAAAAACAATATAAGAAACAGAAATAATTTATAGGCCACTATGTATTTTTACTCCACATCGTTAACAAACAATAACTGGCTGACCCGAATGGCCGCTATTATTACTTGCAAAAAGTTATTGAAATATGTAAAAGGAGAGATTCAAAATGAGGGCGATCTTCAACAATCAGTGGGAGAGGGGAAGCGACGTGTCAAGGACAACAATCAGAAAAATACGCTCCATAAATAACCGTGCACCATGGAACGAATTTAAAATTATGTTCAACAAGGCCCGTCAGAAGGAAGCCGGGAATAACTCGACGGAGGCCTCTGCTGCTGACTCCCCCCCACACAAAAATCTATTTTTAGAAACACGTTTATAAACAATTCCGACTTAATTCGGGATCAACATCTATTTGTAGCAACCAATAATGCCAGCAGATCTGCCACAAGACCAATGAAACATGCTCTTCTATGGCGGGGATTCCACCGACCGGCTAGGGCTAAATACAAAAACGGTGACGTGGTCGCAGACATTCAAGACTTAGGCGGGGTTTCCACCGACCTTGCATTGCAGAATGCAAATGACATTGACGGAAATGTTTGTTTTCCTCTATGCCATAGTTAAAATTGATCAATGATCATACAGTAAAATCACAAACAAACAAATTAAAATTAAAAAATGGCGTCATGGGATGTGCTAAGTACAAACATTTTAATAGATTTCTATAAAAAGAAAAATTCTAAATTCCGTCAATGTCATTTGCATTCTGCAATGCGAGGTCGGTGGAAACCCCGCCTAAGTCTTGAATATCTGCTACCACGTCACCGTTTTTGTATTTAGCCCTAGCCGGTCGGTAGAATCCCCGCCTATGCGAGAGACTAATCGTATGGCTGACTTCACATGCTAACAATTGAACACAGTCACTTCAAAAGAGTGACGGCATTATATAGGAGACACTTTTAAATATTTTGTAAACAGGGAGTGGCGGTGTGTTTAGGCGCTTATTCCACCTACGTCAATAGACAATACCACATTTACTATTGACTATTGACGTAGGTGGAATAAGCGCCTTAAGGCAAAATTAATCAATTCCACAGCCACAAAGATATAAAAGGGGGTTCCATGAAAAATTAATAAGAAAATCCCTTTCGGCTCTAGCCGATCAGCAGCCTGATCGAGGCGATTATAATACCGGTATTTATTTAATCCCCTGGCAATAAAAATGTAAACAAGATAATTTTATAATGGAAAGGGTTATTCAAAATTTGTTTGTTTACAGTTATAATCCTAGGGTATTTATTTAACCCCGGTATTATAATAGCCTCGATCAGGCTGCAGGTATAAGGAGATTCCAAGCAAGCTCTGACTCCACGTTTCCTTTAGTTCTCTAAGCTATGTACATATGCAATTAAAAATAAAAATAAAACCTTCATTATTTTCCCACCACCACAGCATCAACACACAAAACACTCTTGTGTTCCAAACAATGACGATTATAAACTTTTACTTATCAAATTATTTTCTCTTTAACTGGACGTCATCTTGAAATCGTTGATTTGTCGTAAAAAGTGTTGATTACTATTATCGAAATACTGGCTTTCAGTCAGATTTTATTTCATTCCTCTGCGACCAATGACCAATGATAACTGAGACATGAATTAAGTAAGGTTTTGATCGGCCGCCATATTGAACCAAAATGGCAGATCTTACTGGCTAACGAACTCGATCAAGATGTCTGTATGATCAATTTTTGTGCCAAGTTTCATCAAAATCGGATAATATCTACGGAAGTTAGTGCGTTTCTTTAGTAGTTTTAGCTAAAACTGTTACATTATTTATTATTTTTTATCGAATTTAGGGGGGCCCATCGCCCCCTTGCCCCCCCCCCCTTGGTACGGGCCTGACATAAATACATACATACATATAATATAGACATATAACATTTTGAATTGAGGGTGGTTTTAGGCTCAGGTGGTCATGAAATGAAAAGTTGTGGACAAATTTTCCGAAAGTCGAACATTGGTCGCCATCTCAATAGGTAGATGAATCTCCCTAAATATGCAAATTTACATTTTGCCACCTGAAATATTATTCCAATACTTCAGAAAAACCCGTATGCATTATTCCGATTTCATAGGACAGTAGAAAATCAGTAGACTGCATTTTGGGAACCATTGCATTTGTATGAATTTTTTATCCGACCACTTTCTTATCTTTGCCAGTGGAATGACGAATTAATTGATTTGTCAAAGATATCTCAAAGTCTCTCCCTTACCTTTGTCGGGTTATCACGGAACGGAATTGCGAATTTCTTCGAGTTAATGTTCTCATTTTTTGAAATTTAATTGTTTTTTATATAAAACTAAATCCTAACAACTGATTGACTTGAGCTTTTTGGACAGACAGACCTCGCATGTATTTAATGTTTTATGATTCTTTAAACTTTTTGCTCAATGAAGAGGTGGGTTTTATTTTATGTACTATCAGTGGTCCATCGCTCTTCTGAAACAACAATTATTGAAGGGCCACAGCATTTTTGTAAGTCATAAAATATTTACTATAATGGATGCTAATGGATTAATGGATTTAATGGATGCTAATGCTCACTCCCCTCTATTTGACTCTGAACGACGTAGTGCTGACGCCAGAGGTAAAGAAATTGAGAAGCTGGTGCAAACCTCCACAATTCAGCTACTGAATAACGGGAGTGTTACGCATTTTAATACCAGGCACACTTACTCAGCAATTGATCTTACCATGGCCCATTCAAGAATAGCTGGTGATTTTGAATGGTCAGTCCATTCGGACCGAGCTGGGAGTGACCATCACCCCTTACTAATAAAGTATTTACCGAATATGCCCGTTTTTGTGCCAACTAGGCAGTGGAAAATAAGGACGGCTAATTGGGAAACCTACCGCTCCAAATTGACAGGTTCATATCCGGTTATTACAACCGATGTTGAGGAAAGCCTTAAACTCATAACTGAGCCTATTATTACGGCAGCACAAACCGCAATAGGCTACACGAAACCGGGTCCATATAGGCGAACCCCAGTAGTATGGTGGAACAGTGTATGTGCAGCAGCGATAAAGTGTCGCCGACAGCTGTATCATAAGTTCAGAACATACCCCACGCAGGAAAATATGCTCGCACTTAAAAAACAGGAAGCACTTGCAAGGCGAACAGTAAAATATGCCAAACAGCAGCACTGGCGGAGTTACGTATCGACCTTGGGCTCCGATACTACTGTAGGGAAGGTATGGCAGAAAATCAGGCAACTGCGTGGAATTAACCACTCTGCCAATTATGGGCCAATACTGCATGAAGGACAGGTATATACTAACCCCAGTGATATAGCTCACCAGTTTGCACTCTTTTTCAGTGAGATATCCAGCAACGATAACGTGACACTGTCATCATTGCAAGCCAAACATGTCTTGGATGCCACCCCTACATCATTCACTGGGGGTCTTACTGAACAGTATAATGTTTGTTTCAATATGTATGAGTTCCAGCACGCTTTATCTCGCTGCAAAAACTCGGCACCGGGTCCCGACTCCATACCATACATTTTTATTAAACAACTTCCAAGAAATTACCAAACCCTAATTGTAGCCTATTTTAATGTAATTTGGTCAACACAAAAATTTCCTGAATCCTGGAGGCAATCTATTTTGGTGGCAATCCCTAAACTTAAAAAAGACCGCAGTCAACTTACATCATACCGGCCCATTTCACTAACCAACAGCCTTTGCAAGCTTATGGAGCGAATGGTAAATTACCGCCTCACACATGTACTTGAAACTCGTAACCTAATAGTAAATTTTCAATGCGGTGGCAGGAAGGGGCGCACGACCACTGAACATTTAGTTAGAATTTCTCAGTACATACAGGACGCCTTCATAATACAAAGTCACGCTGTTGCCATTTTCTTTGACCTGGAAAACGCTTATGATCGGTGCTGGAAAAGTCCAATTTTGCACTCATTACAACAATGGGGACTACAAGGAAACCTTCCTATGTTTATAATGAACTTTCTAAATAATAGAGAACTATCAGTGCGGGTGGGAGGGCTGACATCAGCTCCTCAGCCCATGGAAAATGGTACTCCCCAAGGTTCAGTTTTAAGTTGCACCCTATTTACTATCGCAATTAATTCAATTGCTGATTACCTGCCGATCACTGTTTATCCCTCACTTTATATTGATGATCTATGCGTAATCTACTCATGTCGTAACTTAGTACAACTGGGCAATACACTAGAAAAAGCCATTCATGGAATTGAAAAATGGGCCAATGACTACGGTTTCCGATTCTCAACCGGCAAAACTGCAGCAATGCACTTCTGTCGGAAGAGAAACTGTCATGGCAATCCGACTCTAAAATTCAACAACCAGTTGGTTACTTTTAAAGATACGCATACCTTTTTAGGCCTCACGTTTGATCGACGCTTAACTTGGTCAGAGCACATTACCCAGCTGAAATCAAAGTGTGAAAAAGACCTGAATGCATTAAAAACTGTAGCGCATCATCAATGGGGCTCAAATCGGCAGGTGCTACTGACCATGTACAGAGCTTTGATTAGATCGAAACTAGATTACGGGTGCATTGTATACTCCGCAGCGCATCCTACCATCCTGAAAGCCCTAGATGTGGTTCATAACACTGCTCTAAGACTTTGTCTCGGTGCCTTCAAATCAAGTCCAACAGCAAGCCTGTACGTTGAAGCTAATGAACCACCCCTATTCTTGAGAAGGGACAACTTCATACTTAAATATTTCGCCAGAATATGCAAAAATAGAAACCTGTCCATACTCCTGGATGCCCATAATACTTCACTTCATAATAGATACAATACGCGACCACGCTCATCTAAACCCTACTTTTTCAGACTAAAAGTACTACTTTCCAATCTTACATTGCAACTCCCCCCTGTAATCAATACTAACAGCACTGTGTCTCCTCCTGAGTTGCCCCCATGGTTACAGCCGATCCCTCAATGCAATACTAAGCTAACTTTTTTCTCTAAACAAACTACACCACACTTTATCATTCAAAAACATTATCAAGACATTCTGACAGAGTACCCTAATACTATATGGCACCATTATTTCACAGATGGATCCAAATCCCCCCTGAACGCAGGGGCTGCCTTTATATATAAAAACCATGAGTTTCATTTCCCTCTACTACCACAGATTTCTATTTTTTCCGCCGAGCTGGTCGCTATCCAACAATGCATCATACATATAAGTAATGCTAAACACTGCAAGTCCCTCATAATATCCGATAGTCTGTCAGCACTTACTGCCATTCAACAGATATACCCCACACATCCTTTAATAACAACAATTCGAAACTCCATCACACGAGTAGCATCATATTCCGAAATTAAATTTTTATGGGTCCCATCACATGCAGGAATCTCAGGCAACAACAGAGCTGACCGAGCTGCCCAAGCAGCAGCTGCGATCCCCTCCCCCCCTTATCCGTATTTTTCTCCAAGTGATTTTAAGACTAACTCTACCCGAATTATGATACAAAGATGGCAAAATCACTGGGAGAATCCGGAATTTTCACATAATAAACTTAGGGCCATCAAACCTCATGTAGGGAAAGTGTCGGCTGACATAAGCCTTAGCCGCATGGAGGAAGTATTAATAACACGACTGCTTATTGGGCACACGAGGCTGACCCATGGGCACTTGATGACGGGTTCCCCACCCCCCATGTGTCCAACCTGTCAGGTACTACTTGATGTACAACACCTGCTCCTTGTCTGTCCTACGTATGCTTGCTACCGCACCTTCCCTAGTAACTCCTCTATGAGCGATATTCTTACTGATGCAGCTACTTTACGCCAACACACGCTCCCGTTTCTGTTCCAGTCCACTATCTATAAAGATCTGTAAAAACCCTTAATCCATTTAAAAAAAAAAAAAAAAAAAAAAAAAATCGAACAAATAGACAAGGGCAAACTGTTGTAGACGGTACCTGGGCAACTCGTTGCCCAGCGCGCTTATAGCAGTTTGCGGAAAAAAAAAAAAAAAAAAAAAAAAAAAAAAAAAAAAACAATAGTACACACTACACCAGCCCCATTAAAAACTACAGTATTGCAACACTTAAACATACAACGCGTAAGCCCCAAAGGGCGTTGCGTTATGATTTAAAAAAAAAAAAAAAAAAAAAAATTTACTATACAAATAACCTGTCTTAAATTTGGGATTATAGATCCAATCTCAATGAAAGCAATCAGCACTGTTAATTCGCACGTCACGTCACAAGCTACCTCCAGATTTCAATTAATTGTACATTAATATAAGTTGCTGAAAAAAGCACACCTTAGTGAGGGATCCCAAAGATCTTTATATTTTTAATTTTTTATTTAATATTATTATGCGGTACTGTAATTCTGGGAATTAAATTAATATTATATATATATAATTATAAATTATTAAAAATAAAAATAAAATAAAATAAATAAGTAAATCTCTACTCTACTCATGATAAATAAAACTAACAGTATAAATAAATAACAAAAATAATATGATGAAGCCGTGTTTATGTATATATGTATGAGGGGATACTGGACATGGAAAAGGAAAAAATAATAATTACTTAAATAAAAGAGAGAATCTGCGCTGGGAACAGACGCTATTTCAACACGCTCCATCTGCTCAAATCAAGAACCTTATCGAGAAGAACCTCTGATAGTAGGCGAAATCAAGAGAGCCCACTTCAGGTGGCTAGGGGACGTGGAACAAATGCCAGAAAATAGGGCTACAAGAGCAGCCCTACGCAAGGTGCCCCAAGGGAGAAGACAAGTGGGACGGCCACGGATGCGATGGCTGGACGACGTCGAGGTGGATCTGGCGACCGTTGGCGTCGATGACTGGCCACTGGCGACGGAGAGCAGGACCGCGCGTCCGCGCAGGCAGGCGCGATGTGACAGAGCAGGCTAAGGCCCTTCACCGGCCGTAGCGCCAAGGAGTAAGTAAGAAAGGTAAGAAAAAAATCAACATGTACTATTGTAATAATCGAGCAAAACAAAGAAATATAATTATGTATACTGCCGTATATCCAACTCCCCGACCAGTCGGACGTTAACATTAATTAAAAGTAATTTTTAGGTACTGAGCTCTGTTATCTCCCATTAATATTGAAGAAAAAAATAAAAATTTAATTAATCCAGTCGTAACATAACATAGAAAAATTGCTTTTAAAAAAAACTTTTGGGCACTATTCAAGCCATTAATCTCTTCAGTCAGGCAAATTTACAAGAGCAAAAGCTGGCACTGAGTTTAACAGGACAAAGGACTTATGCCTCCGTCCATGCTGATAAATATAAATTTAAAAATAGACATGATTAGGCCTACTGAGGACTTCATTTTGTTAGGTAAGCTGCGAAGGACGAATACAAGTGACTTTATCAATCTAAAAAAACTGGGTAAAATGATGTACAAGGCGAACATTCCGCCGTTTCTAAAACTTCTCACCAACCGAACCAGATACGTTCTAAGGTGATAGATGAGACGGTCATGTAACGTTCAGCGTTCCCACTAACTTAGCTTGGATCGCTTTATTGATCTTGTATGAGTTCTAAATTTAGATCAGAAGGCCTCGTGCA